>JBBGBA010000204.1:0-125000 GCA_038088335.1 Mesorhabditis sp. LJ9110
GTGGCTCATCCGTTGCTTGAGTTCGAATCCTTTGCTCGCCAGTTGTTGTGATCCTAGCTTTCACAAGGAACACACACTTCGTGTCGACAATCGGATATCTGATCGACACGGAATATCGCAATAAACCTTTATCCCAATGTAGTCGCCAACAACGCCAGTCTTGATCACAATCCTTGGAATGAAGAACAATCGAGGGATAGTAGATCAGCAGCCAAGCGGGTTGCAGGAAAAGCCGGATAAATCAGAATGACCAAACGGGCCTAAACTCTGGTGGGGCTGGAAAGGGTCGGGAGACTACAGGGTTCGAGTGTACATGGTAGTCTCACGGAAAGACACATTACGACGGTAAAGGCCAGCGCCCACAACAAAGCCCAAAAGAGCGGGGAGAACAAGCGGAAACTCGATACACTAGCCAAAAAAAACTGGCCGCCCTTTTGCCGCGTCCGAATTTTGGAAAGCAGGTACGGGTTCCACACTTCTTTTGACCACGAAAACATGATCTTCGATTCCCAATACCTGCGAAAATCTATTTGCCGACTGCACCCCCCTTTCATACGTTTCGTACGTTTTTCTCGGGGCGTTGAACGGCTCGGTTTTGTGGTTGCAGGCAACACCCAGAATATTGCAAAAGTCTAGCCCGCCGCCATTTCTAATGTTAGAAAGAAATCGGACAAAAATCTGGGCCAGGGACGCTGATTTTGTATTTATTGCTCCTCGCGGGTCCATTAGGCGAGCCAAGTCCATTAGGCGACTATCCACACCCAGGAGCCCTCGCCTGGCCCAACCGGAAACTGGAAGCGGCGCGTCTTTGGCCCGGGGGTAAATGAGGAATCCCGCAAGAAATGAGACCGTTTGGGGGCTAGGAAGTTGGCAAAAAATTCCTTTTGGTCTCGGAAAGGCCGGCTTTATCCTCTTTACGACATTAACGGAAATAAGGGTTACCCCCTAAAAATTTGCAAAATGGGTTTTGAAGAGCCAATTTTTGAAGGCCCACCTCTTCCATATACTCATTTGCCGCCGAGGTATTGACCGTAGAAGAGGTGGAAGTAGATGGGGCGCGACGTGGAGAGGCCTGGCTTCTGAATGCGGATATTCTTTGATTTCCGGGCCCAAAATCCTACCGCAAATCGTCGACAAGTGGGGATGAAGCCGTTCTGCTGCCTGTCCGAAGCCCTAAAAGGACACTTGGGTACGCTTTTTTGAGCTCGGATTAAACGCCTCGAAGTTACCAACGATTTCTGGAGGCAACGGCTTGCGGTACAGAAACGAGCGTCTCCCGGTACATTTGTTGAAATCGCGCCTCAGCACATTCGCACAGGGCCTCGGCCATTTCCTGAAAGATCCAATGGCCGATGAAGCTGAAAATAGACATACCTTTGTGCGGCAATACAGAATCAACAGATCGAAGAAAGAAGCATTCCTTTGCACCTGAAAAGTGTTGTCTTATGCGCGACAAACAGTGCCCCGAAAAAATCAGCGAAAATATCGAAAAATCAGGATCCACCCCCAGAACCCTGGAAATAACAAAGAAAAACAATCGCTCACCTCGCCAATCTTGACGTTGATGATGTGTGTGAAATGGCCGTCGTTCTCCTCCCTCACATATCCCACGGAGGCCACTTGGTGCAGCGAGGCTCGGAGTTGGAGTTGACCATCGAGAAGCCCAGTGACTGACAGGGTCCGATCGTCCATCTGCAGCCTCGACGTCTCCCGAAAGTCATTGGGGCGACGGGGGAAGACAAGATTTCCATCCTGCTTCGCTTTATCGATCGTTCGCAGAAGGTCTGCACGTCCGGAAGGATCGAGGTTGGTGTGGTCGACGTTTGGGATCACGCCACCGTACTGAAACGGGTGCTGTTTCGTTAACGGGGGAGGAGTGCGGAGGCAGTAAATTTCAGACATGAAAACTATCGGCAAATTTCCCCAACTGTTTCTAGAATCATAGCAAGAGTAATAAAATGTTTTGCCCATTCCATAAAGCGTGAAAACTGATAACCGGGTGCCATTCCAATAATCCCCCATCCCCCGCCAGTTCCCCCCCCCTGCCCCCTGGAAAGCCGTGAAATGATGGGGGTGCGGCGTAAATAGGCCCAAAATTCGGTGTTTTTGTTCCGAGAGTCCCTTATCGGGGGAAGTTGCCTCCACCCGCGGCGCGAAACTCACAACCCCCCAAAAAGTAAGAGGGTAAGGTCCGGCCGGCGAGACTGTAAAAAGTATTGATGCGCGCCGAACGATAAAAACTTGGATAAATGATTGGAAATGTTAACAAAAAGCAGGTGAAACTGAGGGCTACGGTTTTCCAGAGAAAAAAAAATCATATTTGAAGCTCGAGAGCGTCGGGTGCTGGAGAAGCTTTCGTTATTCTTCCGGAAGCCCAGCTTTGCAACCGGATCCACCGCAGGATAAACGAGGCGGCTTGCTTCCTAATATTGGCCCGAATTTTCACGTTTGACGCGTCTATTTTTCTAAGGTGGAAAACTTAGCATAAATAGACTAGTAGTTATCTATCCAACGTACCATAACCTGAAAGCGCATCGGCATCTCGACATTTGTGGGGCGCATCGGCAAAGACGATAAACCCACGACGAAATCCGGGGGCTTTTTTGGTGGTGGTTGCCCGTCTTTGCGTAGCGGTTGTATTCTTGGCTTGTGGACAGTGCGAGTGGGCAGCGGCTGGCTGGCTATAAGTGCCCATCTCTGATTCCTCTGCAATTCTGCTGCTCTCTTCCGCTGCACTGGTACAGATAACAAGCAAACAGCTACGGAAATCGCTTATTGACAAAGGGTTGAATTCAAGAAGCTTCAAGAATTCTAAATGACGACTAAAAATTAGAAGAGCACGCTTCCCAGAATCAGACTATGAAATTTATTATCGGACTGTACATCACAACATGCTAATCGTTATATAATACTATCAAACAATACCAAGAATGAGGCATATGTGAAAATCACCGAGACAAAAAAGGATCGAGGAAGGAATGAACGGGGCGAGAAAAATTATAGCTTGTTGGGATTCTTCCACTTGTAAGTGCCGCTGTAGACGTAGCCGAGCTTCTTCGACCACTCGTCAGCCTCCGCAGGGCCGCGGCTAAAATCAGGGGTTGCCAACATGGACACCAGACTCTCATTTTTTGCACAACAACATACCTTCCGAATTTATACTGGACCGGCTTGACGCGCTTCTCCTCGAGTTGCTTCAGCACCGGGGTGAACACCCGCCACGCGTGCTGCAGTTCGTCGGAGCGGACGAAAGAGATCTGCGAACCCATGAACACTTCCAGGAATAGCCGCTCGTAGGCTTCGGGCAGGCGGATTCCCTAAAGAACCATGATGACTATAAAAGCGTAAAGTACATGATAACGGCTGTTGTAGGAGAGATCAAGCTCCGTCTCCTCGACGCCAAAGTCCATGCCGGGCTTCTTGGTCATGAGCTTCAAGTAGACGGCCTCGTTGGGAGCGACCCGGATCACGAGCTCGGTGCTAAATTACAGTCCAGAAGCCTAGACAATCCGCGTACCGCTTCAATTCGCCTGGCGAATAAATATCGCCGGGCACCTCGCGGAACTGGATTCGCACTTCTGATTTCTTCTCGTTCAGGCCCTTGCCGCAACGCATGATGAATGGCACACCATCCCATCGCTCGTTATTCACCTGAAAAGGCCGAAAATTTTTAATAATGTGCTAAGCGACGAACCCGCAAATGTGCCATACAATACGTTGGTGTAATCGAGTCCTTTGGCACGTCCTCTTCTTCAAGGTAGCCCTTCTTTGCCTCAGGATCTGAAAATATAGGTAAAAGGAATCGGAATTTCCTTACGATTCGAATCTGGGTTTGCAATGTACTGTCCGACAATGACGTCGTCGAGCCCAAGCTCCGGCATCGACTTCAGAACTTTGACCTGAATTCGAATGATTATGTTCTAGGCTCCAAAGCAAACCTTTTCGTCGCGGATATCTTCAGCATTCAGCGAGACCGGCTTTTCCATGGCCAGCAGGGTGAGAACTTGCATCAGATGGTTCTGCATGACATCACGAATGATGCCGGAAGTGTCGAAATAACCGGCTCGGCCTTGGGTACCAAAATCCTCCTAAATTACCATCTTTTCCTGGGGTTAAACACCAGACCTTGAACGTGATGACGACGCTCGCGATGTGCTCTCGGTTCCAGGAAGGCCCGAAAAGACGATTACCGAACCTACGAAAATGCCAATACTTTTTAATGCCAAAAATACCTTAATGTGATCAAGTTCTGGACCATCTCTTTACCGAGGTAGTGATCAATTCGATAAACCTGAAGCAAAAAACTATTTAGCGCTGGAAGATTTAAAATTACCTGATCTTCCTTGAACAGCGAAGAGATGTGCTTGGAAAGCTGCATTGAAGAGTCCAAATCCGTGCCGAACGGCTTTTCGATGATGACCCTAGTCCACGAGTCACTAAAATAGTAAATGCCGTGTAGTGGAGTAATAATTACCCCTTGTCCATGCAGTTTGTCTTCAAATGCTTCGTCACCTCCTCAAAAACCGACGGCGGCAACGCAAGGTAGTACAGACGGTTAACTGGTACTAAACAACTGGTTGAAATCAATACAAAATCAACGTACATCCCGATTTTTTCTGCAGATCGTCGTTGAATTCCTGAATCTTCTTGAATCCCTCATCGGTGTCGTATTTTCCCTAAAATCAAACATCAGCCACTACACAACCACATACACGAATGTAGGTGTTTTGTTTCAGGAACTGCTCAAACTTTTCCTTCTCGTTATCGCGCACCTGTAAATAAATACCCGTCAACAAAAATCGCTGTAATATACGCTGACCTTTGCGTTTTTCTCGAAGTGCTCGCGAATCTTGTCGACATTCAGATCGGAACGTGCGTAGCCGACAAAATGCACGTTTTTGGGCAGCAACTCGTCGCGGTAGAGCCACCAGAGAGTTGGGTATATCTTCTTTTTCGCGAGGTCTCCCTTAAAATCTTTCGTCAAGGACCGGCGAATTGTAGCTTGCCGAAGCTCCAAAAACGACGAATACGTATGGTGGGTCCTGTTTGACAGAGTTGCGCATAGACTCCCTAAAAAAGTGGAATAATCGAGATGGAACTGTCAAAGGCAAAAAATCAGGCAGAGGTAAATTTCCACCCTCAGTTTCTTCAAATGCGAATGGCAAATAAATTCACCTGTGGTCAGAAAGAGTAAGCTACTCATTTAGTACCAACATAAAAAAGCTATTTATTTGCAAAAAAAAAAGTTTTAAAAACAAAAAACCATGGTCTCTGCTATGAATCAAAAATCATTACCTCAAAATTTCTAAATATTGCTCGAGGCGCGCAATCTGCGCTTTCAAGAGATCCGTAGAGGCAGACATTTTTCCCAGTAATTTGCTCTCTGGGGCCACAGTCTTTCGGGTGCGAAAAGGGGGGAGGCTAGACCGGGGGAGAATAATTGGCTGCGACTGAGTTTTTCTAGCGATCCAATGTCGTCGGCGCCCCCGTGCTCTCTGGCTCCACAAGCACACAATATGCGCGATCGAGGGGCGGTCACCAGTGGATTTTTTCGGGTGAGTTCTCGCCGGCGCCGTGTTTACACGAGCCGCGGCAGGGGGTTGACACCATTTAGCGGAAGTGCCCCAATTTGACGGCAGGGGCAGGCCATTCGAGGATATTACAACCCGATTCGATCCGTTTCGGGGAGGTTAATTTGCACAAAAGTAAATACAAACCTCAAAAATGAGATCATCTCCGGTGGCAGTGGGTCGGACTTCGAGGCGCGCCGCACATCATGTCGTGCTTGTAAAGACATCTAAATTGCTAGTTTCAGGCAAGAAAAACGAAAAAAATGGAAAGAAATAGAAGAGAAAATTTCATTTGGCGGCACATAACAACGGGTCACTGCAAATGTAAACAAGCCCGTGTGGTTTGGACCATGCCGAAACAGCTGAAAAGGGGACCAAGGGCTGACAATGCACAAACTATAAGTCTTCAAAAGGGAAACCTAATCCAAGTCGGCAGGAATGGGTGACTATCTATAAGTCAGGTCCTGCTCACGAATTGTATTCCGCGAAGCCAAAAAAGCCTCGAGAGCGACCACAGGCCCTTATCGCCAAAATCTTGGAAAAATCAGGCGAGGACAACCAAATGAGCGCCGGCCCATCGCCCTAGTATAACTGTGAGAAACGAGGGGGAAAACTGCGGAAGGGACGGGTCCAACAGCGCAAGCACCACCGTTGTTGTTCGCGGTAAGGTGAGATGCTCCTCCTCCGGCACGTGGTCTCTCTCGCTACACAGCGAACAATAATTATGGTAGTAGTCCTCGGTATCCCCGCAGTTATGTGCATTTTGAAAAAAACGTCAGGAATTAAATTTTATTCACAGCCATTACCAAGGCAAGAGTACACAAAACGTACATGTAAACTATCAATCCTTTTCGGTCTCCAAATTAATGTGATCGCCGAATTTTTCGTAGAGATTTGCTTTTAGTTGGCTCATCTGCTCGCTGAGTTCACTTGACTTGGACTAAAAAAAATATTTTCAGAGGCGTCGCTGCTCATACCTCTTTTGTCTCTAAATCGGCTGCAGATTTAACCTTGTCCTTCTCGAGCTGTTCGTTGAGAGTATCCTATAAAATTCTAAATATTGAGCGCACTAAAATAATGGTGAATCAAGATTCGTCTCAATCGATACCCCTCATTTTGCAAGACCTCAGTATCCGGGTTGGTCAAAATCAATACGAACCGAGTCGGAATGGACGAACGTCTGGCCGATACGGTACGGAATTGCTTGACCCTCATCATCACCAAATAGCAATATTTCATCAACAGCTTCGTTAATGTTCTCAATGTCAGTTCGAAGGGCAGCCATCTCCTCCTAAATTCCAGGTGTATTCCCAAAAAGTAGAACGATACCCTTAGTTGCGCGAAATTCTGGTGGAGACGGGCAAACTTATTGATCAGTCGCTGATCCTCGGCCGTGACGGCTGGCTGATCGTCCGAATGGTCCAGCATACCTAGAAAGAATTTGTGAATGGAATTAGGCCGGAACAAGAGGGGTTATGCCAGAAACTCGGTCTAACAACCACCAGAAAAGACTGACGAAAGGAAAAGAGCGAAAACCAATCGCGGCTGGAAGCACATAAAGCGAATGGGGATAGTTCACGCACGGAAACCCAACGAAAATGTCTGCGTAATGCGGCATCAGGTAAAACTTTGCTGACATGTCACACGTTCAAAACTTGTCGAGTGCAACAACGGATTTATAAGAATTCTCCATGGATTTACAATTTATCATAACAAAAAAGCAACAAATTAGTCGAAAAGTCCGAATCCCATATCGTCGTCAGATTCCTCCTTTGGCTCTTCCTTCTTCTTCTTGTCCTCTGCTGGGGCGGCGGCGGCGGCAGCTGGTGCAGCAGCAGCGGGCGCGGCAGCTCCTCCTCCACCGGCGACGCTGACGAGGTGCTTCGATCCTTCCGCGATGACTTCCTGAAAAAAAGGAGCATTAGGAGAGCTGGGTGATCTCAAATAAAGTGGTAAGTGCTAGTCAGCGCCTAAACAGACCTCACGAACCCGTAGCTCAAAATTCACAAAATTTCAAAGATTGGCCATCCAGGCATCATGCTTAGGGCCACTGAAAAACTTTTTTCATGA
Organism: Mesorhabditis sp. LJ9110; assembly: GCA_038088335.1. Classification (NCBI taxonomy): domain Eukaryota; kingdom Metazoa; phylum Nematoda; class Chromadorea; order Rhabditida; family Rhabditidae; genus Mesorhabditis; species Mesorhabditis sp. LJ9110. The sequence continues at coordinate 7,641 of JBBGBA010000204.1, forward strand.
ATTTTGAGCTACGGGTTTGTGAGGTAGCCCAGCAGGTTTGTTTACGTACGTTCTCGTAGTACGCGAAAAACGGATTTGCGTGCGTCTAGCGTAAATAACAGTAGGGCAAGCAGCGCCATTAATCGCACTCAATCTATCTCAATTCGCAGCTTGTAGGCACTAACGAACATCAGAGCCCCCGATAACTGCATACCACACGCACAGGCAGGTACTATCGGCCGCGGGTGGTCATAAGCACTCTTTGTGTATATATCGGAAACAATTTATGGTACTATTGAAGTTGGGGGGGGGGCAAAATTTTTTTAGGTCATTTTTAGGCTACTTGATCAGTTTTTCGTGGCTAATCCAGCGCAATACTCAACTCCTAAGCTAAGCTAAGCCGAAGCACAGTTAAATTGAGCTTGAACAAAGCTAAGTCGCAGCCAAAAGCAGTGATGCTGTGACGAAGCCAAGCTTAGGGCCAGGTACTAAGGTTTAGGCTAAGCATAGGCCTAAGCCTAGGTTAAACTAGTTCTAAGCCTAGCCTAAGTTAAGCTTAAGCCTAAGCTAAGCTAAGCCTAGGCCAGAGAAAAGCTGACCAATTAGCCCAAAAATGACCTGAAAAAAATTTGCCCCCAACTTCAATAGTACCCAATTTATATAAAAACTATATAACTAAGTCCTATCAATATGTAGAAGATAATATAGTATATTAAAACGCGTTAAATAATATTATAAGACGTTCATTAAAGCGCACGTTCAGGGACGTATATTTATATTGAACGTATATTGCCTATTGACGCCGAGAAACTGGGAAAAGAAGGAGACGCAGGTGTCAATAGGCAATATACGTTCAACGTACCTGAACGTGCACTTTAAGTAATATTTCTTAATAAATTACGTCGCGGCCGATAGTAGCTGCCTGTGCTTTTGGTATGCAGTCCCCCGAAAAACGCGAAAAGAGCTTACCTCAATAGACTTGCCCTTCAGGCTGGAAACAACGAGCTTGGCCTTATTTGCATCAGAGTCGATTCCGACGGCACTGAGGATGTGCTCAATGTCGGCGACGGAAGGGTGCTCGTTTCCGCCAAGTACGGCAAGAAGATAACCAGCGACGTGCCGCATTATACCTGTAAACTAAAATTTAATGATGCGGATACCAGCAAGTATTCGTTGTCGAAAACCCGAAAACAGAAACTTTGCAAAGAACGGAGGGTGAGGCGGATAGCTCCAGAAACATCGGACTGTCAGTGAATCAGGCGGGTTTATGAACTCTAATCAACCCGAAAATTACTGTAAAAAAGGCAGAAACCTGTGTTGGAGGCGCAGAAAGAAATAAAAGGGAGAGGCTCACCTTTCAATACCCGCCTGGGTCCTGCGGTGCAGAAATATACGGTAGATAATTGCCTGCCGCAGGTCGGTGACGCTATGAAAATCGAGAGGGCGAAAAGAAAAAGAAAAAGAAGCTTTAGCGCATACAAAAGTAATATTTTTGTGGAGAAGTGACTCAATAATGATCAGGATCCTATAAATAGTGGGTAGCATTTTGAAGGAGATCGATGATTTGCTCTCTTTTCACTTTCAGTTTCTTGGGCGCTCGAACTTTAGCTTGCACTAAATCACGTTTTTGTTTTTAGACATATCAGATGGAGGCCGGAACATCAAAGGCTCCTCCGAAAAAGCGTTCTCGGAAGTCAAAAGAGGAATTGGTACCGCCTTCCCCAGTACCGGAAAGCCCTCAAGTAATCTATTTAAATTGACACCGCGATTTTTAAGGTCCGAGATGATGACCACGAGTTCGACGCCGAAGCCGCCATGGATTTCACACTACCGAAGGTAACCCTATAAAAATGTGTTTTGACCGTCTTTAGGCTGAACTCGACAACACCATCCAAGATCAGGAAGGTCCCAGCCAGCAGACGAGCAAGAAAGGCATCTACAACGACGGTAGAAGCTTGACGGCGGTATAATATACCCATATAGGCTATTACTACGGCTGGACTCCCGAATGGCACCCCGAGTTTATGTACAGGATTCCGGGAGACGTCGCGCTATCGTCAATTAAGAAGGGCGGCTCGGAAGGTTGATTTTAATTTTCAAATAGATAAAACTCAAAACTGAGAAACCTGGACCGGTTTAAACCAACCGGTTTGCACAATTTTCAGGACGAGGACGTAACGAAATTGGGAAATTTCTGGGTATGGACACTTCGACAAAACCCGGAAATCGACGGGTCAGCAGCTACATCATGGCAGCCCAAAAGGAGCATCCAGAGCATGTTGGACAATACCAGAAAATGGAGGGCAAAATCCGGATGATAAAGTGGGGCCAGAAGCACTAGAAAATTTGCAATTTTTGGGTATTTCTGGAAACAGTCGTCGGAGCCCGAATCGTTCAAGAAGCTCTTTCGTCAGTTTGAAGTGCTTACCGGCCGCGAGTGCCCTTTCACGATGGGACAAATATTGAAATTCCCGGGGACCGGTTTCAGTAAGTCAATTCAGACTTCGAGTGAAATTTTTCTCTTTAGGCACGCTGCGGATCTCGGACGTCAGCTTGAGAAGATTGAATGATATTTTGGAGGTTTGTTGCTGTGTGATGGCTTTATTGATAGCTTTAGATGATAAGAGACGAGGTGGTGCTCGTGCCGCTCCATAAGGTCATCAAAATCATTCATCAGAAGGAGACTAACCTGGGATATCAGTTTCAAGTGAATTCATTTTGGCAAAATGTAAAATGACTATTTTAGATAGACAAAAAAAGTATGATGAAGTGCCTGCTGGCCCTGCAGAAAGAGGGCTTTCTGCGGGTGTTTGATTGTTCGGTGATGTACGAGAATGTGGATACGAAGATACAGCTCATCGCACAACCGCACATTACGTCTCCCGGTTGTCCAGAGGTGGTGGAGGCCATTCAGAAGACAATCGACCATTACCACGCCGAGGGTCGTGTCTTCCCGCATGGACAATTCCGGTCAGTTTTTTCGGCTTGTCGAGCAACAGCGTCAAAAAAAAGCGGTTTATTTCTACAAAAATACGCATTCAGGAAATGGTGCGTGAAATCAGTAATTTACGGGTTTGATGTCGCCTGTGCGGCTTGTTAGTCCTGCTTTTCGTGTTCATTCTTCTCATCATCGTTCTCTTCCTTGTTTTCCTCCTGAAAGCGTAGGATCGATTCGCAATTGTTTCTGGGTTCTTGACTGTTAGCGCGGGGCCACTTTCGCTTAGTGCCCTGTAGGGCCCCAATAATGAAATACCATTTAGTTTTTACGCCATCTTTCCGTTTAGAAAGTGCATCACGAAATCATAATCTTTGACAATTTGCTGTTTTGGGCGAAATGTGCAAACGTGCTTCAATTTTCAGTTCTTTGAATTGTCTAAAAATTTTTGTGAGCTGAAGCTAGAAATACACACTATAAAAAATACGCTGTTCGACACCAAAATTTTCTGGATTGGTCTAGGCCACCTTCCATCCACCCCCGCTAACGGTCTAAAACCGTCCGTTGTGGACGATACCACCGGAAATTCCCCCAAAATTAATACCGGTTCGTCTTTCTTTGCACCGGTCTCAAATAGAGCGACGATCCTCGTCACACCATCCACGGTATAGTCAGTCTTCCAGAGAGTTCGCGGTTTTTCCTCGGGGCCCAGCCGGGCGTCATCAACTTGAAAGTGGTAGATGGCAAAGTAGTGACGATGGTTTTCCGGCATCTTGGTCGATTTGCACGTGATGCGGACGGTGGCCGATTGGCCAGCGTTCAACATGCCGATCGGGGGCTTTATGCGGAACATGCCGTTCGAGGTGCCCCTCACCTAGAGATTGATCATCTTTTCCTCAGACCCTTACCTTGAATGTCTGGCGACTACTAGTGATGTTTTCGATCTTGATCTCAGCCGTGCAGATCTCGGGCTCCCATTTGATCGTCAAGTAGTCCTCCGGCTCACACTAAACAGATTTTTTTATGAAGTTAAAAAAGCTTTTAGCTTCTGCATCTCACTCCCCTGGGTGCTACCGGGCTGTAAAATATACCGATTTTTTTGCCTTGGTCTAATTAGTAAAAAACCATTGCAGTTTAGTCGGGGGAAATAAGGCGGGTGGGGGTACAAAACTTGGGTTAGAAAAGTCGAAATCTCCGCCGCTAAAGTGTAGTGTTATTTTGTCTACCTTCAGCTGGAAGGGCGGCTCTCCTGACCGGGGTCCGGGCTTGGCAATTTTTGAGTCGTCATCCGTGGCCATTTTTGATGCGCTCCAGTCGATTCGGCTGGCCTGAAATAGTGACTGATTTGCATTCAGAAGCGCATACCAAATCCTTAGGCCGCAGCCAACCCATTGAAATGAAGAGCGGCTTTGTGCGCCGTTCGGTTTTTTGCAGGGTTGTGAATTGCGATTTATTAATGCAAATCTTAAAACCTAAATAGTTGGCCTGAAAAAATTCGGCAAATTATAATTTAAGCACTTCAACACGCCGCCGAGACGAGCTGCTCAACAAGGAGGTCAGCGAGGCGCTGTCGTCGGCCCAATTGAAAGAAGCCCAAGAATTGGTTTCGAGTGGCTACGTGGTAGGGATTTGCCAGAATGTTATCTCAAGGACAAGGCCTTTTTCTCCAATCCACCTCAAGTTAAATTTCAGGGCGGCGTCGGTCTCGAGCAGCGCTACTCGCTCTTTCGACTTCAGCATTCTCAGAAGGTCATCCTGCCAAAAGAATTCCAAGTGCTACAGGGCGGAAATTCGCTGGCAGATCAGGTTGGTTTTATCCGGAATCCAGCCATTTTTTATTTTTAGGCACTGGCGCAAATGTTGGATAAAACGAAGGATGCAGATGTTATGGAGGTGGATGAGGCAGCCGATACTTCAGGATTGGATGAATCCGTGTGCCAAGAAACGTGGGTGAAGCTCCACATATTCATTGAGCTCTCGAAAATCTAGACGAATTTAAATTAAAGGGAATCAAATTAAAAGTTTAGATTAAAACTGTTGCCTTTTCAGTCAATCGGCTTTGGAGCTGGTGAGAGTGGACGAGAAAGAAAATACCGCCGAAGAGAAGGCTGTCGAAGACGATGACCCGGATCTTTTCGGAGTCCCAGAAGATTCGATGGATTGCAATAACTACGCCCTGAATCCGGCCTCAGTGCGTTGTCTGGTTTTTTCTTGAAGCAACGAGAGTTTTAGGTCCTCTCTGACGGAGTCGAAGATGCTTTTCACCAGACGCTGCCCAAGACATTGGGCCATTTGATTCGGAAGAAGGATTTGTACGACCCACACGCTGAATACGGCTATCAAGCCAAGTACATCCGCGCCCACATCATCCACGATACCGTCTGGCACTTTGTCTACGCCAACAAGGGTGCCAAGCCCGACGTCTTCGAGAAGTAAGAATTCGAAACACCGTCTGAACACTAATGTCTTTAGGTTCCCACCCAATCTGGACCCGCTCACCCTCCCCGAAGCGCCGATCGAGAAGCTACACATTTATCAGAATGACGTCAACCACTATCGTTTTATGCCGCCCTGCACGTTCGGGAATATGCCTCCTGGATGGTTTATGCTGAACGTAAGTGCCAGTTCTTTGGCATTTTCGGGCTATGGGTCCAGTTGTACCTAGTAACGTAATAGCGAGAACTTCAGTTGTATTTTTGGCAAAATGTCATCATATTACAATCAAAACTTGGAAACTCCGAAAATTTTATATTTGTGTGTTTTTTAAACAATATTCTCAAAAATTTTGCCGTTGGTAATATTATAAACTTTTTTTCTTTACTTATTGTCCAAAGATTCGATACTAAGAAAACCCCCCCGCCGATTGATTGATGTGCTTCCATGATTGTTTTTAGGATTTCTTCTGCGCACTTCCATTGTCGATCCTCTGCTTGGTGGCACCGATTCCGAAATCGATCCCGGGTGTCGAGCTGAAGAAGATTCTCACCGATCCCATTGCCCGCCATACGCCATTGGCCGATCTCCCAATGGTACTGCGGAAGCCCCTGCTCAGGGACAAGAAGCTGATCAAGTAAGCTATTCGCTTTCAACTTGAATTTTTCTACTTCCCAGGCAAATCGAACACTCCTTCCTCCACCTCTCCGCGATGGGTCTCATGATTTTGGCCCCGAACCCGGATGAGAAGCGCTACACCACTGCACACACTTCCGTTTTCTATGTGGCGCCACGGTACTCCTTTTCACCTTATTTAATCCATTAAATCAGGGCGGCTCTGTATGACACAAGCACCAGCGAGAAGGGCTACTCTCAAGTCACCCAGCCCATCGATCGCTATAAACGGTATTAATTTGCGATTTAAAAAAATCTATGATAATTTTAAATTTAGGTACGTCTACGAGTTCTCCGACCACGAGGAAATAGCCTTCTATTGGAATCATATGCGGGCTATCAGTAAGTGCTATTGCAAATTTTTAAAATTGTTTTCCCTAGGCCAAAGTACGGAATTGAACTATCGGCTGGAGACAGGTGACAGGCAAAACTTCGACCCGCTGCGCCACAAACTCTACTCGTTTGGCTTGTTCAACAAGGAGCAGGTCACCTATCACGGTGATTTACATGCTGAGGTAAAAATTAAGACCGCGCTATTGTGGTGTCGGAATTTCATTTGGTCGAAACTTCATAATTTTGAACTGTCCGTTTTAGCCGGAAACGCCGCTGACGCCACTACCTCCATCCGACGGATGCGCAGGCTTCGACTCGGCCCTCTACGTCCATTTGAAGCGGCATTGGGATCTGAATCCGCGGCCCGGCGATATTACCGCCTGGTTTACGGCTTGGTTCAGAAAGTGAGTGGCAAAAATTGCTTCGAACCGCTTTTCCCCGCTCTAGGAAAGCTGACCGGGCGAAGCCGATCATCGAACAGCGCGTGCAACGGCTTCAGCGCGATTGGAACTCGATAGTCCGCACATTTATGCCGACGGACGTGGAATTGACGAGGAAGAAGCGGGTCAAGGTACAACAACATTACTATCGACTACTAAATCGTCGGTTTTAGGGATCCCAAGATTTGATGCTGCACTCCCTGAACCAGTTGATAATGGAACCAAAAGTGCGACTACAGGCGTTGCCCAAGGTATGCTGACTGGCCTTCCTAACCATTCCCTTTAGGGGCACAAGCACAAGAAGCGACCGCTGGATAGTATAGACATCGTCTCCCAGCAGAATCGCCTTCATTTGCGGTGCCGCTTCCAGCCTCGAGAACGGGATATGGTAACGCCCACCCGGCCGACACCCCCAATTTCCCGTATAGTTGATCCTGATCAGGGCTGTCGGCTTTTTCTTGAACCCCGTCTACCGTTTTTGGCTGAACCCGACGGCCGTCCGGGACATTATGCATGAATATGTGCCCGAGAGTCGAACGAAGACCGTGCAGAGCCTCATGGCGGCAGGTATGCGCTTCCGGCTTTTTCTAGAATCTTTTCAGGTGTCCGCGAGATGACACGTCCGGAGCGGATGGCCTACCTGCAGCGTATCGTCCGAAACCTTGACACGTTCAAGGAGATGCGCGCGATGCGCCGGGAGCTCAGCTCCAGCACCGCGATGCAGACCCAGGAGCAAAAGATGGACTTTTTCAAGGACGCGTTCAGGATTGCCAATCGATTGTTGTTCTTGTGGGTTTCGAATTTTCAATGACCACATTGCCACTTCAGGGAGTCGCAGAACCTTCCCTCTACCAGCTCGAGCGACCAATTCTTTGAGCAGTTCATTTCTAACGGACAGGTGTGTGCCCCTTTCCCCGCTTTATCTACTGCCTGTAGACGATCACCTCGGCCGAGCAGTCGCGCTCCGATGCCCCGATTCCGCTGCGGTCCCAGCGCCCGAGGTCGTTGAAGCATATACAACACTGCATCGTGACCAACGTCTTGGTGGTCAGTGTCTTCGGGTCCTTTTCTGGCAATTTCAAATATCTAGAGCGTTTTCCTGCATCACATGAATACGGAGCGGGAATACAGCGATTCTGGGGACCACTTGGTCGACCAGTTGAATCCGACGTTTGTCAACACGGCACTACAGGTTCGAAGGTCTACCTTTTTTCGATTAATCTTGATTTAGGTGCTTCGTGCCGACGGGCTGGTGTCGAGGGCTCGATCTGCCGACCCGACTCAGGCCCTACAAAAGAACCATGCTACCCTCAGCTACTAGTAAGATCAAAAGTTCAATCCAATACTGTTGTTTTAGTTTCCGCCACTTCTTCAGCCATCGCTTCCACGTCGACCTTATCGAGCAGGTCAACCACGTGTTCAACTACCTGGCCGACTCTACCGATCAGACGTTGGGACCGTTCGGTGATCTCGCCGGTGCGGCGTTGCTCGCGGCAGATTCTTTCCATGATGGGGTGAGCTTCAGCGAGCTTCCGTTGACCGAATTTTTAGTCTGAGCTGTCATTCCGCGTCGATCCAGCTATCATCCAAATGTTTGAAGATTCTGTAGATCAGGTTCGACCGCGTTTTAAAATCGGTAAATTTTTTTCTTTTAGAACCCAACAAAACAAATTCGGCATCTGGAGACGGCAGATTTGCAACTGGAGAAGATTGATGTCTTTATGGTATGCAATTTTTTCGCGCAATACCTCTATAGAGCCCTTCGACAACCAAAACTTTCAGTCACCCAAAGAACAACGTGACGCCCGGGTGACGGTTGGCCAACTGTTGGAGCGCGTGGACAAGTCGATCCCGACCGATGCCCTACCCGCGCAACCGCTCGAAGAATGTCTGGCCAGCATCGAGTTGTGCGCCGAGATCAAAGAACAAATCCGGAGTGTCGCTCACGCCATTGAAGCCGCTGAGGCCTATGGCGCGTCGGTGGAGGATATTGAGGTGCGGAATTCTCCGATCGGCGGCGCGTATTACGCCCCTGACCCGGGTTGCCCTCCAATTAACGTTTTACCGCTTTCAGATGGGCACCGGCTTGTCGCGAGCGGCCATCCTGGAATGTATTGAGGGCCTCACCGCCGGCTACCAAATCATCGAGGCCGGCGTCGATACGAGGCGCTACGTTTGGAACAATTATGTCCAATCGTGGGCCGTCATTGCCGGCGATCGGTACTTCTGCCCGCGGCCGTGGATTATGCCCGACGGAAAAGCCTGTGCCACGAGCTTGCGCTGGGTACGTTTTTAAGGTTTACGTAGGCCATGGCTGCTTACTTTGGTGATATAAATAAAATGAAAATTGGAATTTTCCAGATGCTGGAATCTCTGCTGATGGCCATCATCATGCGGCCTGGGATCGAGCTGAAAGATCTGAAGTTCCGCTACCAGTTCGCCTTGCAGCCGGCGTGTCTCGAGACGCTCGTGGAGGTAGAGAATTTTGATATACCATTAGTTTAACTGAACTTTCAGCTTCTCGTTTATTCCGGATGCATCACGGAATCTGAGGAGTCGCTGCACACCAATCAACTGGCCGGACCATTTGACAGTGAGTTTCTAGATTTCAGTAGTTTTTTTTTGTAAATTACAGCTTCCGCCTTGATTTTTACCATTTTTCTTCCAGCCACACCGGCTCTCGTCAATGTGCACTACTTTGAGCCGGTCGTTGATGCAATCTCCTTGTTTGCGTGCATCTTTGAAAATGTGGGTGATTTTTGATAGCAGTAAAGTGGTTTTTTAGGTTCCATCACTGCCTCTGTGCCAGCAACAATCGGCCCAGAAGGGAGCACGCACCTTGATGGACACAACCATAGACTAAGCTTTTCTTCTCTCTCCTTTGTTTTAATCCGACCGTTTCCCCCACACTTGTCCTTCGCTTTATCGTTGCAAGCGGGTATTTATGACTTACAAATTTTAACATTGATCTCTGTTGATAAATCGTTTATTGGTTGCTTTTGTACCTCACGTAAGGTTATGGATTCCGTTGAGCGGTGCAAATTTTGAGCAGATTGGAGTTCATATGGATGTACTACGGTCATTATTGAGGCTAGATAAACAATAATTGATTATTACATTAATAATGACTAGGTTTTTGATTCAGTATGTCCAATGGGGACCCGAAGGCTTCAACGTCGGACGCTGTCGAGCCGGGCGCCACCGGCCAGTCGGCCCTCGGCAAATTGTGGACCGGCTACAAGGAGAAGCTGTGGAGGGCACGGCAAGAGCGCATCCATGAAACGATAAAAGTACTCTTTTTTTGCTGTGATAATTTACTGTTTCAGGCTAAACCGGCCAAGACGCCGCCCCCGCAAGGTGCCACGCCATACGATCCGCCCTGGACCCGGGAGGTTGGTTTTTGCACTTCTTAGTTTGTGGAAATGCTGCCAAATTCGGTGATATCAGTGTAGTAATTATAATTTCCAGCCCGGCTTCGAGGCGGGGTGGGCGCGCGTGAAAAGCCTCTACACCACGGAAAACTCGATGGAGCTGAGTATTTTACAGCGGGTAAGTGTTCGCCTTGGTTACTTCATTTTTGCTCAGATCTGCACGGGGACATTCGCCGCCGGATTTTTGATGGGCGGCTTGGCCAGCTACAAGGACGCGCAACGGGTGTACGAGCAGACACATGTTGGAACGCGGTATCTGTCGATGCGGGATGCGATAGTTGGTTTATTTTGAAGGTTCGTGAATGGCTTTATTTTAGGTTAGACGAATTGATTACGGGATCCTGCGGTTTGCCATCGCTGGCGCGAAGATGGGCGTCAAGGCGGCACTTATTACCGGGCCAGTGATGTAAGGGTTTTCCTTACCTTGTAGTAAAAGGAGGCGTTAGGATTAAGATAGTATAATCAATAGAATAAGGGTAAAGAGCTTATATCTAGCTATCATTTAGTTTCTGGAAAGGGAGGTACCATAGCTGTATAATCTGCGCCACCCATCATAGGAAATCTCCCTTGAAATGTCCTTTTCCAGCGGGCTGACCACACACCTGTCCGCCTATCGAGCCAAATTCTCGTCGGCCTACGTGCCACTTATCTCAGGTGCTGTTTCAGGGGCTTTACACGCAGGTAGACACGGTCCCGTCAACGTTTGCTTATTTTCAGCTGCAGTCGGCGGTGTGTTCGCCTTCCCGCTCGGCATTATCGGTGTTACAAAGGCGATCGGGCTGGGCATCGCGTCGGGGTATGTTTATAAAAGCTTGCGTTTACGAAAAATTAGATGTTCCCTGGCGGCCGTCTTCCAGCTGTTTGCGTTGAGTCTGGACAAGACGGGCGATCAGGCATATTGGTACTTCAAGAATGAATTGGAGAAGGTTGGTTTTTAGGCTTGGCTTTTGCGCTCGAAAAGGAATTCGTACAACACCATCCCTTCCAATTTAGGAACTCCGTGGGCACAGCGAATTCGACCGCAAAGTCGCCCAGGTGATGGCCGAAAACCCGGACATGTGGTGGCGAGCCAGCGCCATTCGACACGTACGGAAACTCGAGGAAAAGGAGAGTGAAGCGCTCGACTGCTAGGACAATTAGGTGCATTATAGATCACTGTTGATTTCGGCGATAAATTTATGGCATAGATACAATCCAGTGTTACAAACTAAAGTGGCCATGATGTAGTGGTTGTTCTACATGTACAACACGGGGAAAAGACAGACAATAAAACAGTCACAGTGGTCAAAGGGAATGGTTATCAAAATTTGCCGGGGGCGTTAGTGGCTGCCCATCGGGGTGTCGCCATCATCGTCCTCTTCTGCAGCGTCGGCGGAACCGTGCATCTGGATAACTCCGATGCAATTTAAACGGAAATGCGAACCTTCAAAGCTGCCCCTTCGTTGTAATGCATTTTCCGCTTGCGCTCGAAGTCTTTCTTGTGTTCTGAAGAAAAATGAATTAAGAACACAAAATCTCCCGTGAAAATGGCAACTTCGAAAATACGACCCCTTGGAGAAAATATCAAAACTGAATAGAGCGACAGAGAGCAAAAGCCCTATTCTCTCAGATTTTCGTGGTCGCCAGTAAAACCGCTAAACTTACTTCGTGTCTCCTCATCAAGCGCCTCTTCGTCGCTTGTGTCATCAGCTACGACAGGTTTCTCCTTCGAGAGGCCGGCCAGGAGCTCCTCTGGGTCGACCGCGGTTCCCTGAAAAGACGTTCAAAGCAAAACCAACATCACTCACCAAACTAACTCGGCGTTGCCCACGCTGCGAGGCAGTCTCATCACCGCTTTGGTCCCCGTCCGAATAGTTGTATGGCGTCTTTGGCTCGTCGATCTACAAACAGAGGGTTTCATCGATAATAGCAGCTGCCAGAACAGGTGCAAGTTAGAAGACACCACTTTTCTGACCACATGGCTCTCAACTAACCCCGCAGCTCCCCCTCTTCGTGAATGCGCAATCAGGGAGTAAGATGCGGAAAGGGGCGGTAGAGAGGGAAAGAGCAAAATTCTAGGGGGCGCTGCCGGCACCAACAAGCGCTCGATTGGCCGGAACTCAATCCACTCGCAAGGAGAGGGAAAATCGTAGAATATGGCTGAATCTTTTTCCCACCTAGGAAGAAAAAGCAAGGACACCGCTAGCAATAAATCCTTAAAAGAAAACGGCGCCGCTAGAAATTCCCCAGCAAAGCTCAACCAAAAATTCGTAAAAGTCACACCTTCATGTGCCCGTAGTCCTTGTCGGCCGGATGATGCGTGGCTATGATGTTCATCTCGTCGAAATGGGCTCGACCGTCTTTATTGTCCAGCGAGCTCTGCTGCTTAGCCTAAATGAATCATTAAAAAACACGTCCTGCCGTTCAATTTTCTACAGCGACCCCAAAAAAGCAATGAAGGGCCGGAAACGACCCGAGGAAACGGGAGATTAGTTCTTTTGGGCCCTTAGACCCCCTAATCCTGCGCTTCCGGGGCTCCAGTAACCCGTTTCTCAAAATGGGCAAAATAGCCGTAAACAATGGTTTCTGCTAGCGTTGACCGTAATAAGTGTAATAGTTTCGAAAATTAACCTTGAGGATGCTTTTCTTTGGCTGGCGCTTCAGGAACTCGGTGGGATCTACGTCGTCCCTAAACCGGATTTACGGATAGTGAACAAGATCACTTACGGATGGTCTTCATGAGCGCTAGACTGGGGCAAATCCGCGTCGGCCATTGCTTCTGAAAAACGGAAAATTGGATAGCTGATCATAAATAGAGGGAATGCAAGGAAAAATGATGAAGGACTGAGGCCGAAGCAAACTGAAAATGGAGAAGAAGCAAGAGTTGTCACAGATTGCAACAAAACATCTCGAAAAACAAGTAGAAGTCAAAGCACGGCGGATTGAGCTTATTCGCGCGACTATGTTTACGCGTGCCTTCAAATGCAAGCGAGACTCGTGGGAACAAAACAATTTGTTGGGTCTGTGTTGGTCAGGCGAATCGACTCGCACGGCTGGAGGAGAAGAGAGGGGGGCGGGCACCGAGAAGGGCAACGAGCAACCGGGGTGTGCAGAGTAATCGCCCGTCTTCCCCCAAATGCTAGAAGCCGAACCAAAGGGCAAAATCGCAGATGATTAATCGGGTCAGCAGCACACACTGATAACAATAAGATCAGGCGGAAGAGCACAAATAGCTTGAGAAAGACCCTGATAGGACCACGGGCTGTTAGCCGTAATATTTGAAGCCTAATGGCAGCAACATTGTCATAAGCAAATTTATTAATACGAGTTCATCTGGCGAAAAAGTATTTTATCTACACATGGGTTAGCTACTACTATAGATGCAATTAGTAGGACTAATCTCTTCCGACGGCCATGTCATCTCGGCGCTCGTCCTCAGAAACGGGGTAGCGTTCGTCAAATATGCACTGGAAATAAGATATTTTTAATTTCTAAAATGCGGTCGTACCTTGAGCCATCGTGGAGTCTTCAAAATGCGCCAGCCGCCAGGTTGCCGCGGAAAAACGTCCTCCAGGAAGTAGTAAGTATGGCCGCACAAAATCCCTACCGTCCTGTTTGAAACAATTGATAAAACCAACCAATGCCGTCCGCCATGTAGGAATTCCCAAGAATCACCGTCATACCAAACATGATCCACGGCAGGTAGTCGGTCACAACAATCCATCCCATAAAATTTACTCTAAAACGGTTACGCCGAAAACTGGAAGATAAGATACCGTTGGCTTCGATTTCGACGGCACCACAGATAAACGACACACATCAAGAACGAGGCGCTTGGGTAAGCAGAAGGCGTCAAAAAGGCAAAAAACGTCTGAAAGAGGTCAGAAGTGATATGCGAGCTTACTGTGAACACCATGCTATAGAAGAAAAACAACACATAAGCGGCACGGCGTCCACGAAAAGAACCCTCCTCCAGCGCGACGAGGTACCTAGGTTCTAGCATTACTGTGTCGCCAAAAAGACCTATAAGCAAAGAGCATCGTCCATACGAAATTAAAGCTTGCTGGGCCGGCATAGATAAATGCAGTGAAGATTCGCCAAATCTGAATTAGCGGATAAATTTCGGAGAATTCAGCGGCCTACCTGAAATTCTTTAAAAACAAGTTGCCAGTTCAGATAATATTGAAAACGATTGACGAGACCCAATCTCTAAAAAAAGTTGACTTGGTCACCGGTAAACCATACAGTAATGAGCATCAGGGCCGTGGCAGCGCCGAGGTACGTGCGCGAGACCGGTGGGATGGCCATTATGAAGTCCCATATTTGTAACATTCCTATCTACATGAATGTATTTTGGAAAAGATGTTCCGTTAGCGAAACCCACGATACTATGCTTGTCAAAGCCACGTTTTTTCAGGACCCAGCTGGACTAGTCAAAAACTTTATCGTAAAAAGTCAGAGCGAGCATGAGAACCGAATTTTTCGTTCGTCTCTGGGTGCGGTTGGTAGCCCCCTCGAAGATCCCTTCAGCCATCATGAGCAGGTACGGCGGCGAGCATGTTGGAGGCACTTCTCGGTCACATGCGAAGCTCTTCTCTTGAGAGAAGGAGAGGATGTTCTACCTAAATAAAGTTTTCTGAAATTTCTTACAGAAGGCATCCTTCGATGACTTTGTGCCTATCGTATTCGTGGAATGGCACGGAGATGACATGATGGACGATGTAGTTGGCGAACTCGTCGGAAGTCAGACGCTCACAGTTGACATGGGTGCTGACCAGCACGCCTCCGAGCAGTTCACGAGCCGCTTAAAAATCATAAACATGCCCAAGATATACTGTTACCCGACTCTTGCTGCTGGCCGCGCGGCCCCGCAAGGCAGCATCTTCGGCGAACCCGAAAGTTGTTGGCCCTACGGAAAGCCAGCGGTTTTGGCGCCCTTTCCCTCCACACATCGGAATGATTGCTCAACGAAGAGATAGGACGCGATCCGCTGCCGTAGCTGACGATCGAATCTAAATGAATTAAATGCAAATCATTTCAAAAACGTTCATACTTGGAGTCAGGTGCGGCGAAACCGGTCCACGCCTTGTTACCTCCATCGTTTCAAGCAGTCGGTGGATCGGGATTGGGGCGTCATGGTCTAAAATTGGAATTGGTGCAAATAATGGGAAAGGTACCTGGGATGAAATCTTCAACGTGCTCGTCGGGGCCAGGGCTTTGGTGCCAGAAAACGTCGAGAGCGGGTAAGACGGCATGGCTGGGAGTCTCCATTGATGGAGAACGACTGCAAGGACCTTATTTGCCAGATATTTTCGAGCAGCATATCAGAAAACGGAAAATTTGAAGATGTGGAAATTTTAGTTGCCAAAATTCGATAGGACACACGATACGCGTGATGACGCGCAACGTTGAAAGTGTTTTGGCGGAATCCGCAGGGGTTGATTTTTATTTTCTCTTTTTATTAAAATTTTTAAACTAAAATAAAATTTGGCGTCTATGAATGAAACAATTTATGCAGTTACTTTGATTTCATAGCGCGCAAACGCATATTTTTTTCTCTTATCGAGGGTTTTGTTCGCCTTCACTAGTATGTTGCAGATGCTTTCCGGCGGTAGGTGCAGCATCCAAGCGCCTGAAGTTATACCGTAAAAACAAAAATGACACTAAAGTTCACCTTCACTTTTCTACCCGGAAATGGTTTCCTTGCTTCAGCGTCAACCCCGCCAACGCAACATCCCCTAATTTCACCTGGCAACATTTAATGTTGCCACTTTCACGTCAGTGGTCAGTTTTTTGTGTGGAAGAGGACCACCTGGACGCCGGGAGCCGGGGTGGCCTTGAGCCGAATTTGTTGCGGCTATTTGGGCTGTGCGTTGCGGGGCGGTCATTTTTGGGATTTCAGGCTGACCGGCGGCCCTAACCATGTCTAGGGCTGGCTAGTGGCATTGCATAAAAAGTTGAGTGCGGAAGGGCGGGGCTTGGTTTTGGATTGAGGGGAACGGATCGTCAATCTGCTGGGTAGGCGCCACTCTTGGGGGGGGGGGGGGGTACGGTAACGGATTGCGATATAACTTTTCTGTTCTGCTTATCACTCGATGCTGTGTCGGCGTAGTCTTTCTCAGGCTGGCGCGTCTTCACACCTGTTTTGGACGACTTAGGGATTGATATTTCTAACATTGATAAATTCGCAAATTTTTTTGCCGCTCCGGGCAGCTAGCTTCAAGCGAAAAGTTCGGCGGACATTACGAAACCCGCCCTTTTATCGTATTTAATATTTCTAGCTGTTTTAAAGTTTCGCGATTCATATCCTCAAATTCAAGGAGGGCTTCATCATCCCGAATCCCATCGTCATTTTCGGCTTGTAGCCGTTTGATCCAAGTTGCGGAATGGAATCTCTTGTGTATTTTACCGAGGAAATCCTGGAAGTGGTAGCGTCGTCGTCTTTTGGTATCAGAACCCAGGGGCGTTCCTAACTATGCGCGGGTCGAAAATAGCGAGCGGATCCGGATTATCCAGTCGCAACGGCCTAATCCGATGGCACTTTACTTTATGCGCGCAAATCCCCGGGATCAGGTTATATAAAAGCCGAGGTGGTGGCAGGATGAATTTATGGTTTTGGTTTGGTATTGGGGCCGCTGTTGCGTTGTGTGGGGAAACAATGGGAGATGGGCGCATCTTGGTACGGGTTGGGGTTTTGTGGGTGTTAGGAGTTACGACAAGAACTCATAATCAGCTTAGGGTTGGGCTTTTCAGGGTGCTTCTACCTTAGCGGTGGGGGAGGGCAAAGCAAGTTTTTATTCTTCGTCT
This sequence comes from Mesorhabditis sp. LJ9110, assembly GCA_038088335.1. NCBI lineage: Eukaryota > Metazoa > Nematoda > Chromadorea > Rhabditida > Rhabditidae > Mesorhabditis > Mesorhabditis sp. LJ9110. Next base: position 24,653 of record JBBGBA010000204.1, read on the forward strand.
ACGGGGTCCTAATAATGAAAGAGTATGTGTTTTATATGGTTTTAGGGGGTTCTGAGTGATTAGAGCCTTAAACAAACTTTTAGAACATTCAAAAATATGGGTTTTTTTGACGCGGCGCATTTTTGACCAAAAAAGCTAGAATTTTTTTGCGATTTTTAAGATTGTTTGGGTTCGGCAAAATGATCTTATCCCATTCATTTATTAGCACTTACAGCGCCAATTGAAAATTTTTCCGTAGCGTTTCGCGTTCCGCTAACAAGGAAGCGCCGCCTTTTTTTAGGCTTAGAAATAGGCTTGGTTTCGGCGCCTTTCGACAATTTTCCAATGACGCGTAATCCGTTGTGGTGCATAGACCCGGGCGACAATTCGCAGATCCATGGGATAATTGTCCAACTTATTCATTCAGACCCATGGGTTTGACGCGATCTTGTTGTCGGCCTGATAATGTTGCCGGTGATCAGGATCCGGGTAGTTTAGAGGCGTACTTGTCTGGGTTACCTCTAGATTATTCCGATTAGATATGTCTTTCCGGTTATCCCTTCCGCGCGAGCGGCTCTCTCGTTGTTTACTTGTTTCACGGCCAGCTGAATTTCGGTGGTTTCCGTTCGCGCGCCTAGCCCCGGCTGGTGGGGTTGAGATTGATTATGTCTGATGGAAGGAAAGGGGGGAAGAATTGTGACCAATCCTCAGACCAAAATTGGCGCGTCACCAACATTCCAAAGGGGGCTATTTTTTGCAAGTAAGGCAACGCGAGACCGTGGGTTGGTCAGTCGGGTCAAGAGGACCTTCTCCATCTCGGGGAAGTGGTCGCGGATTTTGATACGTCGATCCCCGAAATTTTTGTGTTGCAAGATGACCAGTTGGTGTATGATTTCCTATCGTAATCGTTATTTCCTGTATTGCTTTCAGGTAAAAAAATGGCTGCCCATAACTTGTTGGCGACGTTGCTGTTGTTGGGCTTGTTGGGTGTGACTTCAGGATCTCTGAGCTACGGACAATCCAGTGGGCGTCGGATGGCTCGACATACTTCGGCGCGGAAATCGCTGCAGCCTTTTCTGACGTAGGTTGAAGTGAATATTTAAGCTTTTAAATGTGCTAATAAAATAACTATCTAAATAATGACTGTCGAAAATTTGGGTTTAACCTCCCTAAATCTCATAAAAATGCTTTAGAGCCTCGGGGAAACTAGCAGAATCGATCACATGCCTTGTGAATACGATCGAAGAGAACGGGCGGACGGTCAAACTGAAGAAGGTGGGCCGACAAAGAAAATCAGTTATTAAAGGGGCAGCGACAGCAAGGAGTCTCTTGTTGTGTCCTCACATTAATGCATATTTCTCTAGCCAATCCACACGCAATGTCGACGACAAGCCAGCCTGAACTATGATGAATGGGTGCCCGGGTGCTTCCACGCGACTGTCGACGGGGAGGAGCTGTACGAGTGCTGGACGCAGCAAACGGTGCGTCGGGGGGATAGGCTTAAGCTTTGGCTTAGGCTTAGGTTAGGCTTAGGCTTAGGCTTAGGCTTAGGCTTAGGCTTAGGCTTAGGCTTAGGCCAGGCTTAGGCTTAGGCTTAGGCTTAGGCTTAGGCTTAGGCTTAGGCTTAGGCTTAGGCTTAGCTTAGGCTTAGGCTTAGCTTAGGCTTAGGCTTAGGCCCTGCTTAGGCTTAGGCTTAGGCTTAGGCTTAGGCTTAGGCTTAGGCTTAGGCTTAGGCTTAGGCTTAGGCTTAGGCAACCTAAGGTGTGTTTTAGGTGAGCATGCAGGCGGACTGTCGAAAGGACTGCCGCGTAGCCGACGTCAAGGGCCTCTCGGCAGCGTACTGTTGTTGTTGGACGGACCGGTGTACGGACCCGGGGGCGAGAGAGGCGGCCACGGAGCTCGAGAAGCTGCGCTACGAGGTCGACGCTTGAAGAATGGACGCTATGCTCCAGTCTACACCTGCAAACTTCTCCGTGGATTGTGATTCTCCTCGCCGTTGATCTTCAATATTTTACGGCTTTTTATGAAAAAATTTCTCTACCCGGTGTGAAAACGTGAAATAAAAACAAAGTTTTACCAGAGGAATTAACGCAACCGGTACGCTACGCAACGCCATAACGTATGATAACTGAATTTTTGCAACTGGTTCCAGCCTCGTCAATAGGCCTCTGACGTAGCTGCCAAGAGTACAATTGCCGTACAGAAATGACCTTCTGCCGATTAGCCCGCACCTTAAAAAAAGCGCTTATTCGCCAATCTCCAAATTTTCCACAGCCCGCCAATCCGTCATCAGCCGAGCGTCGCGTAGCATAAAAAAACGGGGGACCTAAAAATGCACTAAACCACGCCCAAGGCTCGGGGATGTATTTAGACAGTGGAAATACGTTTGAAAAGTATTGACGGTCGAATTCAAGGATCTCATGGAGACCGTATTGTTTCTATTAGCGTGGCTTGCGGTGATTGATGCGTATCTTACGGGTTCTTCCTATTATAATCAACAGCCTGGTGAGTTCTTTGAGCTTTTAGCGATCTTGACGTGGAAAATTTGCTAACAAGGTTGAGATTTTCGGCAAAAAACCTGCCTTAATTTTTACATACCCATGGTGATCCTCAAAAATTACAGTATGCTGTCAAACTACAGCTTTTTTGCGACTTTATATCGTATACTATATAAAACTATACCTTAGACGAGTTTTAGCAACAAATCAAAGCCCACTGTACGTTTTGACGGGGCAAAGCCGGGTAATATCGTCACGGCTGCTGCCCGCCGGAACCCCGATCCCTCCCTCAATTCCGATGGTCCCCTACAACGGACCGATGAATGGACGACAGGTTGAATTCATTAATGGAGGCGGCTGATTCCTACAAACCCTCTGTTGGCTTGCCCTAAGCGAAAAGCCGGCTTTAAAGCTATAGAACGGTATTTTGAGCCGTAATCGGAAGTGCAGTTGCTCCAGACGGTCTCTGCATGGTTGCCCTGGGCCAGATTTCCTGTTTATGACGATTTTCGCTTACTAAAAAAAGATCTTGCGTCCTGAACCGTCTCCGCTAGCTTGCCATCGGCAAAAATTACGCTTTCAGGCTGCAAACATAGGTTTGTGCACTACTGAAAGGCTATTTTGGCTCCAAAATGCTCACTGCTAGCCTGCTAGGGTGAAAAGGTTTTTTTATTTTTTCTTTTTCAGATTTTACTTCATTATTTTCAGATTTTTCATTTCCAGTGACAATTCGTTTTTCGCATTGCGGGATAGGCGTTGCCGTTTCTTAAAATTTTTCTGCAAGGCTGCCATCGAAAATTTATGGGATCTAAAAATAAGGAGGTGACTTTCAGGTAACCGTCTACCGTAAGATCCTGCGCCCGGTGCGGATACGGTACACGTATTACATCGAGCCGCTCGGCCCCGGTTCCGTTGTCAGCCAATGGACCGGCCCGCAAAATAATAATCAACAGCAATACGGTAGCTCGAGTGCAAAATAATTTGAATGATGTTTCAGCGACTCCGCGGCGCTACTAATGACGGGCCGAGCGTACGTTGCATCGAAGCGTAGCCCTGATAAATATTAGTGAGGAGACCTCAAAATTACAGAGAAATCAGAATCCTTCGCACTTTACAATTTCCTAGAAGAGAAGCTACCTAAGCTCGATTCCTCAAGGATCTTTGCTAGCTTGCCAGGTGGCCTTTCGGGCGATTTTCGAGGTTTTTTTTGCGATGGCACCTGGTGTGAATCGTGGTACCCTTTTCGAAATGAGCAGCAGCACCCCCCATCCGGTGTCCTTGGAAGACACAGCGTCTTTGTCTGCTTCTTTGCCCTCTCTCAGGCCGCTCTCTCTCTCTCTCTCTCTCTCTCTCTCGCCCTTCCGACTGTCCACTGTTTAGATCGGCGGGACCGGCTGGCTGATATCGTGGGGAGGGCGAGGTGTGCGATGGATATTGTGCCCCCATTTCGGCATCTTCTCCGAGCCACAAATCCCCGAATATCACATTGATTTCATTGAACTCACATTGGTTATGTTGTTCCCCTCCTCTCTCTTCTCTCTCTCTCTCTCTCTCTCTCTCTCTATCTCTCCTCTTTGACCTTGTAAATGTTGCAATTTCAATGGTAAATCTCGATCAACACAATTTTCACGATTTGTACGGTATAAAAACACGCAAATTTGAAAACGCACGACTTAACCTTCCAGTATTCAAATTTGCCCAATATGCATAAACTGATTGTTTTCCTCGTCGAATCGTCGTCTCTAACGAGCCAATCTGTGCTGTTTTTCCTGCCATTCTGAATATCCATGTTTGATTGGACCCGAAAATACGATTTTCCGATCGTAATAACTACAGGAATCATGTTTATCGTTAGAAAAACAATATTTAAACGCTGTTTTCAGCTAGAAATAAAAAAGCCGGTTTCCAGTAACATTCGCTCCTTTTCCGCACTTTGAGCCTACCCTAAAACTTCTGCTCTTGAAAACAAGAGCTCCTAAGTCTATTTTTTTACTGCAAAAAGATACAGTATGGTGTGCTTATTTTGGCAAGAAAGCGTGGCTGATGTCGGAGCGTCCATCATGAAAATGAAGCTGATATCTGGCGTCTCGTTGAGTTGCGCCCCGTCAATCCGTAGTGATAATCCCCCATCCGCCCCCATCCACCCCCCATTTGCGTAGCTATTTGTCGGCATGTGTTCTTCTCAAAAATAGGCGCCCCGGATAATCGCCAACAACGGAAAAACCTCATTTTCTCGTTAGGAATCGTCTGGCAAACATTTTGGTCTGGTTTGTAGGGGTAAGTCTTATTGTCGTTTTTTAGAGAGGATGGTTCAGCTTCCAGTTTAATTTTTAAAGTTTCTTTCTCTCTCGCTCTCTCTCACTCTCTCTATCTCGTTCTATTTCTCTGTCCCTCTTTACCAACCTCTTTAAACCTTCCGGGCGCGAATCATTTGATCCAAACCCTAGCAACGGATCGTTTCGCACCAGCCGCTGCTTTTTTCGATCCGTAACGGTTTGGCAAGTGGGGGCAAGAGAGAGAGAGAGGAGAGAGAGCGAGAGAGAGGCAACTAGAAGCCCCCGGAATGAGCTTGGGCTTATGATTGATTAGGTGCTTCCCCCGGGAGGCCCGGGATTTTCGCTCGCATTCCCGGAAGCACCATCCCTTTAATTTAGGACCCATACTAGTTTGACGCCATTTCCACCATAGTGGACTCAAAAATCGAGCCTATTACGCCGGTTGACACGGTCTTAAAAATTTTCGCTTGAAAAGAGTGTTGATTGATTATATTCGGCGCTTCAGCGAGAGTGTGATGAGAGAGAGAGAGAGAGAGAGAGAGAGAGAGAGAGAGAGACCGACCGGTTCCAAGGGGGAGCACGAGCCCGGGCGCGCGCGTTCGCTGGGGGCGCCGTGGAGGGGAAGACTTCTTCGGCGTCGTATTATTATCTGCTCCAATCTGTCTGTCTGTCTTTCTCTCTCTCTTTCCTCTCTCTCTCTCTCTCTTGGTTCTCCCCCGTAGCGTCGAAATATCCGCCAGCTCCCCTTCAAGATATTTCAACAATTTGTTGATCCAAAGATCCCAACTTTTCGTGGCTTGCCAACTTTTTTAATAGACTGATCGTGTCACAACGCCTTTTCACCGGTTGCTCGTTAAAATAGTTGATTTTCAAATTATCTCTCCCTCTCGCTCTCTCCCTCACGCTCTCTCCCTCTCGCTCTATCTCTCCCTCTCTCTCTCTCTCTCTCTCTCTCTCTCTCTCTCTCTCTCTCTCTCTCCCGCTCTCTGTCTCGCTCCTCTGTAACACCAATAGCGTTAAGCTGTCTTTTTTTGCAGAAATGCTGCCGAATGGGTGATCGCCGGTCCACTATCCATATTGGGGCCCTATGTGGGGCCCTACTGTTGCTATCTTTGCCCCGCTCCACTCTCTCGCATCCTCTCTCGCCCGCCCTGGTGGCCGTTGAGAGGGCCCCCGGGGTGCCAGATGAGCTGTACCCGGCATTATGCCCTTCCAAATGCAATGTAAGTTGGGTATAGAGGCGCTGGCTCGTTAGCGGGGGGGAAAGGATTTTTCGCAAAGAGAAAAGTAATTTCCTTAATTTTGTTTAACCTCAATATTGGTAGGAAATTTAGACTATTTTTTTGTAGACGTGTCTCTAAAACCTTCTATAATCCACCGTATTTAGCAGCGTTTCGGAGCCCTGCCAGCCCACTCGTCCGCGACGGCAAAGTGCGCTTGCATATGCCCGGCTACATCGCCAATTTTCTTGAACACCGATGGGGGCTGTGTGTCGGCTTTTGGTGGGTTTGAAGCTTCGACTTTTTCTTGGGCTTAGGCTTAGGCTCCGGCTTAGGTTTAGGCTTCGGCTCAGGCTTGTCCAGATCTGTAGCTATCTGTTACTCCTCTTCGCTCTCTCTCTCACTCTCTCTCTCTCTCTCTCTCTCTCTCTCTCTCCCGATCTCCCATTCGATTTTTCGGCCGATTAGTCACCCCCCCCCCCCCCCGCCCAGTCTCGCGTTGACAGTTGTATTCTGGAATGGCTAGGCGCGGATCTGGGCAGGAGGCCAAAATGTGGAGGGGGGGGGGGAGGATGACCTTGCTCTCATTTCGGACCAAGGCGCCCGACCATCGCTGCATGATCTGATCAGAGAAAGGGACGGGGAGAGCCGGGGGGTTAACTATCGGCTCATTAAATGGACTAGGAAGTGCGGGAATCGACGTTTCCTTTTGATTAGGTGTCGAAAATTGGCGAATTAGATGTTAAAGTACGTAAAAATTTGGCTTATACTTGCCATTTGGCGAGTTACCGTAGTTGTCGAGATCTAGCAGACAAAGGGGTCGATTGATTATACGTTTAAATGACGCATATACCGAATTCTCTAGTTTGACGTTCAAAAAATTCGGGATTTTATGGTAACAAACCGAATTTTTTTCTATCGTAACTGGAAGCCCTTTTCAGCGGAATGCCCCCATCCGATCCACTTTGCCACCCCACCCACCATCCTTCTCCTGAATGCCGACTCTTCGACAACACCCTCAAATGTCACGACAACACCGTCCAGAGGAGCCGAGCGTAGGGTATTCCCCCCGACCATCCGTCTACCGGCCACCGGCGGAATTTTGAACGCGCAGCGGGCGCTGCTGTGGAAGGGTGGGTGGTTTAAGGCATTTTGGGGCTGAACCCCTAGAATAGCGACGTTAAAAATTTCGATAACCTAAAATACCGACAAAAAACCGAAATACTGACATGCCAGAGAACGGTTTCTGACCAAAAAGGGAATTCTGGTTTACCGCGGACTTGGTTAATCGGTATTTTCCTTATCGGCATTTTTGTCGTAGGAACCTCATGCCTATCGGGGTTATTCGATAATCACATCAGTTTTGAGCGAGTTGCCAACCGTCAGAGTCACCTCCAAAAATCCGAAAAATTTGTGGTAGGCTAGCAGAGACTTTTGAGGAATTTTTAAACAAGCGCTTTTTGTCATTTCAACTTTGAAGAGAATAGTAATTTTACATCCTCAAAAAACCGGAGGGCAAGCTAGCAGAGACCTTTATGGAATTTTTTATGAACTGTATGTTTTGTATCTGTTTGTATGAAGCCTAGAGCAACTTCAAAAGCCCAAAAAAATCGGGGCGAGCTAGCAGAGACCATTTGCCATGTAAAATCTCGAAATTATTGTTTAGAAGCCGGCCTGAATCGGCTGAACCGTTGCGTGGTGAGGGCGGCGTTCAGCGACAACGTCGAGCACGCGTGGCGCCAAATATCGGAGGGGCTGTTCCAGGTGGAGCCGGGCCACGAATCGACGCATGTTAGGGTGGGTTAAGCTTAAATTAAGCGCCAATTCATGAAAATTGGGCCGATCTTCAAGAGTATCATTAATGCCTCAACAACTAACGCTCTTTTTAGTGGCTTGGAAGCGGTGATGATGCGCTTCTGCTTGAAGGGTCAGCCATTCAGCTTCAGTTGGATTGTCCGGGCGAGGCATTCGAGCAGACGTGCGTCGCGTTTCGATTGGCCGGCAAGAGTGGTGAGTCGAGTTTAAAGGGGCTAGGACGTCAAAATTCAGCTTGAATTACATGCCGTAATTCTTAAATTACAAATCATAATTTTTCGTGTTATTTAATTGATGGGGGCGCAGCAGACTGCTTAGTCCATGGATGTCTGGTCTCTCTCCCTCTCTATCTCTCGCGCTTTCTCTCTGCCACTCTCTCTCTCTCGGTCTCTCTCCCACCCCGGGAGGAGATGGATCACATTTCTCATCAGAATCTACCATTAATGCGTGGACAACTTTTAGAAATGCCGTCAGCCCGCGCGGTGGTAGCTGGCTCAGGTTCTCGCTCCCATCTAACCATCATCATCGTCCTCTGTGTACTCATCGTTCTCATGTGAGTCCTTTTCCAGTGCAAAAGCCAATTTTTTTCCATCACCATACCTTTAAAAGTCCTGTTATTCAAAATTTTTCAGCCTAATCGGCTCGGTGGTGGTGTGGAACGTGTGCTGGCGGTTGAAAAAGGACAAGCTCGTCCAGGAGATCCAGATGCAATTCGTCGCCCATTTCCGAAAGCAGCAAGAGGAGGCCATCAAGGTGGGTAGCTTATTTGCGTAGGCTTGGCATAGGTGTGGGCTTCAGCGGGTTAATCTGAGACTTAGGCGAGGCTTGGGCTTGGGCTTAGGCTTAGGCTTAGGCTTAGGCTTTGGCTTAGGCTTAGGCTTTGGCTTAGGCGGCAATCTAAGCGACAAGCGACAACAACAAGTCCCGGTTTTAGGCAGCGATGGCTCAGCAGCACAACCAGATGCCCTATGGGGCACCAGGCGGCCCGACGATGAGCCAGTCAGGTGGGTACAACTTCTACAGGGAGCGTGGGTTCAAAAAAGGTTTTCAGTACTTTTTTAAAATGGAAAACTATCCACCAAACATTGTTCAAAAATTCAAAAATTTTGGTGGAAAGACTTTAATTTATGCTTTTTGAACAGAAAATTGTAGTTTTTCCGTTTAGAGATAGTACCCCCCCCCCGATAATGTAAAAGCTCCAAATACTTTGAAAACAGGCTCAAAGGAGCAATTTTAATATGCAAATTTATTTTCAGAATTCTGCCCCTCCTCCCCGGGTCAAATCATGCAGGCGGTGCCGGCGCAGAAGCGGAAGCTGTACTTCTCTAATGGTCAGTTGGCTTCGCTTGTTTTCAAAATGCCGAAATTCATAACGTCGACATTTTTCGAGGTATTTAAAGGCAAAGGGTGATATTTCGACATTATAAATTTTCATATTCTGAAAACAAATCTGTTGATCCGGCTTTTCCTGATCTGTTCACGTCAATTCCAGAATTCTTCGACCCGACCCTGCTCGCGAACCCGCCACCGATGGCCGAGCAGTTCATCACCGATCTCCGGAAGATGGTCGACGTGGCCAAGGAGCGCATTCGGATCAAGAGACATGTTCCTCATTTAACCCCTATTAGGGAGGAGCCGGATGTGGAGGGCAAGGAGGTCGGCTTCTATCCATATTTTCGAAAATTATTTTTTACCAATAATCGTCTTTTTTTCGAAAATAGCAATAGATCGATTCGATCAATAACCTAAAAAATCAGAATTTCGACAAATTCACGTTATTAGTTCTTGCTCCCCGTGCTCTTTTCCGATACGTATCGTCAGAATTACAATTTAGGAGACGGAAGAGGAGGCGGTAGTCGAAGAATTGAGCACGATTCCCCAGCCACTACAAGCCGTAGAAGATTCCCTCCAACAGGATTCGCCGAGATCCGGGAAATCCGTTGATTCGGGGCTGGACAGTCCGGAAGAATCAGGAGGGGTGCTGTCGGAGAACAGCAGTGATGAGGAAAGAGCATCACCCGCTGAGGTGCCGACGAATAATGGGAGGGTGCAGAGGATAGTTAGTGGTAGGTTGAATGGGAGAGAGAGAGAGAGAGAGAGAGAGAGAGAGAGAGAGAGTGAGAAAGAGAGAGAGAGGAGAGAACGATAGAGTGAGACAGAGAGAGCGAGACAGAGAGCGTGGGAGAGTGAGAGAGTGAGAGAGAGAGAATTTGGCGAATTTCCACATTTTTATGGTGCCCTTTTCACGTCATTCCATTTTCAGACATTGAAGGCTCAAACGGGACAGCTTCATCCCCCAAGCCAGCTTCGCGAATCCCAACCCTTTCACCCAAAACCCAGAGGGCAGCCCTATCACTCACCGACCGACCTCCACCGAGCCCCAGTGGCAATGTCAGGAAAGCGAAGAAGGTATCGTAACTTCCACGTTCAAAATCCCGACAACTAAAATCCCGACAACCCAAAATTCCGAAGCGTCACAAGCTAATTTTACGCACCCCGGGGATTTTGGTATTTTGTCCAGTATTTTCCTTGTCGGCATTTTGACATTTCCCTCGTTTTCAGCAGGGCTACGCGGTGTTCCCCTCGGATCCGATGCTCAAGAAGTCGTTACCAAGGCGGCCGAAACGCGAAATCCCGCGATTGCACCGACCGAGTGAGGCCTGATTTGGAGGGCTTTAATAGCCCATTTTTGCTTATTTATATTTTCGATTTTGTGGCATCATAATTTCACATTTTTATTAATGTTTAGCGCATATTGATCAGTTTTACCGAGCCTTTTTCAGTTGCATTTTTTTGGCTTTTTCGATTGCATTTACCCCACTTTAGTGATTTTATTCCCATGCCTTGTTGCGTGTCCGAGTTGCCATATGTGTCTTTTTAAACGTTTTTCGGGCGAAACGGGCGCCAAATTCGAAGGAGTACGGTAGTCGGATGTAAATTACGAAATTTTAGTTTTATTTCGTAAAATTGTGCAGTTTCGTGAGTTTTAGGCCTTCTTTTAAATTTTTGTAAAATTGTGAAACTTGACAGGAAGTTTCCATTAGGCTACGGTAAGCTACCGTATCCAAATAAAAAATTTAGCTAAAGGCGTAGCTTGCAAAATTATGCAAATCTCATAGGAAATGATCCTTTAGCAGAATTTTGAATTCTAATCTTCGACGTACGGTACCGTACGTGACGTTACGCTACCGTACCCTACCGTAACATCTCGGAATTCGACGCCCTTTTTGCGCTTTTTCTCGCCTCCCGACATTTTGCTCCGAATTCTCAGCCACGGGTCTCATTGCGCATTTTGAATGTTTTTTTAAGTATTTTACTGTCGATTTTTCTGCCGTATCCTTGGTGTAGTTTGTCGTTAGAAAAATTCGTATATCTTGTAGAATAAAGTATTTATGCTGAGAGAGACACGCACAAGAAATATAGAGGGGAGAAACCGAATTGTGAGAGGGCAAACATGTGATTTTATTTCGGAGCCGACTTGGATGGTTGGCGCAGTGCCGGGCTGCCTGGAATGGAAAGTGCTTCGAAAAAGCATTAAAAAATTAGGCTTGTAAGGTGGCTTCGCTTAGGTTAGGCTTAGGCTTAGGCATAGCTTATGTTTACGCTTAAGGTTAGGCTTAACTTAGGCTTGGGCTTAGGCTTATGCTCAGGCTCAGGCTTAGGCTTAGTCATTATCATTTAGCGAGCTTCCCACCATGCGCAGGAACAGGCGGTCGATGATCAGGGACCGGGGGGCGTCCTGGGCAGTTGGAGCAGCTGGAGGAGCAGGAGTGGCATGAGTAGCTGGAGGCGCCGGAGCAGGGGCAGCAGCCTTCGGCGACGATGGAGCAGCAGCTTCCGGAGTAGCTGGGACAGTGGGCTCCGGAGCCCCGGGCACAGCAGGGGCTTCTGGAGCGGCGGGGGCCGGAGCCGAGTCCTCGCTCCTTGCGGCGGCCTTGGCCTTGGCGGCTTTTCTCTGTCGCCGGTTCAGCAACACGTTGCCGGCGACGGCGGCCACGGTGAGCAGCGTGCACGCCCAACCGGTTACACTCGCCCACGCCGTCATTGTGTATTCTGAAAAGACGTGAGAAAAGGGTTACTTAGCCCCCCCCCCGATAATGCACAAGCTCCAAAATGTCAATTTTATCAGGCATGCCAAACCTTTTGGCATTTTAATGCTTCTTTTCTATATCAAAAGTATGCCAAAAATTTTCTAAGATTCGGCTACCCCAGCTATTGCTTACCATGCTCGCATCTCAGCCCGTAATACCACGGATCGCAGACGCACTCATACTAAATGATGCCCTGGTTACAGTATGCCAATCCGGATGGTCTACCATTTCGGCGGGTGAATATGCATTCATCACTCGGCACAGGCCCTTATAGCGGCAGAACGCCACTGAGCAATCTGCAAAAAAACAGGGAGAAACCAATTTTCTTATTTTTAGTTTTTTTATTATTTTTAGTTTTTTTCTATTACCATTAATGTTTTTCAAACTATTTTTTTTGAGAGCAGAACAGTACCGAAATTTGAAAAAACGAGGTTTTCAGAACCTAAAAATTTAGCTTTTCTACACGAAACCAATAATAGATATCAGGTAGTCCCTACATGCCTTGCCAATCCCTTTAAAAGCTACAGATCCCAACCTTGGGCCTTATATGCGCATCCGAGCCATATATCGATGAGTGGCGCGACGAGGCCGACCACGGTACCATTCCCAGTCAATTCATCGCTACTGGAAATGGCCGGATCAAAAAAAAGTCCTCTAAACTTCGACCTCTCCCAGCGGTCGATCTTGATCGCACAGTCCGGGTGCGTCTCCACGAAATCGTTGGGGCCCAGTCTAAACTTTATCAAAACGAGGGGAGAAGGCCCACATTTCCGAGTCATTCCCCAATCCCGACGTCACCGCCGCCAAGACGGACAACAACCAGAAGGGGTGCATCATTCACGGAATGACGGGATTTTACGGTACATCAGGAAGCGGGAGAGCATGGAGATTGATTTTTAGGTAATTATGCAAATTTTAGGGCGGAAATCAGGCATTTTGCTTGGTTTTTGGGTCTATTTCGGATACCCTAACAATAAGTTCTTCGCGCGCCGGGATACGCAACGCGTGGTTTAGGCTTAGGCTTAGGTTTAGGCTTAGAATTAGGATTAAGATTACGCTTAGGTTAGGCTTAGGCTTAGGCTTAGGCTTAGGCTTAGGTTTATACTTACGATTAAAACCCTACAAATTTCTCGTTCTTTCGTCCATTAATACCATTGATACATCAAAGGTACTAACCACAGACTACCATACATCAGAGAACCCTCAAAACCCGAGGTTTGATGGCTCGTCCCCCCTTCTCGTTATCAGCTCAGAAGCCGCCTCCCGTTTCGGCTTTCTTTCATATATTTAATACCGACCCGAAAAACACTGACCCCCCAGGCGGGGGCTAGACGGAACAGATATGCCACCAAACATCCTGCTACGACTCCCAGTCTTTTCGATTGTACGGGTGGTCACGACCTTCGTTTTTTAAAAATTTCTGTGTCAAGGCATTGTGAAGGCTTGAAAAAAATATATAGTTACGGTCATGCCCCACTTCACACTGTAACTCCCTCTCGCTCACCCTCTCGCTCACTCTCTCTCTCTCGCTCTGTTGCTCTCCTCTCGCTCACCCTCTCGCTCACTCTCTTGCTCTCTCTCTCGCACTGTTGCTCTCTCGCTCCTCCCTCTCCCTGTCTCTCTCTATCTCCATTTATCTATCTTTCTCTCTCTCTCTTCGAATTGTCAATTGTCATTTTTAGAGTTAAATGCCGAGTACGACACTTTTTCTAACGACGTTACTATGTTATGCCAATACCCTGAATATCATACTGTATTCGCAAGTGGTCGGTCCCAGCCATCTCGACTTTGCCAATTCGCTCGTCGAATCGCTGACCCGGCGTGGGCATAATGTGGTGAGGGCTTCTAAAGGGGCTCAGAAGGCAAGGGATCGATTTTGTCAACCCATTGCCCTATAAAAAACATTTAAATGACCAAAGGCAACCGCTTACGCTATGAAAAAGGGGAAAGAAAGCGCGTTGCTTGTAAGGATGAGCAGGACCGATTTCTGCTAATTGACATGGACCTTCCAGAACCCTTTAACTAAGTTTTTAATTAATTCTTTTAGGACATGATCGTCGGGCGGATGAACACCAACGCCAAGGCGTACGGCACCTCTTCGGCTCGCCGTCAGATTACTGTAGGATTCGACGAGAACAGCCCCTGGGTGGCGTCCACGCATCTTACGGTAAGCCGAGCTGCTGAACCCCCAGAAAATCTCACCTTCCAGGACCCCTTCGTCGACAAGAGACCCGGATTTCTCGAGCCGAGATTGATGGATTTGTTTGAGGATGTGACGATTGAGATGTGTGATTGTGGGTTTTGGATAATACGCAGATTTTTTATTTGGCTGATTTTTACGCTCAATTTTTTAAATATTCACTAAAAACATTGTAAAAATTCAAGGCGTTTATTTTCAGTATTCCTCAGCGACGTCCGCCTTTCCGAGATGCTACGCGAAAATACGTACGATCTCGCATTAATGTCAGCCTACGATTATTGTCCGCTGGCCATGTTTCATCATAGTGGTTAGTGAGAGGAGAGAGAGAGAGAGAGAGAGAGAGAGAGAGAGAGAGAGAGAGAGAGAGAGAGAGAGAGGTAGAGAGAGAAAGAGAGAGGGAAGAGCTAATTTGATCTACTAATTTAGGTATCAAAAATGTCGCCTCCTACAGCCCAACACCGCTGTTTCCGCTTCAAAGCTACGCCATCGGGCTTCCAAGCCTCCCTAGCTACGTGACTGGTAGGTCTCTCTCTCTCTCCCTCTCTCTCATTCCTTTTTTTCAGACATTCTCCAATCCGTCTCCACTTCTCCGAACCTCAATTTCGTGGAAAGGACTGAAAATGTGCTGTTCGCCTTGAAATACGAGCTCATCGAGCATCAGCGCTTTATTAGGAGAACGGTAAGTGCCTTCACGGTCCCTTTAAAACCAAAATTCTGTTCCAGGACGCCGTCGTGAGAAAACACTATGGAGCGTCTTTTCCGAGTACAGCCGATTTGGCCAGGTCTGTTTGTATTTCTCTCTCTATCTCTCGCTCTCACTCTCTCACTCTCTCTCCTTCTCTCACTCTCTCCCTCTCACGCGATCTGTCTCCCTCATTCCCCCCATTTTGAGACCAATATTTTAGGGACATGGCCGTGACGTTCGTGAATTCGAATGAACTGCTCGAACAGGGCCGCCCGATCAGCCACAAAGTCAAATACATTGGCGGCATAAATAGGAGAGAGCCGCAGAAGTTGGACCCTGAAATGGAGGCCCTCCTGGGGAAGGCCCGCACCGGAAATGTCATTTTTTCGTTCGGCACGCAGGTGGGTGATCTACACTTTTCAGAACACTTTTTAAGCAATGTTTCGATTTGTTCTGGGCATATTGTTATTTTTTTTTAGATTCTAACCACCCGAATTCCACGTGAAATCAAGATTGGACTGGTTCGGGCCTTTGCCGAATTTCCGGAATACAATTTCATCTGGAAATTCGACGGGTCGGCCGATGAGATGGAATGGTTATTCCAGAACGTTACAAATGTTTATCCGGTCAAATGGTTGCCCCAAAATGATATGCTAGGTGAGGGAGCGTGAGAGAGAGAGAGAGACTACAAGACCTTCCTCCTTGCACCCGCCCCTTTATAGATCACCCTCGTACCGTAGCTTTCATCTCGCACATGGGCCTCAACTCGTACTTGGAAGCCTCATACGCCGGGGTGCCCACCATTTCGATCCCAATTTTTGCTGATCAGGTATGGATTTATCTAGAGCTCTATTTCTCTCTCTCTCTCTCTCTCTCTCTCTCTCTCTCTCTCACTCCTTCTCTCTCACTCGATTTCTTCTAACTCACCCATTTTCAGATCTGGAACTCAATGAACGCTGAATCCCGCGGAATCTCGGTTCTCATCCGAAAATCCGAGGTGACCGAGAAGCGAATGGTGCGCGCCCTGCAGAAAGTGTTGGGAAACCATGGGTACGGTAGCTGGGGCGGATCTAGGATATCTTTTTAGAATGACGAAAAAGTGCCACACCCTGGCGAAGATGCTCAAATCAAAACCGCAGCAGCCGGAGGAGCTATTTGTGCAGTGGGTGGAGTACGCGGCAACTTTTCAGGTTTGTTGCCTTTGGTGGTCCTTTAAATGGGCAGCTAGCAGAGGTACTTTGGGAATTGCGGATCGGAATATTTCTCTCTCTCTCTGTCGCTCTCTCTCTCTCACTTCTCTCTCGTTGTCTTGACTCTTTCTCTCGCTCTCTCTCTCTCTGTCAGTCTTTCTCTCTCTCTCTCTCTCTCTCCTCTCTCTCTCTCTCTGTCGCTCTTTCTCTCGCTCTCTCACTTTCACTTGGTTTCTTGTTTTCTGGTAGCTAACAGAGATTTTTTAGAACATTTTGTACTTGAATAGCTGAAATTCAGGTCCCAATTTTCCCAAAAAATCTCAAAAATGACAATTCCAGGGTCTTTCCGATTACATCAACCTGCCGTCGTCTCGGATGTCGGGAATCGTGCACAGTAATCTCGACGTCATCGCTTGTCTCTCAATTTCTTGCTTGATTTTTGTTACCGTAATCCCGTACCTGATCTACCGTATCCTAGGGCCTGCCTTGGCTTCATTTACGCCAAGGATAGTGAAGGTGAAAAAGCAATAGTCTCTCTATCTCACTCTTGCTCGCTCTCTCTCCCTCTCTCCCTCTCTCTCTCGCTCTCTCTCCCTTCGCATGATCTCTATCGGGTATCTAGACAAAACGGCTATTAATATTTGGTCTTTGTATATTGTAATAAACATTTCATCGCACCTGAGTGCATTAACACAAAAAAAAATACAAAAAAAAATAAAAATTTCCTCGACTTTCGAAACCCTTTAAAAACGATTCAAAACTATCAGATGACCTTCTTGTTGTCGAATTCTGACGCTACAGACTATCCAAATTACGTGCGGCTACTGTGTACACATTCTTATCAATAGCGCTTGGCGTGAACGGGGGTATTGATGTGATGGGATGAGTGTTTATAGCGCTCTCTCTCTCGCTCTCTCTCTCTCTCTCTCTCACTCTCTCTCTCTCTAATTGTCGCCACAAAGGCGAAAACAAACAACAGCAGACCCTTTTTGAGCCCGTCAAAATCATCTTTCCCCCAGCCATTTTCAGTTAGTTTTTCGATTTCACGCCAACCTTTCTAAAATGCATCTAATTTTCGCTGCCCTCTCGGTTTTTGCGAATACTGTAATGGCGGCCGACTCCGCATCCGGACTATCGACGCATGTCCTGGATATTTCACAGGTTAGCGTGGGCTTATCGTGCTTGTCGGTAGGCTTAGGCTTACAAGGAGACGTTTTTGGGTGATATTGGAGTTTTAGAACGAGACCTAGCTAGTTCGATAGAGAAAAAAATTCTGAACAAGATGTCGTTTTCCAAATCTGCTAACCGTGTACTGTATTCAATAAAAATTAATTTTAATGAAAAAATTCCTGGACGTCAGGCTGCGACCCAAGGATCAGGCCCGGGACATAGCCCACAGCGCGAACCAGGATCCACATGAGATCGTGGCCTAGTGGATAGTGCCGGCGACTAACAAACTTTTGCAAAATTATTCTCAGGGTTCGGAACTTATTGTGATTTATTGTTTTGCTTTTGGTTTTCATGCCATTGAAATCGAATTTGGCATTATCGAGCAAAAGCAAAAGAGTTTTACTAGTGAGGAGTCGAACCGCAGGCAAAAAAGACAAAACTTATGGGGCAAGCGCACTACCAATAGGCCAGCTGGTCATGGCTGGAGGGAGGCCTAAAGGCGGCTATGTTGACGCGCACCCAAAGCGCAGAATCTGCGGATCAGGCGGAAAATGATGGTTAGATTAATGATTTTCAAATTAATTTTTATTGAACAGCGTACACGGTTAGCAGATTTGGAAAACGACATCTTGTTCAGAATTTTTTTCTCTATCGAACTAGCTAGGTCTCGCTCAAAAACTCCAATATCATCCAAAAACGACTCCTTGTTAGCTATACGCTCCGGTATAGGTGTAGGCCTAGGCTTAGGCTTGGGCTTAGGCTTAGGCTCAGGCTTAGACTTAGGTTTAGGCTGGGCTTAGGCTTGCGCTTAGGCTTTGGCTTGGGGTTGACCAAATTTCTTTGTCATTTTTATTACATTAACTGGACCAAAGTGTCACGTAGCAGACGACAGATTACCCGAAGCTCATTTTAGGGAAAGCCCGGCGCCGGATGTAATGTGGAAACGTTTCGATTGGATGATAAAGAATGGACGCTGGTCGGGAGGAGGTGCGGTGTTTTTGGGAATTGTATTCTTGCGGAATTCCAGTAAGACCGACGAGAACGGGCGGATCGCGTCGGCGTTGGTGCTCGACGCCGAGGAGGTGCAGCTGAAAAATGATACAACGTATAAGCTGCGATTTGATACGGCGGAATATTATGGACGGGATGGAATCGATTGTTTCTATCCGCACGTTGAGGTGAGAGAGAGTGCGAGAGAAAGTGAGAGTGAGAGAGCGACAGAGGGCGAGAGCGCGAGAGAGAAAGAGAGAGAGATAGAGAGCGAGAGATAATATTTCCCCCCTTTCAGGTAATGTTCCGAATCGCTGACGCCACCCGCCATTTTCACGTGCCGATCACACTGGCCCCCTACGGATATTCCACCTATAAAGGGCAATGATGAAGCGAAACTCGGGTTATGTAAATACCAAATAAACATTTATCTTCTTGATATCACTTTTTTCTGAATGGCATCATTGCATACAAAAAAAAATCGAGGGGAAGAAGGCACGGGGGAAGAGGGGGAATATATGATATGGCTGCGGTGGGGGATAAGTGATTATTGGTGGGGGAAAGGGGGGAGAAGCTCGAAAAACAAACAGTATACAGCACCGATCACAGGTTAGAGAACAGAGAGAGAGAGAGAGAGAGGGAGCGAGAGAGGGCGAGCGAGAGAGAGAGAAACCTAAAAACCCTGGCCTTTCGGTATCTCTAGAAATGTCTGTTTTTCAGCTGGAAAACCTGAGAACATGATATGTAAATTGGCAGAGAGGACCCTGAATTTAAGAAAAACCTTCAGAAAGCAAAAAACAATCAAAATTCCTTCATCTCCAGCTCGTCTTTTTCCTGTTTGCTGAAGCACTGCTCGACGTAGGGCTTCGTGTAGACGTACACCTATGAAAAAAGGCGTTTTGTCGAAATTCAGAGTGTCGAAATTCAAAATAGCGAAATTTCAAAGTGTCGAAATTTCATATTTCTAATTTTTTCGCAAGTGACCTGCAAAAAATGCCGACACGCTCGATTTCGGCATTTTTCGAACTAACCCAACTTACCCATATCACAAAAAGCGTCGCCAACGCCACCGGTATCGCCACGATTCCAGCCGAAACGAGCCCCGCCTGCATCGTCATTACCGTAGCGGCGACGGCGCCTAAATGAGGACCAAGTTACCGTACTCCTGGTCGAGCTCACCGGAAGCGGCTCCACCCAGACCGACACCCAATAACGGGCTGTCTCCACAGGCCGTCATCGCCGATACGCAGCCCGTCACCCGTTTCGCCTCGTTCAACCGCTTGTAGCGCTCGAGCTCAGCCTGAAATTGAGTGGGGGTTTTAAAGGGACTAGAGAGCCGGTAGCGACAATTTTATGGACTAAATTTTTTTATGGACTTTTAGACATCTTTAGACCAAACATACACGCGCGACGCACGTGACGCTCTCCGGATTTTCATACCGTAATTAATGACGAGAAAATCTATTGGGAATGCGGAGCCCGAATCGCGAAAATTCCGATACGCTCCGAAATTACGCCCAAAACTGACATTAATATCCTCCTGGAGCCGACACTGCATCGCCGACCTCACTTCCGATGACCCAATCTTCGGGCACTTGTCGAAGATGTTCAGCGCCGTGATGCCGTGCTTGATGTGTTGCTCGAGAAGCCGCTTTTCCGGCATCATTCGTGGGCCGCACGTCGACTAAAATGAGCAATTTCTGGTCTGTAGCTAACCCCGGGCCGCCGGCCGGATGTTCGGGCTCTAATTCGGACTCACGGGCCCTAACTTGGCCTAGAGGCCCTAATTCGGGCCTAATTTTGCAGAATAAATTGTCGACAAAATTGGGGACTTGACGAACCCGATCCATTCCGCGGGAGTACTGCAGTTTGGCCTCGTGGCACGCGTCCATGAGCAGGAGACGAGCGTTCGCATCCAGAATGCTGCGAGGTTCCGGAAGCGTTCCGCCATCAAATGTGGCGGCATAAGCCTAGAAAATACGTGGGTTGTGGTGGGGTACGGTAGCTAAATAAGCGATAGAAAGGGAAGATTAGAGAGAAAGAGCGAGAGAGTGAGAGGAGACGAACCTTAAAAAATTGCATCATTTTTCGGCACGTCACCGGCTTGCCGTTGATCACCTGCAAACCGAAATGAACGCAAAAATGGAAAAGTTACAGTAATAGATGGTAAATTACGGTATCAAAGTTTTCTTGGATATCGATTTTAAAGGACCATTGAAGTTCGATTTTCTCACCTTTGGCTTCAATACATGTGGCTCCAACAACGCGACGACCATTTTTCGAATTTCCTCCCGAAATATTGGGCGCAAATCTATTTTTTTACGTTTTCTACAGTACCTCCTCGTCCGTACCTTTCACATGGCCGCGAAAAGACCCCCTTTCCGCCACTCGATAGCCTGGATGTGGTAGCAAGAAGCACTGGATCTTTTCGAAACACGAGTCGAGCTGCTCGCGCACCGTTCTCAACTCCTCCGCCTGGCCCTCTTCTACCTAAATGTCGTTCTTGAGACTATTCCTTGTTTTAAAGGCAGTGTGACAGGCACCAACCTTCAAAACCTGCTCCAAAAATTGCACACCGCCCTCCTTGCCGTAGGGGAAATCCTCGGGCGCCTTGAAGTCGCGCACGCAGAATACGAGGGACTACAAATGACGTTGGGTATAGGGTTGCGAAAGCGTAGAAAAGTATGTAGAAAATTTAAACTTTACCTGAAAGGGGCTCCCGAATTGTTGGGCGTCCCGAAGGGCCAGCCTACCGTATTCCACAAAAAGTGACAAGTGCTGGAGTGCGTCTTCCTGCAAAAAGGGCTCTTGCTTAGGTTATGCTACGCCGATTTTCTATTAAAAGTTCGAAATTAGGAATTGCCAAATTAGGAACGCCGAAATGTCATGCCATTCGAAATTCCAAAATTCCATATTTTCGAAATATCAGAATGTCGGGATTGATTCCAGCCATAAACCCGACAGCCAGACCCTCGTAGTCAAAGTACCGACAAGCCAAAAATCCCGACATCAAAAAATCTCGACGAACCAAAATGCCGACAGCCAAAATCTCGACAAGCGGAAAATGCGGACAGAAATCCCGACATCTGCTTGAGTCAGTTTTGCTTTCGTTTAAACCCCTTTTTCGGCTGTTGGGATTTTCGTTGTCGGTATTTTGGCATGTCGGGATTTTGGCGTTTTCCTGACGAAATTTACGATAAGCCCGGAAAATCCCCCCAAAAACTATCCAAAAATGAAATCGACCTGATCACCTTATAATCTTTCAAACGAACCCTACTCCAAACTCCCCAAAAATCCCTGCTAGCCAGCCATCATTCCCCGAATTCTCGCCTGAATATTGTCGACCACGTTGTAGATCTGCACCGAGCTGACGATGGTCGACAACGCGAATATGGTAGTGCATTGGAGGTATGTGGATGCATTATCGAATGTGCCTTGCGTGTCCATCTACCGTAACCCGATAATTGAAAGGATAATCGAAACGGACAGACCAGTACGACGGCATAATTCTCGCCCGTTCCTCCTTCGATCATGATCGGCTCGCCCCACATCCAGATACCGGCTGTGTCCCTGAAAAGTGGGGTTTTAGGCTTGGCTTCGTCGGCTTACCTAGCTTAGGCTTAGCTTATAGCTTAGGCTTAGCTTAGGCATGGCTTCGGCTTGGCTTAGGTTAGCTTAGGCTTAGCTGAGGCTTAGCGTAGGCTTAGCTTAGGCTTAGCTTAGGCTTAGCTTTTAGCTATGCAAAAGTCCCGCTAAGATCCCGTTTCTGTACTACAGACGTACCGTTTCGTACCCGCCCTCCAGTGGAATCCATGAAGCTGGCAATCGTCCCCTAGCCATTCCAAAGGTGCTTCTTGCTAAAGCTCAATTTTTGAAGGAGCATCAACTGGAGATCAGAAGCAAGATTAGCTCGGGTTCTGCCTTGCCACCCCTTTAAAAGCAATTCCGTAGCCTTACTTGTTGCGCCCTTTGCAGCGCGTAGAGGTATTCGAGGAAAAAGTTGAGCAGGAAGCTTTTCCCCTTCCGGAAGGCGCCGGCAACTGAGATGATGACTACCTGAAATTGTTGTTATGGCTTTTGGGATGCCGCAAAATTCAGGCGGGCGAGCAGAGATCATTTGAGGTGATCAAAGGGCGACCATCCTAACATGTGTCCCGTTTGTGCCTAGGCTTAATTTAGGCTTCGCTTTGGCTTATCCTTAGGCTTAGGCTTAGGCTCAGGCTTAGACTAAGGCTTAGATAATTCAACAGAGGTCATCTGATTTGCAGTACGTCGTCACTCTTCCGCCCTAGCAGCACGCACCTCGACTCATCGATAAATTTCTCGATGATGACAAAAAGGGCACAAGATTCACTGCCACCGGGTGCATGCCAGAAAAAACCGCGTGAGTCGGAACCGATTCTGGCAAAAAGCCATCAGATCGTAGAGGTTGTCAAGGGGCATCATCGTACCTTGTCGCCGACTCGACTTGACTTCGCTAATTTTCGAGAAAGTCTGCGCATTAATGGGTTTTTTAAACAACGTCGATTCTCCGGGCCCAAGGAAAACTCAACACGCAACACGCTCCACCATTTCATTGCGTAACGGGTTAGGATCTCTCCAATAGGCTCATCAAGCTTGGTGCATAGTTTCTAAGGAACGTCGTGCCGACTTTCACCCGCCAATCCTCAAATCGATTTGCGCATCATCTGACCGCTGATTCGGGGGGTTCCACGATGGTCCGGATGGCGCGCCACTTTTTGTGTGCTTAGCGCTGGTTCGCTCCAAAATTCGGGATCCTGTTCAGAGAAGTGCGGGGCAGGGAGAGAGGAGGAGGAGACTAGAGAGATGGTTATGGACTGCTTGAAGGTGTGGTTCATGGAGGGAGGGAGAGAGGGAGCGAGGGCGAGAGAGACTGCGACAGGGGGTGAGAGAGCATGATAGAGAGAGTGAGAGGGAGAGTTAGAGAGCGGGAGAGAGAGCGAGAGAGCGCAGAGAGACAGACAAACAGACGTACCGACAGAGACAGTTCGACTCAAATCTGCCCCCACGGGCGCCGTGCACGTTTTTGCCGGCGGGCACTCGGAGCGAGCGCGGCTGGGTTCGTTTTTCTCGAGTTCGCCCCCGCGGGTGGCTATGCTCTCCGGGGGCAGCTTTTAGGGTGATGGGGGCGGAGTCAGGGGGGTATTTAAGGGCCGGACAACGGTGGATAGACAGGCACTCCTAGTCATGGAGATCGACTCGAAAATCAAGGCTTACCGCTTCGTCGGCTATGCAGCCGTCACCTTCTCGGCTGTCGCCGTCCTCTCCGTCTGCATCACCTTGCCGATGGTTGGTTTTTTTGGAGGATTTGGGGGTTATTTTAGGGTTACGGTAGTGATTTTGTATCTTTTATAAATTCCTGCGGTCCTATAGCGCCTCTAAAACGTCTTAAAACCCCTTAAAAATGACAAAAACACAATTTTCAATTCATAAAACTAAAAAACAACGCTTATAAACTATCGTAGAAAGGCTTACTGTAGAAATTACGCTTTTTTATACTCATTAAAATTTGTTGGATTCTCTAAACGCCATCTAATTCCAGGTGTACAACTACGTGCACCACGTCCGCCGCCAGATGCACATGGAGCTGAACCAGTGCAAGGGATCCGCCAAGGACGTCTGGAACAGCGTCTACAGCCTCAAGGAGATGCCCGTCCACGGAAACAGGACGGCCCGTCAGGCCGGACACGATGACCAGTGCTCTGGATGCTGCTTGCCCGGACCCGCCGGACCTCAGGGAGCCCCCGGAAAGCCCGGAAAGCCCGGAAAGGTGAGTGTTTTGGGCTTGGGATTGAGCTTAGGCTTAGGCTTAGGCTTAGGCTTAGCGCTTACTTCAAAACCACCCAAAAACCGTCTAATCCAACCTTTTCAGCCCGGAGCCCCCGGACTCCCCGGAAACCCCGGTCGCCCACCACAGCAGCCTTGCGAGCCGGTCACCCCGCCACCATGCAAGCCCTGCCCACAGGGACCCCCCGGCCCTCCCGGACCCCCTGGAGCCCCCGGAGACAACGGATCCCCTGGAGAGCCCGGAGAGAAGGGACCCGACGCCAACCCCGGACCCCCTGGACCCAAGGGACCCCCTGGTACGGTTTTCATTGAATCAGGAGAGAGAGAGATAAGCCTGAGCATCAGGTTTAGCTCCAACTCCATCTGTCACACCCCCTTTAAAATCCTAGTTTCACCTCAACAACTAGCAGAAACCATTTACGACCCCTGAACCACTTAAAAGACACCCTAACCCCTCCTAATCCCCACCATTTCAGGACCTCCCGGACCCCCCGGAAACCCCGGAGCCCCTGGACAGCCTGGAGAGCCCGGAACTCCCGGACACCCCGGACAGCCCGGACAGGCCGGAGAGAAGGGTATCTGCCCCAAGTACTGCGCCATCGACGGAGGAGTCTTCTTCGAGGACGGAACCCGCCGTTAAGCCGTCACTCAAGTGGCCAACCTGCCTATTTATGCAGGGGAATAAATTATTCTTGGAGCAAAAATGGTGAACTACAATACACATTAAAATACCCCAATATCTCTCTCGCTCCCTCTCTCCTCTCTATCTCTCTCTCTCTCCCACTCTAGCTCTCTGTCTGGCTCTCTTTCGCTCTCTATGCCCCTCCCTCTCGCGCTCTATCACTCTCTCGCTCAAAAGCTAGCCCAAAAAAGAGAATTTTCCTTTTAATCAATTACGCCCTTCAAAACAGGGTCCAGATTTGCCTAAAAAACTTAATAATAAGAACCGATAATAAGAATTTTAGAATGATTCGAAAAGGCCTAAGCGATGTGAGGCCTAAGCCAAAACCTAAGCCCAATCCTTAGCCCAAACCCAAGCCCAAGCCTAAGTCTAACCATTATCACCCAATCACCTACTAATGGAAGACATTCCAAAAACGATCTACACCCCCCAATTTTGCCCAGCCACAGCAGAAACTCGCAGCATTTCGGTTTTCGACCGGAGCTTCTTCCCCGCGCTTGGGGGCGATGGTAGCGCGCGGCGCCCGTTCCCCCCGATTTCCGATACAGATTTTCCGGTACCCGCTGCCGCTTTTCCGTGGGCGGCATGAGCCGGATAGAGGGCAAGCAAGAGCTAACACCGTTTTCACCCACTCCTCACGTTCACCCGTTAGCCGGCGCATTATTGGGGTCCAAAAATTTATTCGCAAATTAAAGCCTTAGCTTGCTTGGACTTGATTAGGCCTATGCTTAGCTTACCTTTAACTTTGAAGATATTCTTGGCTTGGAAATACGCTTAGGCTTGGGTTACTCGCCGGAAAAACTTGACTGAGACTTTTATACTGAGCTGAGGCTTTGGTTGGAAACAGACTTCGTCTTGCGTAGTGCTTCGGTTTGGCTTAGCCTTCGATAGCACGCGAAGAATTGGGGTTTTTAGAGAGCACCGTTGAGTTAAATGCGGAGCGGTCCGTTACCGTACGCAGCACTACGGTTCTGTACGTTACTGTACGCAAATATACGCAATTGCACGTTACTGTCCGACTGTACGTCGCTGTACCTTCCTGTCCGCGACTGTACGCAGCTGTACGTTATTCTCCGCGACTGTACGCAGGAATACTTTACTGTACGCAACAGTACGCAGCTGTACGTTACTTTCCGCGACTGTACTGAGCCGTGCCGAAGCCATAACCCACGATTTTTCGCCGAATGATCCCATTAGCGAATGGTCTCACCTCGACTAATCTAAAATGCACTCGACCGAAGGATGGGTAAGAGGGTGGAGGGCACAGAAAAGGGCATGATGGTCGTGGATCGAACTCGACAATTCCTTTAGGAGGGAGGGAAGGGGACGGGGAATGGCATTCACTCATTACGACACATTACGCGGGTGGTGTACGATGTGCTAGGGGACGGCGAAAAGGTGGAAGGAGTTCAGGTGCGGAATTGCATTTATTCGCTTAAAGTAGGGGTTCGAGACTTTGGGGATAGATTAAGGGAGAGTTATGGTTTAAGCGAAGTCTCAGTAATAATCGTGGAATACTTCAAAACAAGCTAAAATCCTTCATAATTACAATATTTGACTTTCACGCCCCTTTTACGCTAAAAAGTGCACTTATTGCCTTGTGGGGCCGTTTAAAAATAGAAATTGTAACTAGAAAAAATAAAAATTAAAAAACAAAGGCAAAAATTGGCGCCTAACAGAAAAATATTTCTCGAATCTTTACAAACTACAAATTATGAAACACGTGTATTCAATTAATGCGCAAGAATTCCGAAATTCCCAAATGATCTCTGCTTCAAACTGCCCACCTTTTTATTGGCTATCGACGAGTGGCCGAGCACCGTATTCAACGCCCCTTCATTCAGCCGAAACTTGCCCGGCACCGAACTCGATGGGACGAACACCTAGGTATAGTACATAGAAAACGTTCCGCTGCCTTGCCGGTCCCTTTAAAATCATACTAACCCCACCCACCTGTACGGGTCGAACCTTATGCCGATGCTCATGCTGATCTTTTGTGGAGAATTCGGGGATGAACGGGGCTGTGAGATCAAAGTCAAATGACATCCAACACCCGGATTCTGGAAATAATGATGTGGAATACGGTAGCGGCAAAAAAAAACAGAGAAATAAGTATGGCAAGGCATCTTTCAGAGATTGAGAAAACGGGAAATCTTACGAAGAGTTGAAAAATCGTTTAGAATCGAGAAAAAGGGCTCAAATTTCACCCGGTGAATCTGCATATAGGGGCTTTTAGTTGACGAAATTTGGAGCGAGAGAGAGAGAGAGAGAGAGAGAGAGAGAGAGAGTAAGCTACTTTCTGGTTTCCCGGTTGATTTAAAGCTCGCCACAATGTGGAAAATCCAAAATCGCAAAGATACGGTAAAGAAGATGGAGCAAAAATGCCCACAGCATTCGAAAAGCGCATTGTCCGATTATATTCGATTTGTGAGCTGCAAACCACAAAAAAATCTCAAAAAAAAATGTTATCTTCTGTTATTCGGGAGACTACGGTAGGCAACACTTGTGGTTTACGCGTTACTGTACCCGTTCTCAAAGTCTGGGCTCCCATTTTTAGTGATTCGGGTGAATTCTATGCTATGAAATACACTTTTTTAGTTAATTACTGAGTTTTCCTAAAAAAAAGAGCCTTCTGGTAAATGCGTGGCCGCTGTCTTTTGGTGTGTGGAGATTGGGATTGGGGCCCTTGGTGGCTATTCGCTTCTGGGGTGCAGAGATTGCCTTAGGGCCCAGTGGCCCAGTATATATTGGGGGAGCGACGATCTGTCCCCCCTCCAAAGAAACGAACAAAATGGACGGCGCGACACGCAATGTGTGTGTGTCTCAATTTTATGCCCGAGGGTCTTTTTGCGTTTGGAAGGAAGGGGTGGAGAAGCTGGGAATTGAAAGAGGGAGAGAGAGGGAGAGCCATTTGTTTGATGATGGTCCCAATGAAGAAATCTGCGGCCGATGGGGGAAGTGGCGGATACAACTTGTGCCGAGAGCGCTAAAGTTTTGACCTAAACTGTGATGAATTTCTCGAAAAGGCTGGAAATTCTCTCTCTCCCCTCTCTCTTCTCTCTCTCTCTCTATCTCTCAAGCCCTCATAAATCCAAGAATACCTAGTATTAAGTCAAAAAGTTGATGCACAAGCGAAAGAAAAAAGAACCACATCGCCCTGATGGGCCCTCAAAGAAGGTTTTTTCGGCGGAAAATAATTACCCTCAGCGGCGCCAGAAAGGGACTACCAAGGTGGCACACGGATATACACAAAAAGAGACACAAACAGAGGGCCATAACAATTTGTGGTGAGAGAGATAGTTAGAGAGAGAGAGAAGTGTCAGCTAGCAAAGATCTTTTGGGAAATCCTCTTGTCCCAAGGAGGATGCGATTGGACAGCCGGGAAAATTAGGCCCGGAAATTGATGAGCACTTTTTCTCGGAAGAGAGAGAGAGAGAGAGAGAGAGAGAGAGAAAGAGAAAGGGAGAGACAGAGAGGTTTATAGGACGCCAGAATACAATGAATAACCCAATTTACACTCTAGGAAAACTGGCAAAGCTGATTGCCGACCTAAAAGTAAAACTAGTTCCGGTTTTTAGTCTATTTTCGAGTCACCCATCCTTGGGGGTTCTTTAAAAACGAGAATTGAAAAGAGGAGGTCCTCCAGGCGGGGGGAATTCCGGGCCGTTCCTGTTTCCGGTTGACCGAAGGTATTCTTCTCCACCCCCGGCCTGGGTGATTCGAGTCGGTCGAGAAGCAGTCTACGATTCTGCTTTGGTGCGTGTTTTTTTCCGGGCTTGCTGGCTCTGAGAAAACGGATGGCATCATTGCTTTGAATTTTTTGAAAAGTTACTCTTTTGAAAATTGTAAAAATTCGAGGGGGGCTAGCAGAGATTCTTTGGGAATGGTCTGCAGGGAGGCGAGCAGAGTTCTTTGAGGAAAGATTCATGCTAGCTTAAGGTAAGGTAGCAGCGCTTCTTTGGAATTGGACGAGGCTAAGCAGAGACATTTTTGGAAGGAAAAACATAGGCAAACTAGCAGAGATTCTTTGTGAAACTGGTCTGATGGCTAGGCGCAGGTGAGCTAGCAATGATTCTTTGCGGAATTTCGATCCGTTAGAAAACGCGCAGAGATTCATGGTGGAATATAGACGTTAGGGGAACCGGCAGAGATCCTTTAGGAAACAAGTAGCCTAGCAGAGATACTTGAGGATTTTTGTCAACTAGAAGAAATTCTTAGAAAACTTTCCGTTTGATTGCGCAATCTAGCAGAGTTTTTTTGGGAATTAACAGGGACGCGGAGCCAAAACAAAAAAATACCATCCTAACACATAACGTGTGCTTATATCCCGTCCAAGTCCCTCCCAAAAAGAGCCCACCCTCACCTCCCGCTTCTTCTGCCAGACATTTTGGCCTCCTTTAGCCCCTTGCTGGGCCCCAAGGGCGTCTCGTTGAGGACCCAATTTCCGGTTGGGGCCCCTCTTTTCTTGGGTGGTGCTTTGGCCGGGCCACTCTTCCTTTTTGGGCGTCTATTGTCATTAAGACCGGGGGCGAGAATGAAAACACTTAGGCGGAAAATTCGGGGGAGACGGTATTAAGCGTGTTAAAAAATTGAAGCTATACATTGAATTCAATAACAGTAATATTCGAATTCCAAGAACATTTTAAAACTTTGTAAGGGGATTGGGAAGTCAAGGTCGAGGCAGTTAAGTCAAAATTCCAAATTTGTAAATATAAAGAAATTTCGTTGTGTACTGCATTCCTGCTCTTTCAAAATGTTCAAGCAGCGTTCGCGTTGCGTGTCGCGGCTCAGCAAAGTCTATAGAAAATCGAAGATTGATAAAACCTAAATCCACGCCTTGTCTGTCCCCTTAAGGCATCAGACTGCTTGGCAGACACACTTCCCCTGCCCAGGCCATCATCCGACACGACACCATTTATCAACCATCCCCCTCCCATACACTTATGGATGGAATCCATTCACATCTTCTTTGGGCAGAGTCCGATGAGAAATGTGTGTCGACATAAATTTCTTATCGGGGACCCTATTTGTGAAGATTAGTGCATCGTTACAATGAGCTCATTTTTAGCCAAATTTAAACCGGACACATGACGATAGTATCTTGTTTTTGTGTTGTAAAAATGCAGTAACAAAATAAATATTTGCAAGGAAAGATTGAAATGATCTAGGAGCCTTGAAAATGACGACTCATGCCCTTGTTAGAACAATTAATCTGAAGGACTTTTGTCTATTAGTAAGAGTGCCGTGATTTTGTTATATGTAAACTACTGCCATCGTATATTTCTTAACTAATCAGGTAATACCTAATAAAATCTAACAGTGCCTTCGCGTTGTAGAATTTTGCAGTTTTTGTCAATTCCCTACTTTTTATAACATTTCCTACTTGATAATTTCCTATATTTATAATTACATCTGTCGCAAAGCTAAAATAACGGGTACTACATGCTTGCGTTTTTGCTTTTGTTTCTTTCTCACTTTAGCGGCATTCCCTTCAAAAAGTTTAGCTAAGAAATTGCCGTGTTGTCTTCATAAAGATCTTGCGTGTCGTTCGTTGTTTGCATTATCGCTCATTGGAGCTGCACGCAGGGCGCGATCCTTTTGGACAGAAACTGGAGGGCGCTGGTCCCAAAATGGGTCGGGGCGCTGGTCTAAGCACTAGTAAAATCGCAATTTTTTCCGGCGCCTTCGGCGCCATTGCATCTTTAAGAATCTACCGTTGCCTATGTGATTTTTTTTGTAATTTACCTGTGTTGTAAATTTGTTTTTGCTTGTTGTAATAAATATTTGTAATAAATATTGCGTTACTTGTTACCAACCGTGAAGCAGTCATAGGCAACTGAAGAAAAAATGGCAACTGAAGCAGAGGAAGATGAAGAAATTCTCTAAATTTATTCCTACAAAGCTACCTAAACTACAGACTACATCTGCGTTATATTCTTATTCTGAAAAATCCTGATGCAACACGAACCGATGCGTTGATGTGGTCAGCGACGCGAGCCGTTTTCAGTACATTATCGTACGGAGCAGATGGAACACCGAAAAATCTGATTTAAAATTCTCAACTCTCCTTAACCAAATTATTGAAAGCTCTCAGATCAGCTTACGGGTTAGCCGAATTATATACGCGCTCTGTCTACTACATACGCAAACTACAAAATTTTCAAAGCCGTTTGCAGTATGGGCTCGTAGTTGCTGACCCTGAACCTAACGAAAATCCGTATAAAAATCATATTTCGGTGCTCCTTTGTCGAATCGCTTCGAAACTTCTTTGGTGAGTCGGATTGGGTACCGTCTGCATTCGGTAAAATTTAAAATCGATCCGAGCCATTTAAGATATAGCTTGGGACCAAACTTACCTTGGACATGACCCTTTCCTCCCTTTAATATGGGCAAAACAGTCAAAATCATATCTCGGTGCTCCTTTGTCGAATCGCTTCGAAACTCTTTGGTGAGTCGGATTGGGTACCGTCTGCATTGGTAAAAATTTGAAATTGATCCGAGCCATTTAAGATATAGCTTGGGACCAGCGACTGCAAAACCAAATTTTTCATCTATTTTGGACATAAGGCCCTATTTAGGCCATTTTGGCCCCCTTAACCCGGCTCGATCGAGATGAAACTTCGACGCAAGATAGCTCCAGGTATCTACTACCTGATACAAACATAAAATTGGAAGGCTTTTATTTCCAGGAACCTGGGACCGGCGAAAATCCATTATTTTGGACATAGAATCCAACATTTTTCCGTTTTTTTTTTTTTTTTAAGACTATATACCTTGGTACTCTTGGATTTGCGATCCTGCTAGTTTTCCTGTCACCATAATTCAATTCGCGACACCAGAAACCGAGGGAGAGAGAGAGAGAGAGAGGGAGGGAAAAAGGGGATCAGTGGTGATAGGGGAAGCGCCGTCAATTGTAGATAAAACGGGTCACGACGTTACGAACACCGTCCCCAGCCCAATTTTTTGCGCCATATAATTCGCACTATAGCCAGGACCCGAAGTAGAACTGCTTCAAACCGAGGTTAAAATTGCTGAGTCCAAAAAATTGAAAGGTTTGAAAAGGAAGTTGGACTCCCAAGGATCTTGAGGGTCATTACTTGACGCCAGGGTGGGGGCATCGAATCAACGAAGTGGCCCTGGGGGCACGAATCGCTCTCTTGGTCTGGATGGTGGATAAACAAAAGCCACTCATTCGGCCTCATTTTTAACCACCCAATGCTCCTTGGGCTTTTTGATGAGAGGGAACTCTGTAAATGAATGGGAGCAGACCGGAAGGGCAGACTGGAAGGAATTTGATGGGGCACAATCGTTTTGGAACGCTTCTAAGAACAAAAAGGTTTTTCTTTTGGGGGGCCGGAAAAAAAAAAAAATTCAAAAATTTTTTTTAAAAGGCAAAAACGTAAAAAAATTTTTAGCAGTCTTAAAAAAAACTAATTTTAAAAAAAAACCACCCCCAACACAAGAAACGTTTTTTATTATGGTAGTTTGGCAGATCAACCGCCCCCCCGGGAAACGATGGGTCGGGGATTTGGGGCGGGGCAAGGGGGCCCCAAAAGGGGGGGGGCCTTTTGGGGAAAGAGAGAGAGAGAGAGAGAGAGGGGGAGAGGGGGGAGGGGGAGGGGGAAAATAAGAACACCTACTGAAAGGTCTTAGAATTCATATCTATTGACCATTTACGGGTGCTTACTCACTAGGTAAGCACGATTAAAGGGGGTGGAACAGGGCGGTTCTTAAGCAAAACTGGTGTACGCAGAAGAAAGACACAATCCAATAAACAGTGGGTTTCAGCCTCTCCAAAACTCCAAAAAATTCGCCGGCAAAAACACTCCAAATCGAGCCGGGCGGTGAGTTTGTGTAGGTGTAGGTTGTCCAAAATTGGATTGTCGCTGAAAGCCGGTGGTGGTCGGCCAAGTCCCATAGGGATTCCTTTAGGCCCGCGGGCCAACACCGGATGGATGTGGAGATGGGCCCTAAGGTGGGACATCGCCAGGTAGAGAGAGAGAGAGAGAGAGAGAGAGAGAGAGAAAGGGAGATGATGGAATCCTCACAATTAACGGATTAGGGCAATGGGCCACACATCGCGTCTCTAGCAGGCTTCCAAGGGATTCCTCGGTGGTCCCACCAAGGTGTTCCATCAAATTTAATTAGATTTTGCGATTTTTGAAATCTAGCAAATTTGAAAAACCTTTAAAAAATCAAAAAAAAACTACAACAAAAGTGAACCACAACTTTCCAAGGCTATATTAGAAATTTAGTACGACTTCCCTGGAAATGGGAAATCCCGAATTCGAATCGGACGTCGCCGCACCGGCCCATGAAATCGGTCGCTTAGCATCCAGGCCTTGCCACGGCCGGCTTGAGGTAGAGGAATTGTTCGAAAATATACGTTTCAGTGGAGAGGTATGAATTTGCTGACCGCCAATTGTAAAGTACTAGCTGCTTACAGCGGCTTTGCCGAATACAACGCCTATAAGCCTAAGCCCAAGCCCCTGCTGTAAGGTCAGGCAAAGTCCGTTCCACCACTCCTTTTACTAAGGAAAACTTTAAAAGTTAAATTTCAAAATTTAAACGAAAACATTTTTTATCAGTTTGGGGGTTTCTGACCGCGATCTATCCGAATCCGAAGAGACCTAAGTCTAGCTCCTTTCCCCTTCGAGCTGAATTCGGCTTCAGACAGACACACAGAGACCACAGCAAAATTATTATAGTTGTTACCCCCAAGTCAAGGCGATTTATGGTATTCTGTAAGCAGATTGATTTTTACGGTACCTTATGGGTTCACAAATTTGCTTTTTTGTGCTAAACCTGCAGACTTTCGTTTTCCCGGCTACTTGCGGGCTCTAACTGCCGTGTCCACGGTATGCTATAAAAGCTGTTTTAATGAGATAAGGGGAGCGACCGGAGAATACGATTTACGCTAACGGTTTTCCACACCTTTGTGCGAGTGAAAACTCGCCGCCTCCTTTAGCAGATTTGGGTCAGGAGAATCATCCCGTCACGGCTAAACTTCCGGTCTTCCGCGTGAGTAGGCGTCTTATCGACAACAAATGTGTCAGCCGATAAACAATGAGTTGGATTGGTAACCCTTGCTATGCAGCACGTAAGTGGACTGAGGCATCAGTGATTAACAAAATGCCGACAGTTTAAAGGGGCGACAATCGCAAGTTAATGACAAAGGAATGCATCAAAAAAAAAACTGCCTTCCAGTGAAAGAATTCCACGGCAATGAATCCTACGGCCTTATCAAACCAAAAATGCAACCACGATCCCGCGAACCGACTTGCACAAGGTTGCGCGTATTTTCAAGAAGAGCAAAAAGAAAAATAGGAAAGCTTAGGAAGGCAATACTTCCCAGTCCCTAAACACCCAAAATCACGTAGTTAAACAAAAAAAATGGGGCGTAGTTCGTTTGTGAGGATGTATGGATGGCTAGAGGGGGGCACTTGCCGGATTAGGGCCCTCGCGGATAATCCGCCTTTTCCGGGGGCCTCCTTTCTTCCCTTCTCCATCTTCAGGCCCCTCAAATTTCACGAATTTTGCCCAATTTTCCGATGGAAGCAGATTTTGGGGGAGCTGTTACCATCGATACCCAGCAGCTGGTAGGAAAATTGTTGATATTGTGTCAGAATACCATGCGGCGCTTCCGTGAACTGAAAGATACTGTAAATGGTGCGTAAATTCCGCTAATTTCTATGCAAAAGTCGTTTTTTAATATCCTTGGCTCGAAAACATAATTGGGCCGGTCCGGCCATCCCCCTCCCCCACCCCGGCGCCGTTCTGCCTCTGATAAGGCCCGCTCGTCTGCAATATTTTTTTCGAACGAGAGGCGGAGCTGTGTTCAGCCATATACATATGCTGCAGCTCGCTACATTTTGTTCCACAAGCAATTTTAGCCTGCCGCCGGACGCCCACCAATTGAACTGCTAATGTCTGAACTAAACAACGTCAGTTTTGCTAGGCTGCCTATGATGATTCATATTTAGGCATGGAAGCTAGGTGCAGCAGGGCGGATCGCGGAGTCAATTGTATTTTCCTGCAAAAAATTCTGTGCTTCGCCCTGGTTCCTCGTAATCTGTCTCGCGAATGGTGCATCAGCCAGCTTGAACTGGAACCTTGGGCAACGGAACTCGAGTCTAGCTGGGTGCAACGAGCCCGAGAAATGTTAGTGGTATTTTCTTACACCTTGGCAAAGGCTGCCCGGTTTGACATGCGCTGTTAACCGGTATGATATTTCATCAAACTTTTTCGTCAGCTTTAAACACGAAAGGTTTCATCATGATTTTTTCCATTTTTTACAAAGGGAAATTCATATCAGTATGTCTCAGGTCAACCGTAAAGTGCCGTTTCGTCTGGGATTACGAGTCACACTAGCGATGACTCGGTGACTCTATAAAACATAATCCCTGTAAAGCCTTGGGCTTGCATCAAGTGTCATGGTCCACGAACCCAAAAAAAAACTTCATTCTGCCCTCAAAAACCTGGCTATTTTTTTTGGGTTCTAATGCACTTGGGGGGGGGGGAAGCCCGAGATTGGTAGTAAGGGGCGACGAGGCGCTCCGCTTAGCTACTTGGTTTTCAGCTTAAGCCTATGCTTAACTTAGCTTTAACTATGCTTAGCTTAGGTGTAGGCTTAAGCTTATCTTGAGATTTAAATTGCTTTACGACGTCAAAATTGGGTTATTTAGGGCTTAGCTTGGCTCAAGCTAAGCTTAGATTTCGTTTGTATGAAGCTAAGCCTATGCTTAGGCTTAGCTTAGCTTTTCCAGAGGCTTCGTTTTCAAAACGGCATTTGGAGCGTTTTGTAGCCAAAATCCGGACTGCCCCCCTGTGTGCAATAGCACCATTTTTGGTCCGAGCGGTCTGTTGTCAGTACCAATTTTGCATTGCAAGGCAATATATGTTGACGGTACGTGGCAGAAACAGGGCTGAAAGTGAAAGGTAGTGGGGAAAACAGCTGATAAGTCCGCCCAGTTTGCAGACGATGCAATAATTAGATTATATTACTGTCTATGCGGTTGAAAACAATTTTAATGGTCGAAAAATTATTAAAATCGTTTCAGGCGCCGCCTCCCCGTTCATCTACTACAGCTGCTGCAACGGATCCTGCTGCAGCCATTTCCAACCGATTGTCTGGATTGTGATTATGATTGTCTTTGTTATGGGATTCGTGGCTTGCACTGGGGGCTTCTTATATTGCTGCATCCGCAAGTGCTGCAGGGCTTTCTCTAAGAAGCCTAACGGCAAGCTATACCAAGAATTGAATCCGAATTTCTTGCCCTATTCCAGCGTTGCCTCAAATGGAAGCGCCAATAGCAAAAGGCCACTTCTAGCTAGCGACTGGCGGTCAGCGTCTGAAAATTGTTAATTGTTGTTTTGGGGCGCCAATATATTTATGTAAATAATCTATATTTCAACACGGTGTAAATAATTGCCATCAAACACAAAATTTTGGCATGTGAGCATTTGATACAAAAACGCTGCGCTTTCGCCTAGCTAGCCCATCGAGAATTTCGCACCAGGCTGCCGGTTAGCTAGTCGACAGTCGCACCATCGGGAACCGGTCTGTGTATAAAATTAAGCTGCATTTTTTGGGGTGTGTTACGTCTACCTATGTTACGCTACATCCATAAACAAAACACACGACTTTTTACTGTCCGCAAAAGAAAAGAAATTTTCAGTCCACACTACCAGGCAGGCGGAAATCGAATCACTACGCATCGGAGCCACGTGTAGCAATGTGCTAGCTGTCAAAAATTGTTATGACTACCGAAAGTGAATTTGCACATATTCGGCTCACCGAAAATTCTTGTAGGGCGTCTTGAACAAGGCTTTCTGGGTATCATGGCGATCGTAAGGCCGATTTTTCAATATGTTGTGCAAAACCAAGTGCACAGCCTGTCAAAAATAACTACGCTATGTCAATGCATTTTATGCCCAATTTAACCGGGGCGAAGCAGATAGGGATTGACGGAGCCACTGGCATTTTCTTACGTTAAAAAATCCTGGAATCCTATTAACAGTCGCAGCAGACCTAGGAGTCGAAAATTACAAAAACTTAACCAGGTCGGTTGAGGATCGGTGACCTGGCCGGGATTTGCAGGCGCAGAGAACATAGTTTGGTACGGGGCCGGCCCTGAAAAGTAGAATGCCGAAAGCCACAATGATTCTGGCTTATCTTGCCTCTCAGGAAAGCTAAACCCGCGGTCGGACCCGTTGGAATGGGCCGACGCGGTCGGAAGCGAGAACGGGTTCGACGGCGGGTTCGAACCCAAGAACGGGTTAGACCACGGGTCCGACCGCGGGTTGGCAGGGAACGGGTTATGGGCGGGTTGAGGACGGGTTGTGAACGGGTCGAAGACGGGTTGACGGTGGGTTGGATGACGACATCGAACTCCCAAATTTGTTCTATTTTTTTGCAATTAATTGCGCGCGACCCGTTGAAATCTCGGTTCTATCTAAACAGCGTATGTTTCTTTTTGTTTTAATTTTAGTCCTAATAAAATAATAATAACATAAAATTGACGACTTTGAGTGTTAACTACTTCGTTTGCACAAATTTCGACGAAATCGTCGGTGCTAGTGGTTTAGGATTAGAAACTGAGATTCCTTTGGAAAATTACTCGTGTATTTTTATGTTTTCATTGTTTGAAGTGTTGATATGTTGCAGGTTGTTGGAATTATCAGTTTTTTTTGTAGAGGGCCTACACAATACTTTAATACTTTCCGTCCGAATAAAATCGAATGAAATAAAGCTAAAAAACTTCGTCTCTAAACCTTGCAAGTTATCTAGTATATTCATACGCGCATATAACACATGGACAAACGATGTCTATGTTTTATACAGAATGCGCAGAAGAATCTACGAGACAACTTGCAATATTTTTCAAGCAAAGTTTTGGTTTACGTAGCTCGGTTTTTTCGCAACCGAAACTTGTTAAAGTATTGCTTTGGTCATCCACCGAAAAAACCAGCGCTGCTTATCGCAATAACCGAATTATTTGCTTGCGAGCGCAAATGCGGGAAATGGCAACTCTTGAAACAATGAATTCATCTAAAAACACGAATAAGTGTTCCATAGAAATAAAATCTTGTCTAAGGGTAATTTCGGGAACATCACATTAGTTTCTAACATCACGCGAAGCGTGGTATTAAATATACGTAGGAAGGCGGGCGCGGAAGCGCCGGAGGTGGCTTGACTAGTGGCAATATCAGATCGCGGGCTGAAGCTGGGTTCGACCCCGGGTTGAGAACGGGCCCGACCGCGGGTTGGAAGGCGGGAAAAGGGAATCGGCTGCAGGCAGACCGCGGGTTAAAGAACGGGTCCGACCGCGGGTTTAGCTTTTCTGAGCTCTTATCTTTGCCCGTCTGTAACGATTTCATAATTGGGGCGTGGCTAATGATAGACATCTAACAATGCGAATAAGACTGAGACCCTGGCTCCCGAGTCGAAGGTAACGACACCGTACTCCCCTTGTGACAAGGATACCTCACACATCTCTCTTCAGCTTACTGTTATTCCTACTTTGGGAGACTTTGGGAGTCCTATGAGTAAGCGTCTTCCAGACTAATCTCAAAGGGGAGTCTATTGATTGATTCAACAACACCCAACTGATAAGGCATGCATTCACTTCTTGTCCAAGGCATCGCAGTTGTATAGCTCCATATATATGTATGTCGCCAGAATATCGATCAGTATGGGACGCATCTACTATCTCCGTATTGGTAAGTGATGCTGTTTGTGCACGAAACCATTATAGAAACATAGAAGCCTACCGCTGTCGCTTGAGAAATGTCTGCAACGCCTCCGGCCAGTATTGTGGTTGCTTGCAGGAAATCTTCTAATTCCATCCGCGTCAGCATTCGATTTCTCGCCTCGCGAATCACGGTTGGAAGGCTGTTCACCAAATCTGCAGCAGCAGTGTTAGTTTTATGAGAATAACCCAGTCAGCGGGCATCGTACATTGCGGACCCGCATGTCCTGAAGTGGATGTATCAAACGCTTTGGTAACCAGTCTTTACCCCGGAAATGCTGAATTCACGCTTTACACCAACAGCAGCTTTCAGGCAGGTCGGATTACCTCGCGTACTACACTTGCTGTCACGGGGATTGTTGCATTCATCTGCAGCCTATACCTTACGTCTTCTTATGCATAGTAGTCTTCCTCTTCATCATCGCGGTTTGCTATGGCTGCTGCAGGCAAGTGAACTTCACAGCAGTCTTACCAGCAACTTTTCAGTTTGGCCTGCAATTGGTGCTGCTGCTGCCGGCAGAAGCAAACAGGACCTCATCTTCCCTACAGTTAATTTTCAAAAACTTCATGTTAAATCTTTACTTCTGGCGAATGGACTTACTTCCCAAACTTGCCGAAAGCATATCGAACTACCCCATACATACTATTGGCAAATTTCGTTTCTGTACAGACCCCGGGCCAGCATTATTATAACAATCAAATCTCACTAATGCAAAAGCCGATAAATGCAAAAAAAATTCCGAGAAACCTTATAAATCGCATCCTAGAAACAGAATGTTTTATCCCGAGAAACAGCAAAGCCCACACACAAAAAACAGCAGCATATTACAACAGTAAACAAGAACTCCCCGTTGAACAGCACAAAGCACAGATGGAACATCGACCGAAAAAATGCGAGACGAATTCGGTTTGGCACATTATCCCAGGCCCTTCGTCTGGACTCCTCGTACGATCTCGAACAGCAGCGATCCACAGACGATGAACACGAACAGAGCAATCATCCAGGGGGCAACCGGCCATCTAGAATGAAAATGAAGTTTACCAAGCCAAAAAAAGAACCCACTTATCTCCTTTCCTCTTCGCCGAGCTTCGGGGCGAGCCGCGTTGAAGGCTCTTGGATTTGGCGGTGCGTAGATTTGCCAGCCGTGCCCCCGCCATCGAATTCTGTAAAAAATGGAAAGCTTATTGAAATTTTTTCTTCGAAATTTGAAAAAAAGAGCACCAATTTATTGGGAAAATTCCGAAAACAGGACTACATTTCACCTTACGTTGTCTGTAATTTGTAATGCCACGGAGCATAGCCAGAAATTATTTTATTTTGATTTTTGTTTCTTTATATAATACTTTGACTAATCTTGGTTGTTATTTTATAGCTTTGACTTCATTTTAACGTATTTTCAAGCATTTCCCCTCACGCTTGCCTTTTCCTACCCCGCAGATGCCATCCCTGCCCTGTCGTCTCGTATAACGTGGACCACACACCGTACTGGCCCAAGGAATCTTGTTGGTTGTACCCCCCTGCATTTTGCC
Source organism: Mesorhabditis sp. LJ9110 (assembly GCA_038088335.1). Taxonomy (NCBI): domain Eukaryota; kingdom Metazoa; phylum Nematoda; class Chromadorea; order Rhabditida; family Rhabditidae; genus Mesorhabditis; species Mesorhabditis sp. LJ9110. The sequence goes on from JBBGBA010000204.1 coordinate 64,538, forward strand.
AATCCTAAAAAGTTTTTTACCGCCCGTAAGTATTTATATCAAATGCATAATGTAACGTCATGATTATTGCCCGCAAAAATTGGACGGAACGCTGCTGAACCTATTTTTGGCGTTTCCGCAATATTTTTGTCGCTAAATCGCCAAAATTTTACGTTATTAAGTTGCTTTGAACGTTGCGTTTTTATGCCAATGTATAATTGACGAATTCTACAGGTTATTATTATTTTTAGGTAACCCGGAAGCGGTGCTCCCCCAGTGCACATATTTTCACTTGCTTCACTGTACAGAACTTGGTTTGCTGAGATGTCCGAGCACTGGAATAGCACGTCGAATTGGCAGCCGCCGAGGAGACACGGTTAGTATCGATATCTTTCAGTATTTGGTTTTGGAGGGTTCAGCCGCGTTAGGACTGTTATTTAAAAATAATAGTTTGTTTTGCTTATTCATTATCAGGCTGCACCAGCGGCTTTCAATTAAAATTTGGACCATTCGCAATATAACATTTATAATGCCATAAATCCGAATTCTTTTAGACGAACCGAAGCCGATCCCGATCCCAACGAATTCCGGCAGCAAGCACATCGCTTCGCCGCGCAGCGAATCGTATGGAGGTGGCTCGCTGCCCCGGCAGGTTGTCGAGAATATCCTTCACGGATCGCCGTGCACCCCAAAACAGCCCGAATTCTTCCACGCTGTCGAGAATCCGTAATTGCTGATTGTTAATTTTTGACTCACGAATTTTAGGTTTATGCACAAAAATGTGTGTATTCCCCAGCCGCAGCCGTATCCGCCGCAGGCCGGTAATTTGCTGCCCGGAACGCCGGAAGTGCCGGTGGGTTTTTGCAAGTTTGGCTTTTTGCTAGGCCTTGTTTTCCTTGAAACCACTGTTTTTAAGATGTTCCTGAACACATTCACGACGATGGGTCACACTACCTGGAATGGTTTGCCCACGATGGGTCCTCGTCCGATGGGCGGTCAGCCGCAACAGGCCCCGGTGTCGCCTCCGCATCAGCAGCTCTCGCCGGCCCACGGCATGCCCTTCTCGGCGCTTTCACCAAGTAAAACTTTCTTCCTGATTTTAGTAATTCCGCAAATTTCCAGCTCCTTCGAACGACTACCACGCGTCCGTCTTCTCAACATCTCCTCCTAACCCATCGCCCATGCCGAACATGGTCAATGGCCAGATGGCAATGAAGACTGAGGCTGTTCCGCCGCCCATGCCCTTGCCGCAAAACGCCATTCAAGAACTGTTGATGAACCCAGGTAGGAAATCTTTCAAGTATGGCACCTTTTGCTTTAGCTCTGGTCATGGCAGCACAACAGCTTCTTGCTCAACAACAACAGCAGCAGTTGCTACAGGCCGCCGCCGCTCAGCTGCTCAACAACCAGAACCAATTCAGTGAGTTTGCTGAGATTTTTATTTTTGCGCTAGCGATAGAAGAAGATCAAACAGTTCAAATTAATACACGCTGCTCTAGATTCCCACCAACAACAACTGCCGATCCAGTTGCTTCAACAGCTCAAACTCAACCCGAACATGCTGTCGATGCAGCAACCCGGCTTCCCGATGAACCAACAGATGAACCCCTTCCAATTGGCTGCTGAAAACTATCAGAACAACGGAAAACGACAACAACGCCAGAACGACACGTTCACAATGAGCACCCAGAAGCACAGTCCAATGTTGGAAGATCTGAAGAACAACCGGGGAACCAATCTCTCGTTGCGTGACATTGGCTCCTGCATGTGCGAGTTTGCCATGGATCAGCACGGATCGAGGTAAATCAAACGAATTTTAGAAAAATGATGTGTTTGCAGGTTCATCCAGCAAAAGCTCGAACGTGCCGATCTCGAGGAGAAAACTCTCGTCTATGATGCTATCCGCGAGAACTCGCTGAAGTTGATGACGGACGTCTTTGGAAACTACGTCGTTCAGGTTGAATTTTGTGGTCTTCTAAATATTGTTTGTAGAAATTCTTCGAGCACGGCACTGAGGAGCAAAAGGCAGGCGTGTGCGCGCTGTTCAAGGGCCGCGTGCAGGACTTGGCGCTGCAGATGTACGGCTGCCGGGTGATTCAGAAGTCGATCGAGACGTGCCCCGATCCGATCAAGGAGGAAGTCGTTGCGGAGTTGAAGGGACAGGCACGTTTTTATTCTGGACTTGAGAATCGTTTGAAGAAAGGACGTTTTAATCCAAGTCTATATTTTTCCAGGTCATCCGCTTCATCACCGATCAAAATGGAAACCACGTGATGCAGAAGATCATCGAGAAACTGCCACCGCCCCGCCTCCAGTTCATCCTCGACGCCATCGCCGAGCGGGACAACGGCGTCATCGAGCTGTCCACGAATTCGTACGGTTGCCGCGTGATCCAGCGTCTCCTCGAACACTGCAACAAGGCGCAGAAGGAGCCGATCAAGCGTCATCTCTATAAGAACATTGACCGATTGGTGGGTTTCATTGAATTTCGGAGCATTTCTGTAAACACATAAAAATTTGTTTAACTTTTCTTTTCCAGCTGACGGACCAATACGGCAACTATGTGATCCAGCATCTCGTTGAGCGTGGCGACTCGTACGACTGGGACTTGATCACGGCAGCGGTATTAATTTGTTGTGTGTTAGAAACCCTTTTTTAGATCAAAGACAAAGTCTTCCCATTGTCGCAGAACAAGTTCTCGTCGAACGTCATCGAGCGCATTCTGCAGTTCGCCTCACAATACCACAAGAATCTCCTTATTGCGGAAGTCTGTGAGCCGTCCGAGTAAGTTTTTTAGCGGAGCTTTTGTGTACCTTTTCAGCCCCTTGAAATATATAGTTTTTTGTTCAGCCAAGGCCAGCCGTTGATGCAGATGATGAAGGACCAATACGCCAACTACGTCGTCCAGAAAATGCTTGATGAGGCCGACTCGACTCACAGGTAAAAAGGCGGCCATTTATCATCCACCTTTTTTAGAAAAAAGATGCTGATCGCGATAAAGCCACACATACAGCAGTTGAAGAAGGTCAATTATGGAAAGCACATCATGGGTATGTGGAGTTTTCCTGGATCTTTAATTATTCTTTTTTAGCAAAAATCGAAAAGAAACTTGGAGCACAAATGGAGCAGCCGATGCGCTACCACCAGGCAATATAATGGCTCGACTGGTAACGGCGCGCCGTCAATTAGACAATTTTCGTAGGCTAGATCGTTTGGTACTTTCCGTTTTCTATTCCATGCCCTCGGCTGCTGCCCGTCCCTCTCCTGTCACATCACATAGCTTTTGCTGTATCTGCCGTGCCACCCCTCTTTCCCTATGCAATCCACAGCCCTCCCAGCGGGAATAATCATCTACCATTGGCGAACAGAAGAGCTAAAAATTCTATTCCAAATCTCGGCCAGCCCCGCTTTCCACGTCTTTATGTATATAGAGATTTTCCGCAAGTCCCCCGCCCGCCTTCCCTACCAAGGATAATTTTGTGAAATTTGTACATGTTTGTCCATATTCCCCCTATCTACACATCTCCCCCTTCGACCCAATGGATATTATTTACTAGCTTCTCGACCCCCATCGTTGTTATTGTTGTTCGTTGTTATGTATAAAATGTTGTAAAGGCCCCCCTTCTTTGCTTTTGTACCAGCCCCCAGCCAGCCAGCCAGCAGGCAGCCCCCAGCCCCCAGACATACATACAAATCTCTATTCCCACCCCCGGCCGCCCGCGTAACGTTACATATATATTTTTAATAGGATCGTTTCCACTTTATCTCTTTGCACAAATTCGGCCCCACCCCCACCCTCCCATATCTTTTCAACGACTCCCACCCACCACCCCCGAATCCTTCGACACTATGTCATCTCACAGGCTGGCGAAGTCACGTTTAATAAAGATTTATCCGATATCTTTTTGGTGCGGAATTGGCGCGGTAAAGTGAGGGGGAAGGTCGTTTCGGCGAATGCGATACGTACATATCGTCTAATCACAGCAGTCGGCTATGCAGCAACCAGCACAACACGCCAGCAAAGCGTACAAGCAACACTTGTCGCTGCCGCCGGCATTGTTTTGTCGTTCGACGTACCTGAAATTGGATGAATACATGGAACTAAAGTAGGGAGCAAGGTTTTTAGATTAATTTGGAACGTTCTGCCAAAATACAGCCGACGTTGCCTACTTCAACGACTTACACGACTTGGGGCTGTGGCTGTCCGTATTGGCCCTGCGGGTATCCTCCCTGCTGTGGATATCCGCCTTGTTGCGGATATGGCTGTTGTGGGGGGTAGGCCGGATAAGCACCGCCCTGATTATAGCCGGGTGGCCCCGGATTGTAGCCGGGCTGTTGGCCATAAGGAGGCTGAAATTGGAAAATATACAAATTTAAGGGTAAAGTCATTGAATGGAACATCAAATGGGGGATTTTAGACCTACCGGATACGAGCCGGGCTGCTGGTTGTAGGCCATTTTTAGAGCGGGGGTCTTTCTGAAAAATTAATGGCAAAATTAGTTTATTAATTTTAAAAAGTTTCTAAAAGTTAAAAATCCGATGGGGTTTTTAGCCAAGTAAGAGCAATGAATCCTACTTAATTCGACGATGAAGCCGACTTGGAGCAGTTCAGTTCAGAGATAAGAAACCCGGTCACTTTTGGGTGACAAATGGATTGTCCGCGTGTGGACGGCGGTCACTATGGGCACCAGGCCAACCAATTTTCCCCCGGGGCCCGGGTGCATAGAAAAAAAATCCAAGTTTGACGTTCTCGGGCTGGCTGTTTTGGTGGCCGGCCCGGGCCGAATGGCTTCTCAGGTCTAATTAAGGCGCGTGCGCATTGCTAGATTTTTCCAGCGCGTGATTCCTCGGTTTGGTGATGATTTTGGACAAAAATAACGTTTTCTGGAGTTTGTGGTGTGTTTCAAACGCGTAAAACTCGGCAATTAACAAGGTATAATCTTTCTTATTTACTTTTAAACCGATGTATTATTCTTCTAGCCTTATCTGCTGAGCGGCGCATTAATTTTAGTGCTATTTTTGAGCTTTTAAATTTTCTCGACCCATTGCAGGTGCAGTTTGCGTTAATGTAAGAATTAAAACAGCTCCAACTACACTATATTTTGCTAGGAGATAAATACCGAGTTCTGCCCTATTTACCTAGTTGTATCTTTTCTGCTCATGAAGAACTTATTTTCCTTATTTTTTTTTCTTAGGATTCTGTCAATCTGTTTTACCGGGTACTTATGCTCCCCGGCTCGATTGCGTTATTCAAAAAAATGGAGAGGACCAAGCACTAATCAAAAATAAGCTGCCGGCTAATCCGGGGGTCTAATCCGGTGTCGACCGGATGGAGATGCCCACCGAGAGGGGCAGGTGCTTTTTTGCCGGCGGTTTTTTTGGGGGTGGCACCGGGGGAAGCCACGGGTTTGGGGGAAGGGAGGCTGAAGCGGGGGACCGGGGTCGGAAGGAATATTTGATATTTATACGAATTTTTAGGATGAAGAGAGAGAGAGAGAGAGAGAGAGAGGTGAGTGAGAGAGATAGCGGGTGAGAGCGAGAGAAAAAGAAAAATATAAATCGAAAACCGTAGCTATCTCTGAACCTCAATAACAGTTTTTGAGTGCAATAATTTGGGTAGCCTGAAGCTTATCAATCGTCGCTTGTTTGGAGGCTAGGATTGATAGTGGCCATTTGGCGGTTCGGGCGGGGGCAGAATATTTTTTTGATTCGACCACGCTGCTCCCTGCCCAATTCTAGAGAACCCAAACCCAGAGGAGGATTGGGTTACCCCTAAAAAGGGCAGAGAGAGAGAGAGAGACAGAGAGAGAGAGAGAGAGAGAGAGAGAGAGACGGACCAAATCATAAAACACAAGTATCGGCGCGCAGGTGGGGTTAAATACGAAATGTAAAAATAGTAGACGGAAAGGAGAAAAATTGGAAAAAAAGACGCTGCTGAAAAACCAATTCCACACGCTTTTGGCTTTTTGGTCAAAAGATTATGAAAAATCACCAGAAATTTTCCAATTTTTTTAGTTGTCTCCCCCCCCCGATAACAATCTAGTACCACCACGTCTGTAAAAATGTATCAGTAAATAAGTAAAGGTATCGCGTTTTAAAGTGTTTTTTTTTTTGTGGAACTTTGAAGGAGGAACTGCTGTCGAAATTCCCCCAAAAATGTGTTTGCCCCCAATCAATGCGAAAGCGGCGGAAAATGATTCGAAGCATCGGCAGGGGACCACTGCTGGAATGGGGAACAATTCGATACACACCGAGACGAAACTTTTGAGAGAGGTCGATGATCGATCGAGAGACTGTGAGAGGGGGGGAAGGGAGAGAGAGGGCATTTAGAGAGGGAGCAGAGACAATGGTCGAAGGGGGCAGGTTGAGCGCTCACGATTCGCGCAATGAGTCATCAAGGGCTTTTTTGAGAGAGGTACTCGAAGAAATACAATGTCGAAAGCAGTTCTCAGAATTTCTAAATTTCATCCATCCAATGCGAAAAATTTCGAGATATCGTGATGGCAAGATCCTAAAAATCGATATTCGTAAATTTTCGACTTTCTCAAATTTCCACATTATGAATTTCGTCATTTTGGAAAAGACAAAAATCTACCTAAAATGCTCGGCGCTAAAGGGCTCAAAATCAGTGTTGAAAGGCTAGTGCGACTCCCTTATCAGCTTGATGGCCTGGCCTCGGTCAGAAAATATTTTCGCCTTTTGAAGGAAAAGCCTTAGCCTTGGCCTTAATGCCAATTTAACGTGTAAAAATCAAGAGCCTGTAAATATAAATACATTAAAAAATGTCCAAATCTAAGCTCACAAAGTTTAGAAAATTTCAGGGGTTCAAATTATCGTCTAGCTGACTTTTCGCAAATCAGATTAATAGGGCTAATTCAACCGCTTTCGCGTCAAATTTTTGGATTTTCTAGAAAAGATAACGAACGAATTTTTAAGGTCCACCAGCGCAAAAAATTGCTGAAATTAGAAGCTCTGAAAGGCAACGAACAGTTTGGAAAGCGCTTGACAATGTGTTGTGTTAGCCATTGGGGGGGGGGGAGGTGTGAGTCACATTGGCGGGCATGGCACAACAATACTGTGGAAATCGGAACCGCAGCGATACAACGTGCGCAATATTTGGCTTTCGCTTCAACTTAAAGGGCTGCCGCGGCATGTGTCGCCCCAAAAAGAGCCAGGGCAGAGTTTTCTTTCCAGCGCGTAACCGATCGACTATGCCGTCGGCATCCCTTTAATCTTGGGGTTGGAGGCTTCCTAGGCTTAGGCTTAGGATCAGCTCCGGCCTGATCTTTGCCAGTGCTTCAACCATGCTTTGGCTTCTTTTTAAGCTTGCACTCCGGCATTATCATTACACATTTAGACCAATTTCCGCGTTCATCGATTCTGGGCTCTTGCGCAAAATGATCTGCTCATCTTGAATTTTCGGGAGCTTTCGCGGCTCCTCCCCACCGTCATGTTCTCTATTTTGGTTTTCGGGCCGGTGATGCTCATCGGGGTGTGCGGCAAGGGGGTGAAACCGACTTTCCGCCAACTCCGTCACCCCTGTCCTCCATGGAGCACAAAAATGGGCGGAAAAGCCATAGAGTGGTGCGATGAAAGATGGGAGACTGAATGACTGACTGTCATATGACCCATATCACCATCCGCACGCAGCAGCAGTTGATGACACCTCGCAGATTACAGAGATCTCTCTGCTTTTGGGAGGTGTGCAGAGGAGTGTCGTGGAATGGTAACCGGAAAACCGGAAATGAGTCAATAGCGCAGGAATAGCGTGGAAATTGAATCTAGTTGGTTAGCGGCGGTGGGGGGTTGTCCGCTGCTACCTTCCCCCGCTAACGATACAGTACCGTCAAATTTTGCTAAATTCCCGATTTTTAAATCAACCAAATTTGCATAAATTAAATTTGAATACCGAAGACTCCAGCTCCTTCCTTGAAACTTCGCAAGCGCAAAAAAGCTCATTTCCCGTCCCCGGCCATGGGCTGCAAGCAGAGCAAGCCCATCTGCGGGCCTGTCGTTGGTTTATTTATGCAAATTTGTGTAGTTTAACTGTTCTCTGGATTCGATTTTGGACAGGAGTTTTTCTACAAAAAATTAAAAATTTTTTACAGGTCGATGACGAGTTCGTGACGGTGCAGATGCCGCCGCTCAAGCTGGTCAAGATGTTCTTGCCGAAGATGGCCGTGCGTTTATAGCCTCTCTCTCACTCTCTCACTCTCTCTCTCTCTCTCTGGCACTCTCTCTGGCTGTCTCTCTATCTCTCTATTCCAGGACGATCTCACCTCCGAGTCCGACCACCACGAAGCGAAGAAGCGGAATAACAATTACGTTGGCGGACCTCCTTACGGTAGCCTGAGCCTTCCTCCGTTATCATCTTCTTCTCTTCCAGGCCACATCATCGTCAGCCAACCGGAATGGGATATCTTCTTGCCGCGTGACCGTCCGGGCTGTCGTCCCCGTTGAATGGCCCCCATCCACTGGCCGCCAGCGATCAACCATTAATGCCAAGAGGACCATTATTTTTTGAACGAACGAGTTGTCTGGATCATCCGAATAAATGATGCGTTTCCGGGCTCGAATTATTGCAAAAATGCTGCGGGAGGATGGCGAAGCGAAGGGGATTGTAAAACCTGAGCGACAGCTAGCAAAGATTCGTTGGGAGCTTCAACTTTTTCCTGCATTTGGAGCGCCAACTTTTTACGCAAAATGGCCGAGATTCAGGCCGGGAGCTGCAAGTTGAGCATGAGGGCTAACCCAAAGAAATTTGGATAACAGCGTGTTTTAGGAAATTTTAGTCGTAGCACGAGCTAGCAGAGATTATTTAGGAAATTTGATTTTGAGCACGAGCTAGCAGAGGTTATTTGAGAATTTCAATCCCATCCCAAAGAGGTTGAGACGCAAAAAACCCGATTCGTCATTCTATTATGCGTTTTGAACTTGTCAAGTCGAAGAAAACAATTGCCCTCTCGTTTTGGCAATCATTTTTGAACGATCAAGAGGTGTTCCGCTCCACTCCCTAATGACGATCATTCGAATGGGTGTGACAAACAAGTGGGCGGTGGTTGCGGTGCTGCTGCTGCTGGAAATAGACAAGGGTTTGAGCGTTGATCCGGATTTCCTTGACAGCCCCGCCCATCTCGCTCACTTTTTTTCAGCTCTTGCTCATGGCGTTTCATCATCGACGCGCGGATCTCTGGATTAACACCCCTAATTCGGAGATCGGACCATCGCTAGAACGAGAGAGACTGGGAGAGATGGAGAAACCCAGAGAAAAGCTGCAGCTTTTTTGGGGGTCGATGAGATCGAGAAATCAACCACCGTGCCGGATTCTCCCCACGTGCCGATTGGGGAGAGAATGATATAAAAGGGCGATGACGGGGATGGATATCAGCAAACTAGCTAAGCCGCATCTCCAAACTTCGAATAATGCTCCGCATCGCTGCCCTCCTCGCGCTCCTCGTTGTGTTGCTGGTTACGGTAGAGGCACAATGGAATACTGGTGAGTTTTCGGCATACGGTAGCGCATTTTGAGTTCTTTCCTGTGATCGGGAGGGGGTATCAGGCCGGGAGTACCAATTTTTTTCTTAAGTATTCAATTTTCTAATATAAATTAAGCAAAAAAAAAATTGACAAATTCTTTGAGGTAAAATTATCAGATTTTCGAGGAAAATTTCGAATTTCTTCACGTTTTAAGGTTTTTAGATAGCCAGAGATTTGGACAAAAAAATATACGGACACGAAAATCTAAACCTAAGCCAAGCCTAAGCCTAAGCTAAGCCTAAGCCTAACGCGCTCTTGACGTCCTGCTTAGAATATCAGCACCCCAGTCTTTGGCCTCAGCCGGTGCCAAGACACGAGTCCGACTACGCAAAACACACCGGACCTTTTGTGCTCGCTCTGCGCTACCTGGTGTGGTGGGTGTGCGCGGGGTGTGGATGGGAGTGTCGCGTACACTCTATCCTTTCTCTCTCTCTCTCTCCCTCTCTCTCTCTCTCCTCTCTTCCCTCATTTTGCCAAGACACGAGTCCGACTACGCAAAACACAAACAACTTAACTCCACCTCCCACTCCTCCTCCTCCTCCTCAGGAGGTGCATTGTATAAAAGGGAATCCGAGTGGTTAGTTAGACCATCAACCTAATCACTCAAAAACACCTCGACTCCCCAAAAAATGGCCAAGCTCTTTGTTGTCGCCCTATTCTTTGCCCTCGTCGCCCTGGCCGCGTGCCAATTCACGCAATCTGGTGCGTTTTTGGGAATAGTATCCGTTAGATCAGCTGATCTACGTATCTTTTGGTTAGGTTCGGCTTAGGCTTAGGCTTAGGCTTAGGCTTAGGCTTAGGCTTAGGCTTAGGCTTAGGCTTAGGCTTAGGCTTAGGCTTAGGCTGGCTTAGGCTTGGCTTAGGCCAGGTTAGGCTTAGGCTTAGGCTTAGGCTTGGCTTAGGCTTGGTTAGGCTTAGGCTTGGCTTAGGCTTAGGCTTAGGCCAGGCTTAGGAGTTTAGGCTTAGGCTTAGGCTTCGGCTTAGACTCAGGCTAGGAGCGGCTTGGTACTCAGACCTGGCTGCATCTTAAGCTTGTTAAAGCTCATGCTCAGCCATTTTAACCCCTCCTTTTTCCAGGCTTCTACAACAACTTCCAAGCGTCACCCTACCAGAATGACTTCCGCTACCGTCGCCAGGGCTCCTACTACAACCCCCTCGCCATCGCCCCCATCTCCGACTGGGGCCGCAAATAGGCGCCCCGCGTAGCCGCGCGTAACCGGACTACCCTACTCTTCAGCACGACTCCAGAATATTTATTCTCGCCATATTACCATGTCAAACCAACACACACAAAAATACGCTTAACACTTCGCATACGGGTACAGTACGCCATTGAATAAATATGATTGAAATTCTATTGTGCATTTACGTGAATATTACAGCGATATATACAAAAATGATAGTTTTCAAGCATAATTTTTAGCCGACATTTCCTCAAAAAAAAAGCTTAAGACGGAGGATTCGTCTAAAAATAAATCTGAACTCCTTGAGCATGACGATAACAAACGATTCTCGAAAAAACACTAAACCGAGTTGTTTTTACCCCAGAATTATAAATAGTTGATTTACGGTTTAGGCGTCAAAACAGGGTGTTGATTGGAATTTTGCAGAAAGAGCGGCGCACTGGGGGTTATCAATGCGAAAAAGCAAAATAAGACAGAGAGGGGGAGAGAGAGACAAAGAGAGAGAGAGTGAGAGAAAGAGAGAAAGAGAGAGAACGACATAAAAGACTCGTCAACACCTCAGATCCCCAAAAACGGACGGCAATCGGCATCGCGGTGATCTTTGCAGTAGCAGTAGTAGATGTCCTGAAAAGGATTGGTAATTTTGGCTTAAAGCAAGGCAGGCTAGCGGGGATTCTTTGGGAATTCGGGAACCGGACGGGCGGGGCAATCCAAAAACGTATCTCTCTCTGCCTGTCTCTCTCTGCCTGGCTCTCTCTCACTCTCTCTCTCTCTATCTCGTTTTCTCTCTCTATCTCTCGGTCGCATCGCTTACGCCCTTCGAAGGCCCTGAGCAGACTAGGTAAACGCGTCGCGGTAGCGTTGCGACGGTGTCGTGACTATCTTACGCGACGCAACCGCAAAGAATCAACTTTTTTTGCCTTCTCTGCAGTATTCTCCCCGTCACCAACCTGAATCCCGAGCTTCGGATCCGGTCCGCATTTGTGGTAGACAGACGTTGGGCACTCCTCATAACAATCGTAATGGGTTCCGGTTAATGTTCTGCAAACTACAAGGTATCACATTTTCCCGCCGAAAACTCACGAGATCATGGAGCAACATTTATGATGTGGGAGGCATTCAACCAGGCTCACGTTGTTGATCGCTGGCTCCTGAAAGATTGGTCGGTTTCCGGATGTTTTTGGGTTGTAGGGGATTTTTGTTAATGAACTATAGCTCATTCGGTGGAGTTTGAAATTCTATAAAGGCGGATTTTTCTAGAAGTGCTGAATGGTGACGGCCTGTGTAAATGGTTTCGCAGAGTTCTGAATTTTGGTGATTTTCTATCATTTTGTGAAAATTTATTTTGTCGAAATTTCAGTTTGTCGATATCTGATTTTGTGAAAATATTAGTTTGTCAAAAATTTATGTTGTCAAATTTAATTTGGTTTTGCGAAATGCTTGAGCTGAATAATTGAGGCAAAAGGGGCACTGAAGTCTCGACAAGTTGAAATTTCGACTAAATACGCTGTTCTGGACATTTTCATACCTCTTGCCAATTCTGCGTCCCCTGATAGCAGTTGAATGCTTCGTAGGTGACGATGAGCGTCAAAAATGTGCCGAGAGCCAGGAAGTTCATCTGAAAGTTGCAGGGGGAATTTTTGGCGTTCGATTCTTGGCAGTCGATCTTCGTGAAAATTGCCGCCCGTTCACCAGCCGTTGCTAGAGATATCGAAACAAGAAACGTTTTTAGAGGGACGGGCAGGCAATGTGCGGCACCGTTGCGCCATAATACAACGCCGGGCTTGTTCTATGGCGCAAGGGTGCCATAATGGAAAAAGGACGCGTGATTCGAAACAAAAAATCTAGTAAAATTCCTGAAAATGCGGGTTACGCAAAACTGTAGCCGCAGAACTTTAAAATTATGTGACGATCAAATCCTAGCAATTTTCTAAAGATTCTAAGTCATACTGAAAATACCGTAACTCATGCACCAGCCGGCAAAAAGTTGCAAAGCGGTGCGGAATGAAGAACACCTCTAGCTTCTCGCCGGGGCCACAGGTAACGGATCCGCCCCAGCACTACCCGAAAAAACTTTGGCCAGCGCCACCGCCCCGCGCACAAACAATAGGGCCATGGCAAACAGGGGGGCCCAGCAGCAGCAGCCGCCTCTGCTCTTTTACCGCTTCGCTAAAATTTGCCCCTGACTGTGGCCGGTTTAGTTGTATCGCTATCTCTCTCTCTCTCTCTCTCTCTCTCTCTCTCTCTCTCTCTTTCTATGGGGTGAGAGAACACCGATCTTCTCGAGGGCCAATAAATACACCAACTGGATGGATGGGTCTTTTCAACAAACATTGTAATATTTGAGAAGTGAAGAGCTAATGGGTACTGTCTGGAGCTGTTAACGATTTAGAGAAGTCCGGCGGTTTAAGCTTAGGCTTAGGCTAGGCTCCTACTTAGGCTTAGGCTTAGGCTTAGGCTTGGTTAGGCTTGGTGGGCTCATGCTAGGACTAGACTTAGGCTTAGGCTAGGCTTATTCATAGGCTTAGGCTTAGGCTTAGGCTTAGGTTAGGCTTAGGCTTAGGCTTAGGCTTAGGTTGGCTTAGGCTTAGGCTTAGGCTTAGGCTTCGGCTTAGGCTTAGGCTTAGGCTTTGGCTTAGGCTTGAGCGTAGAATATTCTTCCAGAATTTCCCTGCAATTAGATAGACCAGCCATCAGTGATTTTCGCCTGATTCAGCAAGAGACTCCAAAATGAATCTGTAAATTCCTGCTCCCCTGTTAATCCGTTATTTTTCAGATGCCGAGACCCTCCGTCGGCCGACAATCGATTCGGAAGTGTGCCATCCGGATGTCACGGGTCCGGCCATCCTTTGAACCCAAATCACACCCCATGGCTTTTATATTTCCATTCGATTAAACATGAAAGCTTCCCGAGTGGCACTCGTGATGGCCGGAAATGTTGAAGGTGACGATCCGGGAATGTTGACCAAGCGAAAAGTGACGATTCCGACCAGGAAAGAACAATGTCCGCTGTTTTCTTGAATCTCATCTAGTAATTTCTTTAAGGTCAGATTACGGTAGGTATTTGCTTGTTCTGAAGCTAGTCATCTACGCATCGTCTCATCATCATTGAGATTCATTAAGGGTTAAAAATTTCATTTGGCATCCGCTTTTAAAGCTACATAAAAAAGTGTTTCGATTGTATTTTGTTATTACTAAGGACAATAAATTAATAAAAGCGCTTAAATAGTATAGAAATTTGGTTGTTCGAAAATTTCTATTTAAAAAATTTTTTATTTTTTAGTTAAGTGTTAGACCTGAAATACTTTCCCAAAAAGCCGCCTATCCGGAGCCGGCATCAACCAGATGTTCTGTGTGAAACTGATTCACCCCACCAGACAGACATGTTATATGCAAATTGGCCTGCAGCCAATATTGCCTGGGGCATGATTGGCGGTGCGGCACCCTGATTTGTCTACGAAATGCGCGGGGGTGAACGGGAAAATGCGGGGGGAGACGGCGCAAAGTGCATTTAGACTCTCCCTCCCTCTCTCTCACCCTCTCTCTCACTCTCTCTCTCTCTTTCTCTCTCTCTCTCTCTCTCTCTCTCTCTCTCTCTCTTTCTCTCTCTCTCAACATCCTCCCGCCCTTCCTTTCCAGATATAAACAAGGGTCGTTGTGAAAAGCGGTCGCGCTGGGGGTGGCAAAGTGCGTCTCGCCCAGCTGGCCCACGGCGAACACACGATTTCTTCATCCGGAAGATAATTTTTTAGTTTGAATTTTTCTATTTAGCTGAAATTTCTGTCTATTTACCAAATTTAATTTTTAAGCCAATAAGTGTAAAAATTGCATCCACTTTAATTTTATTACGCAAACATTTGTCGAAATTTTTGGAATTTGTAAAAACTTATTTTTTATGAAAAATAATTCATCTTGGTTTTATACTGCTACGTTTATTTAAATGCAGCTACTTAAATTTCTGACAGCTGTTTCTGAAATTTGTTTTTCGTGAATGCATGGCAATTTTCCAAATGCTGATTAATCCTGAAATCGAATAAAAATTCTAGGTATTATGGTGTAGTATCGCTTCAAAATATGGTGGCGCGTTTTTTAATGTTGTACTTTCGTGTTTTTTGTGGTGCTACAGTTTATTCCTAAGGTTAAGCATAAGCTGGAGACTAATCTTAAACAGAAGCTTACGCTTAAGCCCAAATCGAAGCTTAAAAATAAGCTGAAGCCTGGTTCTAAGCCCAAGCCAGGCCCAAACATCTTGACCGTTTCTTTGAAACTCATGCTTGCTTAGCCCCATTTTTTTTGGGTAATATTGTTTACGCCAGATTGCAAGCCGACTTTTCATTTTTCATTTTTCGTGTGCACTCCCTGGCCAGGGGGTCAGGTGGCGGCTGACCAATTACTCCTCTTTTCTCAAGCCCCCCCCCCCCCCGGAACCAGGAAAGGCACGTGGGGCAGCAGTTTTTGCATGCTTTTCTCATATTTCTCTATCTATCTCTCTCGCTCTCTCTCGCTCTCTCTCTCTCACTCTCTCGCTCATCCCTTATCTCCACGCCACCGCTGGGGGCTGAAGCCTTTTTAGTGATACTTTGTGCCTGCTCTCCCCCTGGCCCCGCCCCCCTTTTTGCACCCATCTCATCTATCCGGGCTTTGTTTCCCTAATCTATCCCGCCCCCCATATGGACCAGCCATTCGAAATCTTCTTTATTTTTGGGCCCTGGTCCGAGTGCACTCACCTCATTTTGAAAAATATATGATTTTAACAGTGACCGTGTCTCTCTCTCTCTCTCGTCTCTCTCTCTCTCTCTCTCGCTGATCCTCCACTTCAGAAGATGTCGTTCTTCGTTCAAGCGATGGGCTACTACAATACCGACTCGAAAACGTCGGAAGGAGTCACGGCGACGGAAACGAATATTAAGGTGCATTCACGATTTTTTCTATAGAACACTCTCTCGCTCTCTCTCTCTCTCTCTCTCTCTCTCTCTCGCTTTCTCTGCCTCTAATAACATTTTTCCAGTCGTTCGACGCCGATTTCCAAAACGAGCCTCACCCCGCAAAACGGTCCAAGAAGGAGGAGCTCGAGAAGAGGAAGCAATGCATCGGGTAAGTGGCGCTGCTCAAAACTCGGCTTAAACGTTGCATTTCGCGAATTTTCGGATGCGAATGAAAATTCGCAATTTTGAGAATCATGCTCGGTGTTTTTCGCGGAAAACGTCAAAATCACGGGATTATGGTTGTCGGCATTTTGGCTGTCGGCCTTTTGCCACATAAGATTTTGACGCTTTTGCCATGACCGGCGTTTTTTCGGAGCGTATCCCCCACTAGTTCAGTCAGCCCTTGAAAGCCCCGTGAAGAGGAGCGACGTGTTGTTTTGGCTCTCTTCACCGCGCCGGACGACAGTTCCCATTGGCCCCACCCTGATTATGATCCTAATCACTCATGCCGACTAACCCATCGAGATCAGGGGCGACCTTTCCATGAAACTTTGACCGGAATGGGAGATCTCATGATCCGGCTGGCGGAAAAATTGTTGGTCTGAAACCAGCGGATGGTCGTTTTTCTTATCGGAAATGTGGGGGGGGGATGCGTGCTTTTGTGACGCTTGGAACTGACCGGGGGTATCGGATGCCCAGGAAGTAAACAAATGGAAAATTGGGGGAGGAAGGTTTGAGGTTTTAAAGGAAATGGGAAGTTGTAGCACTTTGTAGGGTTTCTCTATCTCTCTTCTTCTTGCTCACTGTTTCTCTCCCCTCTCTCTCTCTGTCTCTCTCACTTTCTAGCCTCTTGATTCTCCGACTCTCGCGTTGGTCGAGACCCAATCTACGGGAGGGGGTCGGTTCCACGACTTGATTGCTCCTTTAAACCTAATTAATCAAATCTTTTACAGCAGCAAGTGTCAAATCTTCTACAAGGATGACCCGCTGATGGTCTCCCGCGCCTCGATGCAGTACATCTACGATGAGGGCGGCAAAAAGTACCTGCATCAGCAATGTGCAGCATGGTGGTTGGTTACCCAAAAATTGCAGTTGGCCATGTCACCCAGTCGTCGTCGACTCAATCACCCGCCAACTCCAAACCTCAACTTGCAACGTCCGCTTCGTCTCCTCCCAGTTGACGGACTGTGCCGAGCAGATCCTCGCCACCCTGCCCGGCCTCGATACCGTACTCTTCTGCAACTCTGGGTATCCCCCACCCTAATTACCATAATTCCAAAAAGGTCGGAGGCCAACGATTTGGCCCTGCGGCTGGCCCGCGATTTCACCAAGCACACCGACGCGATCGTTATTGACCAGTGAGTGGCTTGGGTTGAGAGGTGTAATGGGTATCGTTGCGTAGTGCCTACCATGGCCATGTGACGACCACGATGGAGATGTCGCCATACAAGTTTGACCACGGGTCGACGGTGAAGCAGCCCGAATGGGTGCATGTGGTTGGTTTTTAGGAGAGAGAGAGTGAGAGAGTGAGCGAGTGAGAGATAGAGAGAGAGGGTGAGGGAGAGCAAGCGGGAGAGAGAAAGGGAGAGAGAGAAAGTGAGAGTAAGAGAGTAAGAGAGGGAGAGAGAGAGTCAAAATAATTTTTAGGCTGCCTGTCCGGATGTGTATCGCGGAAAGATTCGTCTGAACGATGAGGAGCGCCTGCAGGAGGAGAAGCAGAAGGAGGCTGGATTCAAATATGCAGAAAATGTCAAAGAATTGATCGATCAGGTGAGTCTCCTCTGTCTCTATCTCTATCTCTCTATCTCTCTCTCTCTCGTTCGCTCTCGCTCTCACTCTCTAAATCGTGAAATTCCAGGCGGTCTCCAACAATCGTTCTGTGGCTGCTTATTTCGCAGAAGCTCTCCAATCTTGTGGTGGCCAAGTCATCCCCCCAAAGGGATACTTCCAAAATGTTGCCAAGTAAGTTGGAATTCCTTCTTCATCACCATCTCTTCAGACACGTACGCGGTCACGGTGGTGTCATGGTAATCGACGAGGTGCAGACCGGATTCGGGCGCATGGGCAAGACATTCTGGGCTCATCAGATTGACGATAACGGTGAGGCTCACTGTAGAAATTTTGGGCAAAGTCTTAATCGATTGTCTCTAAAGGGATCATCAAGTTCTGCATGTCTTTTTAGCGTCAAATCGTTTCAGGCTTCACCCCCGATATTCTGACGATGGGCAAACCGATGGGAAATGGATTCCCCGTCTCGGCCGTCGTCACCAGGAAGGAAATTGCCGACTCGCTGGGCGGTAGCGTCGGATATTTCAATACGGTAGGTGGTAGGATCGGATCCCTACCGATTCGAACTTTTCATTAATGCACCTTAACCCCCGTTTTTTAGTACGGCGGCAATCCGGTTGCCTGCGCGGCCGTGCTGGGCGTGTTGAAGGTGATCAGGGAGGAGAATTTGCTTGAACACAGGTTTGTTTTAAGCAGTTTTGTCAAAACAACAAAATTTGAACGAACTCAACCGAAAACTATCGATTTTTAGCGAAGAAGTCGGGGCGGAATTCAAGAAATCGTTGACGGCGTTGAAGGAAACGCACGAATGTGTTGGAGATATTCGGTAAGCGTAGAAAATACATTTAATACAGATTGATCGTGGGGAAATCTGAGAATTCAATATTCGTTCTTTGCTAGCATCTCTTTCTCTCTTTTTCTCTCTCTCGCTCTCTCTTTCTCTCTCTCGCTCTCTCTGTCTGGACTTCTCTGTCTTTCGTTGTCTCTCTCTCCCGCTTTCTCCATCTCGCTCTCTCTCTCCTTCCATCCCTCCACCCTCCCTCTCTCTCTATCACGTCCTCTCTCATTTACCGACTTCATATCTTTTTTTTTCAGCGGCGTTGGCATGTTCTGGGGTGTGGACATTGTCAAGGACAGGAAAACCCGGGAGCCCGACACGAAGCTGGCCCTTGCCCTCATCCTCAAGTTGAGACAGGAGCGAGAGATTCTCCTGAACGCCGATGGTCCACATGAGAATATCCTCAAGTTCAAGCCGCCGCTCTGCTTTACGAAGGAAAATGTTAAAGAGGTTAGTTTCAAGCGTTTCAAAATTGGCTAAAAACAGAGTTTTGCTTTTAAAAATCAATAACTTTATTTTTCCAGTCGATCTCCGCGCTATCAGCAGTCCTCACCGAGATGGGCCACTGAGGGAAAAGGACCACGAAAAAAACACCCTTCCCCATCCTCGTCTTGTGTTAATTAATTGAATTCGCACCAAGAGCCTCTTTCTCTCTCTCTCTCTCTCTCTCTCTCTCTCTCTCTCTCTCTCTCTCACCCCAATTCAATTTCTTTCTTCGTCTCCATTTCCTGGATCCCGTCTTGCTCGTGTTATTATATATTTTCTATCCATCCGGGTCTCCCTCCATCCATTTGGATGGCTATCCGTCTGCATGTCGGTGTCTACCGGCTTTGCGCTTCTAGTAACAGGTAGTGGTTATATAAAACTAATAAATCTATTAATCACGCAACGAAGCGTATAACGTCTATGTACATCTCTCTCCCACGCTCTCTCCCTCCCCTCTCTCTCTCTCACTCTCTCTCACTCTCTCTCTCTCTCTCTTCAATTTCCCTCCAAAAATACCCCCAATCAAATGAAAACACACTCACGGCCCCTCCAAAGCCAATTACCACCCTAAAAACATGTTAAAACAAGAGGAAACGGCTATTTATCAAGTTTTCGCTGAGTTGCAGGCGTCTTGTGACAAGGCGGATGGGATGGATGGTAAATAAACAATTTATACGCTGCGTTGGGCTAAAGAGAGTGTGCCAGCAAAAATCTTTCTCTCTCTCCCTCCCTCTCTCTTCCACTCTCGCTCTCTCTCTCTCTCTCTCCCATTATTTCTCTCTCTCCTTTCTCTCTCGCCCGATCGCCAAGCTGTCATTGGTACTGTTTCGGAAACTCTGAGGGCATCCACACCACGTGAGCCGACCGTAATTCGGGTTAGCGGACAGCCGTGATTGGGGTGAGCTGATCAACCGGACTTCAAAATTTTTCCTTTCTAAGACGTAAGGATTTAGGCTTAGACTAGGCTTACATTTGGACTTAAGCTTAGGCTTGGCTTAGGCTTAGGCTTCGGCTTAGCCTTGGCTTGGTTAAGCGAAGGCTGAGGTTTAGGCTTTCGCATTGGCTTAGGCAAGGCTTATGCTGGCTTACTCTTAGGTTTAGGCTTAAGCTTAGGCTTCGGCTTCGGCTTCGGCTTCGGCTTAGACTAGGCCTAAGCGCGAGCCTTAGTAAAAGCCGTCTGAGCACCGATGCAAAAGCCCAAAAATCGCGACCTACTGTTGTTATTTTGAGCGCCAGAAAAATCGAAAACCCCCACTTAATCGAACACCATAAAGTGGGTAATAAAAAACGAGCCGTCCGAGCTCTCGCAACGCCCACTCCACCCCAAAAAGATGGACAGGACAGGTGATCCCCTTTTCCGGGTCTCTTTTTCGGAAGATTCGAATTAGTGGAAAGGAGGAGGGCTCTCGAATCAGCCCTCCCCCGATCCACTAAGATTTTGGGCGAATTGATCAGGTGTAAGAGGCGGTTGTTATTTTGAAGCTTCGGGTTGCTCGCGATATTTTTCTATTTACGCTATTTTCTAAGATATTTTCAGCCTATATTCGGCTCTATATTTTATCAATTATTCAACGACAAATTGACGATCCAATATCCACGCTTAAAAACTGAAAAATTAGATATTTCCGTTTTGCACCTCTTTCGAAAAATATACACCGAATGGCGGATCGTATCGGAATTTTGGAAGCGGATGCCGGAAAAGAGAAGGGCCGACCCGTTGCGAGGTTTGTAGCCTGGTCCGCGACTCCGTAACAAAGATAGAGTCAGATAAAGCTAGAGATGGGAACGGTAAGACTAGTTTTTTAGTCCTTGTACTAGGAATTTGGCGTATCTCCCCGGAATTCCAGGATTTGTACAGCATACCGTAACCGGAAAGCACCGTAATATTCCGATTTCTCTTGTATTGAGAATGAAGTGTGATATATTCATATGCCTTTCATGGGGGGAATGTAGCCAAAAACTACGTCTTACGGTAGCAGAGGCGATAAAAAGATACTACAAATGGAATTACCGTAACTGGTAGAATTTCGTGGTTAAGACCTGTATTTGCGTCATTAGAAAAGCACCGGAAATTTGCGAAAAAGGCATTGTAAAGCATCGTAATCCGGGAAGTAACGTACCACGTAATCTTCAACTATGACCACTGTAACCCGAAAAGTGTCGTACACTGCCAAATCGATATCAGAAAATTAAGTACTCCGATAGTCCGTTATTTGTAAGCCAACGTATGGCCAATTTGCAGATGTTTCTCGTGCCTCGTTCGATTTGTGTGCTGTTGCAGACCAAAGAAGAAGCCAGTAAAATACGATCCTTACGTTTTTCTGGTCGGCTGACAAATTTGGAAAAATTAATTTTTTTTTTAGGATGATAGCCATGTCTACCATGCATGTTTTGGGTGTATCCACGTGAAGCGGTTGGCTGTTTTTCTCGTTTTAATTAAGACGGGTGGGTTTTGTGTCGTTTGTAGCTTGACAAGACTAAACTACAAGCTACAAGATTTTTTGAACACTTTAGTGGCGTTATTTGCATTTGTTTGCCGTCAATTATTTGCCTCGTCTTCCTCATCGCTGTCAAATATTGGTGAGTGACGAGAGAGAGTGAGAGAGCGAGAGAGCGCGAGATGGAGAAAGCGAGAGAACGAGATAAAGAGAGAGCGAGAGGGAGAAAAAGCGAGATAGAAAGAGAGCGCGACAAAGACCGAGAGAGAGAGAGAGAGAGAGAGAGAGAGAGAGAAAGATCGTTTAGCCTGCGTATTCATCACATCAGCCACGACCGTCAGCTATATCCTGGTAATAGTTGGCGTCCAAATAAAGCGGTAACCCGGATGTATATTTGTCATTTTTGCTCAGATATACCTTCATCATCCCCTATTTTACAATTTGCGTGCTCGTCATTCTCGTAATGATCATGCAGTTGTTTATGGATTTCCTCGATACCGCAAACCGGAAGACGACGCTCGACCCAAAGGCGATGGCGCAGAATGCGGCGTTGGTACGATTTTTACTGGGCTCGCACTGAAGCACTGAAGCGTAAGTCAGCGAACCCTAGCGCATTTGCATACGTTTGCATCTGCAAAAAATCGTAAAGCGTACGTACATCGTACTGCAGCGTACTGTACCGTACTTACTAAACCGTCAGTCACCGTAACATATTGCCCGACTACCAACTACAGTATGGTCCGGCGTGATCCGTCCAGCGTACGAAGTAGTACTGCAACGTACTGTAGAGTATTATATAGTATTGCAGCGCACTGTACCGTAGCAGATCGTATTAAAAGGTTCTCTACCGTGTTATAGTTCATTTATAACCTCTAATATCCATTTTCCAGTTGTCGATCATCGCCTTCGAGATCTACACCCTATCGGTGGTGTGGAAGGCGTTCATCTACGTAAACGACTTTCAGATGAATGTCGATTTGCACTCGAAGTAACCCAAAAATTATCGTTCTCCCGATTTTGAATTTTTTAGGGAGCGTCGTGAGCGGCTAAATTCGATCTTCATAAAACGAGATGACGAGGGGCTGATGCACAACCATTTGATACCAATAAAAGAGGAGAGCGATGAGGAGCCGGAGGTTAGATTTTAAAGGGACCAGGAAGGTTTAGACCCTAATTTGCATTCAACGCACTAACGCGGATTTTAGGTGCCGGTGAACTTGCGGAAAATGACGCTGAGAAGGTCGGAGAGCATCGTAGCATAAAAATCGGAAATAAATTCTTTATTCTCACTTCCGGCGCCTGCGCCACAGTGATGAGAGGGTGCAGAGATTGAGAGAGACCAGTAAGAGAATACAGAGACAACAGGATACCGCAGCCAGGCCGGGAACGCACAGCTTCTCCGGGTCTTCCAATTCGGATGATCCCGATTGGGGGTCCTGAATGGAAAAAAGAAATTTTCTTTATCGTATGAGTAAAATACCGTATCCGCCTCGAGTGGCAGTACTTCTACTTCGGTGCGAACGTCGAGGACGGCTTCGCGGTGGGAGGAGCGGCGTTGGCGGGACCATTCAGGGTTCTCGAGGAGATTAGTGGAAACAGCAAGGTCGGAAGCGGTGCTGGGTGGGGGGTCACTGGAAAAAGGAGCCTGGCTTTGCTGGCACTATCCCTTTAAACGGAGCGATTCTATCAGTCTCTCTCTCCCTCTCTCTCTCCACAAACCTCTCAAAACCCACTCATTCTGTATGATTGGTGGTAGCGGAAAATCGCCATATCCACTCCCATCGGCCATCCCCATCAGCGGGCTACCGTAACCCGTAATATCCCCCATATAGTCAATGGTTGTCGGTGGGGTTGTAGAGGGGGTAGAGGGTGCTTTGTAGTTTGTCGTTGGACTCGCTGACGTCGCCGTTACCGTACCACGTGACATGTAGACTAAATTTGAAAAGCTTCGAAGGTATAAGGGGTACAAGAGGGCAAACTAGCAGGAATCTTTTGGCAAGCCCTTTTCACTCACCAGTCTGCCGAGGTTGGATAGACCGTTGCGTGGTGCCCAGCGTATTCCTTGGGTCCTGCTGGGCATCTTGGAAGGTGGCGGGATCGCCGCAACGCGGCCGCTCGCATTCGCCGTTCTTTAAAGGGATGGTGACAGGAGTGAATAGGGGGTGTTACCCTCGGAAATACGCTGATTTGGCATTGGAATGATACTTGGGTGCGATCGGCGAAAGAGCAGGCTTGTGATGTCTAGAAACATATAGAGTAGCTTTTCTCTCTTTCTCTCGCTCTCACTCGCTCTTTCTCTAGCTCTCTCTCTGTTTATCTCTGTCTCTCTAGCTCTCACCTGTCCCACTTCCAAATCCCCGACGTATTCCAATTGTGGCATAATCGTACGGTCAGTGGAGCAACCGTTAGAATCTAGAAAAATGACTAGACAACATTTTTCAATTTTAAAACCCACCAACTAGACGAACTTTTTGCCCGTCGACCGATTCCACGAAGCAACTATGGACGAGGATGCAAAATGGGTTATCTGAATTTTTGGGCTCGAAGGTAGACTATAACGAACTCTAGCGTAGACCAGGCGTACTGTCGCGTATTGTTACGCATTTTAGCGTACTCTGGTGTACCGTCGCGTCATCTAGCGCAACGTAGCGTACTTTCCCTTACTCTGGCGTCCTAAGCCGAAGTCTCGCGTATTATAACGCACTTTTCCGTAATGTCGCTTACCGCCGCCTATTCGCGCGTATTATCACGTCTCTTAGTACAATGTACACTGTAGCGTACCGTAGTTAAGATTCTCACCCACCGTAATTGACACATTTCCACCGATGATAGACAGTTTGCCCGATTGTCGCTCGTCTCATCAAATAGCCAGTCCTCGAGGAAAGGATCTAGCAAAAAAAATTTTAGTTTTGTATACGTCCTTACTTCATATTGACAGGTTGGCATTCGAGCCTCGTTTTTCACGGCTACGGTAGCCATTTCATCGATTTGAAGGCTAAAAAGTTATCTTAATTTGCTGCATGAAAATAGCCCAATTAGTATTTAATTACAAAAAGTATAGAATACTAAAATTCCCTAAATGCCTACTCAAATCGAACGTTCGTCCCGGATTCCCTGTAGAAACAGTCGAGTTTGAAGGCACGGTCTTCGCGGGTTAGGAAAATTGGCTAAAAGTAGTTTTATTAATTCTCCTTAGATTACATGATTGGCCAGGACTACGGTAGCTCCGATACGAATTCCGCGCGGATTCAATTCCCGAGTACGCGCCAGTCCGCACGAACCGAACCCCAGTTGCATATAAGGGCTGCCGGAGGAACAGGCGGGCGAGGCGGCGAAACCCTGGAAATGTCGTTCAGGAATGTGACAGCTATTTGTATGTCTTTGAATTCCAAATATTTAAAATTACTAGCTTGTTGTTAAATCCCAAGCAATCTCTGCTAGCTGCCCTCAAAAACCAAGAGATTTCTGCTAGCCTGCCTTCTCAATGATCAAAGTTTCTCTGCTAGCTTGCCCGCAAAAATAAATTGCTAATTCGTCTCGTAAAAAATTAAAATTTTGTATATTATTAAAATTCGTATTTTAAAAGAGTCAATGAAAAGCTGTTAAAGATTCTCTGCTAGCCTGCCCTCAAAAACCAATTTCCCGCTTCGTTGCAATTCCCCCCAAAAAAAAATCTCTGCTAGCTTGCTCTCAAAAAATCAAATGATCACTGCTAGCTTGCCCTTCAGCCTCAAATAATCTCTGCGAGCTTGCCCTCAACAATAAATTTTCTGTGCTAGCTTGCCTAACAAAAATGGATCTCTGCTAGCTTGCGTCCCCTCAAAAATCCTACCTACCCTAACATACACACGTCCGCGGTATTCGCCGGTAGTATTGAAGCGGACTCTGATGGCCGTTCCGAGACATTCCAGCTGTGGTCTCGTCACTTGAGCAGCAGATAGCAGCTGCAAATTCAGCACCAAATACAGTATAGGCCATCTTATCTCGATTCCGCGATGTTCCATTCGACGTTTGAGGGCATGTGTGTGTCACTTGTAATTCTACTGCCATCCCGGACCGGCAGCTCGGAAAGCTGGTAGTGAAAAAAGTGGGTGGCGGGGGCATGGTAGGAGGATAAGCCGGGGGGAACACGACGAGTAGCTCCTAAGTACGCCCCTTTTCAGGGAGACAGCCTAAAGGCCGGCTAAACGGCTACAATTCGCGTGTCTGCTTGTCTTTTTGCTCGGATGACGATGCCCTCTCCCGGACCGGGATTTTGAGCCGTTTTTGGAGACGGAGATCACAATTTGAATAGAGGGGGAGTGGAGGGGGTGGCAAGCTAGCAGAGAACCTTTACTTTTAAGGGAAAGCTAGCAGAGAATTGTTGTTTTGGAGGGAAACTAGCAAAGAATTTTTGGGATGGATGGGCAAGCTAGCAGAGAACCTTTGCTTTTCAGGGCAAGCTTGCAGAGATCATTTGATTCCAGAAGATCTGCTCCCTCTGCCCTTCCAAGTACCTTTAAACCCGAAAATGCGGTTAGTATTATTTGGTGAGTGCTGTCTGTGGTGGAGTGTGAGATCTCAACACTGTCCTCCATCAATCCTTGTCCTCTTTTTACCCAAGAAATTCCGGGGCTTCACCTCCTTCCCTGTCCGCCCCAATCCGCAGCGGTCATATTTTGCCAATCAAAAAGGGTATGTCGGCCACTGGCCATTCTTTGTGTCCTCAGGGCAAAAGGGGCAAGAGAGAACAAGGATCGGGTCGTCCGAATCGAATGCTGTAATCGGGGAGGGTCTTGTTTTTCCAGCGGCCATCTCTGTGCTCGGATCAAAGGCATTTCGGGGGTTGTCGCTGGGGGGCCAACTGTCCCATTCTTTGTCCCCCCTCTGCTTCACTCAAAAAAGATCCCAATCTCCGCCTCATACGACCTATCCGGGATCACATAGTCGTGCTCCAATGCTGTGTGTGTCGATTTTTCGAGCCAGATTTTCGCAGGAATTTGTATTTTCTCGCGTGAACTGTCCATTTCTGCCGCCAGATTGAGCTTGGCCACGTAGCTGCCTAATTTTGGTGTCTAGGTGTAAATCAAAGCTTAAGTGGAACAAGCTTGAGCGAAAGAGGTCGACCGACCGAGAAAGAGGTCGACCTCAGCCTAAGCCTAAAGTCGAACCAAAGCTACTCTTTGACCAGGTTCGGCTAATTCCCAAAGGCCTCTGCTGCCATGCCCTCCTCAATGATCTCTGCTAGCCCCTCACACCTCTGCTTGTAAATCGTTCTCAAGGGTCTTCCGGCCGCCTTCCCAAAGGGCTTCTGCTAGCATGCCCTATTCAAGGATCCCTGCTGGTCCCTCCCTGGCCAATACCGAAATGATCTCGGCTAGTACACCTCCTCAACGGTGTCGGCTGGTCAGATCCGGCCTAGTTCCTCAAGAATCTGTGCTAGATTGCCTTTCCCCCGGCAACGAATCGGCAAGTCACGCTGAATTCACAAATGGTCTCTGCTAGCATACCTTCCCCCAACTATCTCCGCTGGCCACTCCCCGAGAATTCCTAAGGGATCTCTGCCATCTTTCTCCATCCCCGGGCCCTAAACAAAAACAGCACGCCTCGCTTTTTGTTAAATTTCACAGGAGCGTGGAAATGAATGGAGAGGGCGGCTGGGGCTCCCATTGTTTTTCCTGGGGCCCTCATTTCCCTTCCCTTTTCGTTCCCAAAGGAGGCCCAGTCTCCGAAATGGCGTTTCGAGACGGCAAATGAGCAATGGCCACACAACTTTTGCAGATTTTTGTATGTATGGCCTTTCTCTCTCTTCCTTTTTGTATGTCTTTTGGTGCAATGTGTTGTTGTGGGGATTTTTTTGGGGGAGCTGAGGTCCTTAATTCCAACCAGATGTATCCCCTCCCGCCGGCTTCCAATGGCTTTTCCCTCATCCCATCCCATTCCCCCGTACTCCACAACATTCCGCTGCTACAAATCTCGTAGCCATACGGATTTCTATGACTTTCGTTCAGTTTTTTCGCTCGCATTGATGCATTACTTAGGTAGGCTTAGGCTTGGGTTAGGCTTAGGCTTAGGCTGAGGCTTAGGGGCTTAAGGCTTGCTTAGGCTTAGGCTTAGGCTTAGGCTTAGGCTTAGGCTTAAGCTTAGGCTTAGGCTTAGGCTTAGGCTTAGGCTTAGGCTTAGGGCTTAGGCTTAAGCTTAGGCTTAGGATCAGGCTTATGCTTATGCTCAGGCTTCGTCTTAGGAATTGGCTTAGGCTTATGCTTAGGCGTAAACGTAGGCTTACGCTTAGATTTAGGATTTGGCTTAGGCTCATGCTTATTCTTATGCTTCGGCTTAGGGCTTGGCTTAGGCTCAGGCTTAGGGCTAGGCCCACTAAACGTCTTGAATGTTAGCCTTTCTTGTCCCGTTAAAGGTGATTGTAAGCTTCTCGTCTGCTGTCGACACCCGATAAATTCAAAACGTCGATTTTGGCACTTCTCTGTCCCTTTAATCCACTCGAAGTCTACATCCCCATCAAAACAACCAAATCCCCCCTATTCGACACCTCTAGGTGTGCCCACTTGGCCAACAGATAAAAACGGGTGGCCGTTCGGGGTGGTGGGATTGATGGGGGGAAATGGGCCATTGGGCCCCCACTGACTGTTAGCACCCAACAGGGCCAAATGCAACAGAAACCCCCCCATCCCCGGCACATCATAATGGGCTGTGTGGCCTCGGGGGAAAGAGAACGAACCCCGGAAAGACAGGACGGCCCAACGGAAAAAATGGGCAACAGTTGGTGGGCGCAGAGGAGGTGCCCGGGGAAAAGATGCCAAATTTATCATTGGCCCATGCCAGGAAATTCAGGAATTTTTTAGGGTGAGAAATGCCATGTTTGAGTAGTTTCTTGCTTATTTGGTCAGGCACCTAGTTAGCTTAATTTTTAAATCCTCGAGCTTAAGCTTGGGCATTGGCTGAGGTTTGGGCTTCAGCTTTAGCGAACTTAGGCTTAGTCTAAGGCTTGAGAACTAGGCTTGAAACCTTTCTTGGAAGTAGGCCTGGCTTAAGTGAGAATTACACTTGGATAAGGCTTAGACCTGGGCTTAGACATGGACTTAGGCTTATAGGTTAAGCTTTGACATAGGCTTATGCTTACGCTTAGCTCGCCGTTAAGGTAGAAAAATGTCAATTTTCATTTCGATTCCTTAAATAACCCTTAAACCTATTTACCTTCACCAGAATCCCACGGGTCCTTCCTGGGCTCCTTGTTGAGTGAAGGGGCGACCGGAAATAAAATTCAGGGCGCCCGAAATGGAAATTGGATCGACATGTCAGCCGCCCGGGAATGGGTAGGGAGACCCGTAGTCGAGGAGCACCACTTCTTTTCTCCTTTTTTGTGCAAAAATGAATGCGAACCTTTATCGTCATCAACTTTCGACTTTGCAATTATCAAATTATCGTGGCCAACCGGCTTCGGCTTTGCCTTGAGCTTAACGTGTGCTTTGGATTACTAAGTGACCTGCTACTTTAAGCTTTTTAGGCCAAACACTAACCCTACCGACGTTCCGCGCTTTGAAGACTTGTCATTTTATGGATTCCAGGAAGTTACTATAACCCAGACATGGCAATCTCGGCCGGCCTAGCCGCACGGCCGAGCCGCCGGCCCAATTTCCATAAAAACCCGGCCCCATACGAGCCGCGTTAATGAATTACTTCCGGAAACCCGGCTACCCGGCCCAACCGGCTTTTGGTTGCGGCCCGGCCAAGCCGGTCCGGCCGAGCCGGGAAACCGGAGGTTGCTCATTTACATGAGAATCCGTGAATCCAATGCAATATTCTGAATGGAAATGACCAAATTTCCATAGCGGAGTAGTTTTTCTCTTGCCATAAAACGATTTATTGATTGAATCCGCAATTTGCGTACCGGAAACGCGAAAATTTCATTTGGCTCCGGCTTTCCGGCTTTTCAAAAACCGGCGGCTTGGCCGGGGCTCCGGCCTCAAAACATAAAAAAGCCGGGGCCGGACCGGAAGCTCCGGCCAAGCCGCGCGGCTCGGCCGCATTCTAATTTTTCCGGCCGAAAAAAGCCGGCGGCCCGGCCGTTTGCCATGTCTGCTATAACCTGCTTCCCGGGGAATTCAATCAAATGCCCACGACTCCCCATTTGCACACATCGTCAGATTTTACGACTAATTCAAGGGTACTATACGGAGTGCCATACCGCCAATTTGCCGAGATTTATGGGGTGGTCGGGGGTTCCGATTTGAATGTTTTGCCATGACGGTGTAACATTGTCGCGCGTATCGGGTGATATGGGCCTAGCCTTGGCTTAGGCTTGGCTTCGGCTTCGGCTTGGGGTAGGCTTAGGCTTAGGCTTGGCTTAGGCTTCGGCCTGGGTTAGGCTTTGGCTTAGGCTTGGCTTCGGCTTCGGCCTGGGTTAGGCTTAGGCTTAGGCTTGGCTTAGGCTTGGCTTCGGCTTCGTCTTAGGCTTAGGCTGAGGCTTATCCTTAGGCTTGGGCTTAGCTTTATGCTTAGGCTTAGGTTTAGGCTGAGACCTACGCTTGCTTGTCCTCAGGTTTGTCACGTAGCCATGTCCTGTCCGTACCCTCAGAACAACTCCTCCTCATCCTCATCCTCATCCTCCCCGTTGAAATGTCCAAAGTTGTGGCCCGTACCCATCCATCAGCCATTCCCCTCTCTTGCCCCTTTTCCCTTTTCGTATAGGGTGTCAGGCGGCACATTTGGTTTGGCCGGGGCTGGTCTCTCTTTTCCGATTTACACCACCGTCCGATCTCTCTTGATACTCCTCGCCGAGATTATTGCGTAACGTGGCTAGGGGGGCAATGGGGAGGCTGACAAATTTGTTTGGCCCTCAGCCCGGCCACAGTGCCCCCTAGTTCCGGCCGCATTCCGCTGGACACCTATTGGCGGGTTTTTTGCGAGATGTTCGAAGGAATCTGTTTATCTCTGTTTTTCCTTTTCTGTTCTGTTTATCTCTCTTTCTTTTCCTGACTCGCTCTCGCTCTCTATCTCGCTCTCTCTCTATCTCGCTCTCTCTCTCACTCTTTCCCTCTCTCGCTCGCGCTCTCTCATCCTCACTCTCTCACTCCCTCTCTCCCTCTTTCTCTCTCACTGTCCCTCTCTCACTGCTTCTCTCGCATTCTCGCTTTCTCTCTCGCCCTCTCTCTCTCTCTCGCTTTCTCGCTCTCTCTCTTTCTCGCTCCCTCTCTATCCCCTTCTTTCCAGCACACTGGACAGCCTAAAGGGACTGTGCCGCTCGTCGCGCAACGTGTGGCGGAATATTCGCGAGGTTGGCTTGCCCATTTCTACGAAAACCTTGTGACTTTTAGCGCTCAACCTCGCGGGACCGGAAGCCCCCATCGGAGCGAGGGTCCAAAAATGGGACAAGCAATTTACGGGAGACGGTTTCTACCTCGAACATACGACCCGCTGAGCCGGTCAACATGACAAGGGCTATGAAGAGGGAGGCAAATGCGTTGGAGGCACAGGTTTGGGGAGCAGAATTTAAGAAATTGGCTTCGGGGCTTAGGGTTAGGCTTAGGCATAGACTTAGGTTTAGGTTTGGGCTTAGGCTCTCGCTTTTGCTTCCGCTTAGGCTTAGGATTATGCTTAAGCTTAGGATTAGGCTTAGGCTTAGGCTTAGTCTTAGGCTTTGGATAAGGCTTAGGTCTTGGCTTGGGCTACATTTTAGGCTAAAATTTTCGATTCCCCCATTTTTCAGCTAGCCTGCCTGCACGACGAGATGCGCAGCCTGCGCGTCGAGTGCGACCGGCTCATCTACAAGCACATGCAGAGTGAGGACGCGCAACAAATGGTATGTTTTGATGCGAGCTACAGTAGCTAACAATACATTGCGTTAAAGTTGGATTAGACCCACGCGATTTTAGCCCAACGCCGCCCCGCAAGCCGAAACGTCGTCGGCTTACAACACTGGAGGAGAGAGCTGTCGATCGGCTACCGTAACCCCGGATGGGTGTGTGCCGCTTCTTTTGCATCATCAACGGCAACAGGTTCAGCAGGCGAATGTTCAGAAATTTACACCGGCCAGAGAAGGTGCGTTTTTATCTTTTTCCGCATTAATTTAAGATGAGAGAGAGCTTGTGATAAAAAGAGAACAAGAGAGATCGTGAGAGAGAAACAGAGAGAGGTGGAGAGAGCGAATCTCCCATTCATGCGTACAAAATCTTTTTTTCAGATCCCCGTCGCGAATGCTGTCCTCCATCCCCTTCCCATGTCCAATCCACGGTGGAGAGGAGGCAACGGAATATGACGATGAGAATTCCCCATCCTCTACCAGTTCTAGGTCGGTTTAATGTTTTAAATGGATCAGGACGACCCCACAAATCGGCCCTGAAAAAAACTGACAAAAAGCCAACCATGTAAAAATGGGGAGGGAGAGAGAGAGAGAGTGAGAGAGAAAAACTCGCAAGCCTCACATCCATTTTTAGTCGTAAACCGCGGCGGATCGGTGGTTGGACAATCGGAGATGTCACTCGGCCCTATCCCCACAACCCCTTCGGTCATATATTCTACAACCAACACGGCTACGACCATTCGAAAAGCTGTCCCCCCGCTCCCGACTGCGCACCAATCCTATGCACGGGACAAAGTGCGCGCTGTGTCGCCGCAAAAGTTTAGGTGGGTCTGGGTACGGTAGCGTGGAGAAAGTGCATTTTAGAATTCCGAAGCTGTCGATTATTCCCAGGGTGTCTCCGCCGAAGAGTTGTAACCCAATTGAGAAACGGTGGGTTTTGGGAGGAGAGAGGGAGCAAGAGAGAGTGTGAGAGAGATATTGAGCATCTTCCGCCCCCCATCCGTCACCACACCTTTAATTCTCAGACAGGGCCGTCTCCGTGTCCGAAACGAGGGCAGCACCCGGTTGTTCATGTTCGATCGGCCGATCGAAGAATTGGAGGGGTTGAGCGACGACGACGATGAGGATGATCAACAACCTGAAGAGGGACCCTCTCAAAACGGCGCCACTATGGACATCAATGCGGAGGAAGCGGTGCCGCCGGTGGAATTTAAGTGGAAGGTGCGGATTCGGATCGTTTTAGGCCTTGGAAAAGCGATACCTAATTCGCTAGATAACTCTAAAGGGATCGGCATGGCAGAAAAATCCATAGGCATGCCTTTAGTGTCCCTTTAAAACGCTTAAAAGTAAACTAGAATTAATGCAATTAAAAGCTCGACTTTTTCCAACTAAAGCGATTTCCAGGTAAAAAGACGATGTGACGGCACTCGATATGTCGTCAAGAGGCCAGTTCGGAATCAGGTCAGGGTTACGGTGTTTGGGCTTGGGCTTAATTTGGGCTTGGGCTGGCTTAGCTTAGGCTTAGGCTTAGGCTTAAGCTTCGATTAGGCTTGGGCTTAGCTTAGGCTTGGGAGTGGGCTTATGCTTACTTTACATAGACCAACAACGCCCTCTTAGGTCCTAAAAAAGCGAGAAGCCCAGCTGAACAAGGAGAGAACTGGCATCAGCACCGACGATGATGCTTTTAGTGGCGTTAAGGTGAGCATCAAGTTCGAGGGCAGGCTAGCAGAGACAATTTGCGGAACCTTAAGCCCTATTTTTCTAGTTGGGGCACTATTTCTGCCGGGAAGACCGGAAGAAGCAGCTTGAGCACGAGCGAATGCGGAAGATACGGCATGAGCAGCGAATCAACCAGGCAAAGCTGGCCAATACCGACAAGGTACGGTAGTTTACGGTCGGTTTACGGTCAGATTTAGCCTATTCAAAATTTGCAACAATTTTCCTACGTAAAAATACGTGCAGAAATGCAGAAAATGACTTTTATAACCGGGATACGGTAACTGACTGTTAGAATTAACAAACCCCATGAAAAGCCAATTGTTCAGCTAATTGTCGACATGGCCTACCGTAAGATGGCGCGACGCCAGGCTCCCCTTGACGCGTTCACCTCAACCCGAGAATACCTCTCGCAGCGGCACGAGCAACAAGGACCTCCGCCACCAGCACCCATTCTCGCTGTTACTACTGTATAATTTTGCTTTCGATTATTTAAATTAAAGTCTTGAATTTTTAATTTTTCCTTAATGCCCCTAAAAACCCCGATCCCAATTCCCGGTGCCTTAAAAATCGAAAAAAAAAACCAGTTATCAGCAAATTTTTGAATTAAATTGTTTTAAATTAATTGAATTTCCGATTTTTCATTCGTTAAACCTTTTTTCTACAGTATTTTTCGGTCCATATTGCAACCATATTGATATTTATCAAATCAGAAAATTTTTAGAAGAAATTTATCCATCAAAAATTAGAACAACTACGCCGATTCACTTACCGCCCGACTAATGAAAAACGCCAATCCCCAAATTCCCGGTCTTTTTTGATCATTTAATTTTTTTAGATAGAATTTTACCTGTTTTCCCTGTCGAATGCTCAACGATAAACCGTGTTATTAGGTGTATTTCGTACTTCCCAAAAGTATTGTTGCGTAGTTCGGCGTATTGTCAAGTACGGTCAGGCATAGTGGCCATAGTATTGTTGCGAACAGTTTATGCGTATTGTGGCGTACTGTGCTTGCGTATCGTCGCGTACTGTGCACGAATAATGCCACGTACTGTACATGAAAAATGCTACGTACTTAGGACTTTTACGTACCTTAAATACGTACAGAAAGGTACTGAAGTCCGTTCGGTGAGCGTATCGTCGCGGAACGCTGAATTTATATGGTGCTAGATGCTCTCAGAAAGTCCAGCCCACACATAAATCCAGGGTTCTTGAAGGACGAATTAATGGCAAGGGGGCGGGGGATTTGTAAAAATGGAGAAGAGCGATTTTTGGGTTACTGTAGGATTTCTAATACCTGTAATGCCACGCGAAAAATCTTTTTAGCGATATTTTAATGGGAAAAATCTCATTTTAAGGGCTACAGTATCTACAGTAAGGTAAGGAACAAAAATATTCAGTTATACTACGAAATAAGTACGGAATAGCAACACGGAACCGCGTACGAGCGTACGCCGATAGGAGTGTCGCGTTGGCCATTTTCAGGCCTAGGCTGCGAACGGGCCGATTCATGGCTGAAGGGGTTGTCCTTTTTGTGTGGGCGGGGCTGAAAAAGGCTGGGCAACGTGGCCATACATTCGAATACAACGGCATAGCTATCGATTTTTTCGGCCTGGTAGCATGGTACAGTAGTTGCTGTACGTTTTGTCAAAAAAATCTCAATATCAACACAATATATTCTATGCATTGAAAATCACTAGAAAAAGTACAAATCGGTACGGTGGAAGTAATATTTCTAGCTTAAATTGTCACATTTTTACTTGAAAAAATACCGTACTACCGCTAAATTTGTATAAAGCAGGATAATTAAGCTATACTTTAAGGCTAAAATAGGCAGAATACGGTACTTTACGCCATTTTGTCAGAAAACTCAATCGACTATTAATTACCGGTTGAAAAAATCTTTATGAAAAAGGAATTTGATACATAAGGGTAGGATTACTGTAGTCCTACTGTAACTTTGGTACCTCCGGGGAATCGTGAGAAAAATTGGTAAGACCGGGCGGTATCTAGAAAGACCGGCGACACGACATAGGGGTCGGGCGGAATATCTTCCCGTACCGTGGAACCCCCTGGGGTACGGTAGCCAGGGTGCAAAAACGGGGGCTGAAAAAGCTGGGTCGGGGTGGGCAGGCGATTCGGCATGGGAAAAGGGGGTTTTGGAGGTTTTTTACGTTCCTCCGGGTTCGATCGGTGGGTCAGGTCTAGAATTACTGTCGTGCTAGCACAGTAAGGTAAACTTTATCGTGATGTCAGCTTTAAAGTGATGAGAAATTCATCAGATTTTTATACTATCATCTAAAAACTAGCGTTTCCCGGGTAAAACAAAAAAAAAAAACGAATTTTCCGGAATTTGGTGCCGAGCGGAAATCAGAAATCATGATTTCCCAAAAAACGCTGCAAAAAGTGCATAGTTGCGTAAAAAGCAAAATTCCGGAAAGTGTTTTCGCGCCCCAAAACCCGGGGCACAGCGGGGAGAAGCGCCGGGGTGGTTCTCGCCCTTTTTAGGGCCAGGTCTGCCAGTCTCGCTCAGACACAGAATGCGAATCGATTCGTTGGTGACGAACGGACGGACGGACAGACAGACAGACAGACAAAGGATCGAACGGGGGGAGAGGGGACCCGGTAATTGCGTGAATATGGGCTGATACCCTGGGAAAGTAAGCAAGGGTAAAACCCCCGATCGGAGCCTAAAAATTTGAATTCAGAGTGCCGAATTCGGCGATTATCGATTTTTTGCAGAAGGCATATGTGAGATCATTTCAATTTTCGAATTCGAGACTCATTTTCACTTGCCAAACCCTTTAATCCACTCAGAAAGATGTCTGGCCTCTTCAGGGCTCGCCTCCCAGGCCTGCCCCGGCTGCAAATTGGTGTGAAGAGGCGGAAAAGAAGGGGGACAGGTGCTGGTAGACGGACCCAAATTGGGGTCTCGACCCGGGCTGGGTAGATGCAAAAAGGATTGTAAGGGTTCAGGTAAATGGGCCTCGGCACCTGGCAGAGCACACCCAGAACGCTGGCGCAGGGGAGGAACCCGCTCGTTAAGCGCATTCTCCGAATTGTCCGTATTTGGGTGCAGCGCGGAATTCGCTTAGGCTTAGGCTTAGGCTTAGGCTTAGGCTTAGCTTAGGCTTAGGCTTAGGCTTAGCTTAGGTTTAGGCTTAGGCTTAGGCTTAGCTTAGGTTTAGGCTTAGGCTTAGGCTTAGGCTTCGGCTTAGGCTTAGGCTTAGACTAAGGCTCGGGCTTAAACTTAGGTTTAGGCTTAGGGTTAGGTTAGCTTGGCTTAGCTTAGGCCAGGCTTAGGCTTAGGCTTAGGCTTAGACTTAGGCTTCGGGCTGGTGTTAGGGTTATGGTTAGGGTCAGGCCACGGCTTCCGCTTCGGCTTAGGTTTATGCGTGGGCTGAAACTTAGGCTTAGACTAAGGAAGAGACTTAGGCTTAGGCTTAGCCTCCTACCGCATCCTACAGTTTCTAAACTCAAATGCAAGCTGCGAAAGTCGTACTACACAGGGCCCCCAGAAAATTATGAATATGCAGCCCAACCCAGCAGCGCCGCGGCCAGGCAGCCAGGGTGGGTGTGAAATTTCAAATTGGAAACGCCCCGGCAAAAGGGGCTGGAGGGAGAAGCCGAAACGGAGGGGGAAGGCAGACCCACACAACGCCCCGATCCTATTGACAATTGATAGAACAAACAGAAACACATACAAATCGAAAAGGGGCGGAAAGGGCACCAGGGGGGGGGCAGTATCAACTTACCCAACCCACACAGAAGAGAAGCACCCAACGCGCGGCGAGAGAGAGAGGGAGAGAGGGAGAGAGTAATTAGAAAATGTGAAAAATTGGGCGGCCCCGGGACGACTACTGGGTGGCCCGGAAAATGAGTCCCACTACTCCAATGGGCCCTTCTTTTGCATTACGAGAATTAAAGGGAGCGTGCCAGCGAGGAGAAAACTTAAGAATTGTCGCAAATTGCAATAAAGTGCCCGTAAAGGCTTTTTTCTTAGATGATCTAACTTTTGAGAAAAGTCAGGGCCTGTCTTGCTCCCTTTAAAGAAGCATTGAACGCCCATTCAAGGCCCCAAATTCTCGCCAAAAAAAAGTTTTGCGCCCCTCGGGGGTCGAACCCGGGCCCTGCGCATGACAGGCTGAATCACTACCATTCAGCGATAGATCGGTTTTAGCAATCCGACTCACAACTTGAATAAGCCGAGCTTTAGGAGCCGGAGCTATTCGAAGCGTCGATAGTAGCCGGGCGTCGTGATTTGAACGCCAATCCGTTCGTTATCTTATCAAGAATGGCCTGGCCTCATGGAATGGCCAGCGAGATGACCCAGCCTGGGGACAGCCAAAGCCGTGATTAATCAAAAAAATAAAATCGAGGTTCTGTTATGGCAACATTTAAGGCTAATAAAAACAATAGGCTGCAGGCTACAAACTACAAACGGCAAGCTAACCGGTAAAACCGCAAATTAAAAAATGGATTTAGGCTTATTTTTTAGTCTAGAGAAGAGACTACAAAACAAAATACAGACCACAATCTAACTAGTCCGCATACTACGGTAAATTGGAAACTACTGTAAAAAACAAAATCAGGCTAAAAACTGACAGTTTTAGAAAGTTTGAAACTTGCCGATAAAATAAAAAATAGGGGCCACAAACCACCAATTGCCCTCGGAAATTCGAATTTTTGACAAATTAAAAGATTAGAAAAAAGATGCTAAATAAAACTGGCTTTTACCCCACCGCCTAAAATCCGTAAGCACCACTGAAACTTGGCCCAAAGCCAAGCGCGCTTTAGGGGTTAGGTTCGAGGCGCAGGGGGGCTGGAACTGGGTGGGGGCGTTGCCAGGGCCACCGGCAGAGCACGGCCCCACGACCTGGCCCTTCATAATTGCCCCTAGGCCAGAAGACGGACGAATTGGAAGGGAAGGGGCAACCGGAAACGAGCATGAGGAGGAGGAGGAGAGCTCTTCGAAACGAAGAGATGAAGAAGAAGATGGAAAAGAACCCATATCCGCCAGATCCTTTTTTGGAGGGAGAAGAAACTCTTTTCCGGACGCCTCATTTTTGGAGGTGGGGGTGGGAGCACCGGAAATTGCAGGAAAGGGGCTGGGGGGCCTACGAGTTACGCCAAAACACGGTTGGTTGTGATTGGAAATCTGAGTTTAGGGTTTGGCTTAGGCTAAGGCTTCGGCTTAGGCTGAGGCTTAGGCAAGGCAATGCCTATGGGTTTTGAGGAAGCTCGGTCATAACCTGGTCTCCTAAGAGTTTCCTTTGGCTTGCTGCCAAGTATCTAGGCCACTTTCCAACCCCTTTAATACCTCCGTAAATTGGCCATTTGCGGAAAGACAAGCTTTCGCTAATAAGATTTCAATCTAGCCGAGCCTCGGGTCCCTGTAGCCCACGCTAGAGACCTACGATCGGCTGCTGGCAGCTTTTCCAATCTGGCCCTTGGCCCCCAACATCTGACCGTAAATTGGTACCTAGCGGACTAATGAGAAGGGGACGGCCGGACAGGTGAAAACCCTCGAGACAACCACCCAATTTCTCGGTGTTTCTCTCTCCCTCTCCCTCTCCTCTCTCTCTCTCTCTCTCTCTCTGTCTCTCTCTCCTTGTATCTCTCTATGTCTCCTTCGAGAATACGGTAGCCGGGGCACTAACATAATCACCGACTACGCTGGGCGCCTATTTACGGCCCGGCTCGACGAAAATGATTGGCGGGTCAGTTTCTTGGTAGGCTAGAAAGGCACCTGGCTGGCTTAAAACACAGGAATTAACAATCAAATGACAGCTCAAATTATTGCCTGAATTTTGAATTAAAAAGCAAGAATCTTTGCTTTTAATAAGACGAATAGTGTATATTATATTTTCATTACGTTTGTAGCTACAATAAATATCTAATTTCAATGTCTTTCAAAACTTCATAATTTATATTAGCCATGGGCAAAATATTAAGATTTCTGAAATTATAAGCTAATGTTTGAGGCCTCCAAGATGAAAATCACCATAATTAGAATACCTCTCGATTCCGCTACGTTCCGCTCCAATAGACGCTTATCGTACATAGAGTATCCGGGGGTACGGTAGTGGGACGGGAGGGATGAGCGAAGAATGGCCGCGGGGCACAATTTAGGGCGGGCCGACATGGGGGTGGGGGGGCGGAGCTTCGCGGAATACCACTCCCGTAGCTTTGAATCCGTACCACCACTAAAACGTAGCTTTTGGCTTGAAGATTTAGAGCTTGAAGTTGAAACAGCTCGTGGAAATGTTAGCTCTCCGCAGCGCAGCCCTGTTCCCAGGCCCACGTTTTTGACGTTTGGGATTTGGGTGGAATAACAAGACTGAGCGGGAGAAGCCGCCGCTGTTTTTGCTGCCAAGAAAAACCAAGCAAAAGCAAGTTCTGAAGCTCGCCTGATTTTCGGCTTGGGAACTGGCTCAGGCTTCGATTTTGGCTGGAATGAAGCCCGGCCTAGTTTTTGACTAAAGTCGAGAGTAGGCTTAGCTTTGCTTTCGGCTGAATTTCAAGTTGTTGGCACTAAGCTAAGCTTCGGATCAGGCTTAAGCTTAGACAGGATTTGAGACAGAGCCTAAGGGCTTGAGCAAAAGCTTAAGCCTAATGCTAAGCACCGGCATAGGCTTACGCTTAGTGTAGATCCGTCCTGGGAGGGTCTATTTTTAGGTTCAGACTAATTGTTAGACTTAGGCTTATTGAGCTTGGCCTTAGGAAGAGATTGAAGGCTGAGCCCACATTTAGCTCAGGCTTAGGCTTAGGCTTAGTTTTAGGTTTTACACGGATCTATACAAGTGCCAACCTCGTTGCCAAATGAGTCCTGCTCGTACCCCCGAGCGGGTGGAGAGCGATGTCGAGCGGTTGCGGGGGGAATCGGCTTTGCAACCCCCGGGCTGGTCGAGTGGCAATTTCGAGTGATTATACGGGGGTACTGGGTATTCAGACCGTGGGGGGCACTACGCTACACTCCTATAGCCCAACCCCACAAACCGTTCACCCAATTATTGGCTCAGCCTGCCGGTATTGCCGGGATATGGGGGGATGCGGAATTGGGGCGTCGAACGGGGGCTTTGGCCACTGTGCCGCTCATTTTGGGGGTAGCGGCATCGTAGTTGGGGTGTGATCTAGGATGGAAGATAAATGATGCAGTGGTAGAGATTTAAATGATCTTTAGCTTAGGCTTGGACTTAGGCTTGGGCGTAGGCTAAGGCTTGGACTTAGGCTTGGGCTTAGGCTTAGGCTTAGGCTTAGGCTTAGGCTTAGGCTTAGGCTTAGGCTTACAAGTAGGTTTAGGCTTAGGTTGAGGCTTGGCTTAGGATAAGGCTTAGGCTTGGGCTTAGGCTTCAACTTAGGCGTAGGCTTAGGCTTTAACCCGACAGTCGGCTACCATCAAAGCAAGTCCTGTCTGGGCCAACATGGCCACACATCGATACCGCGGTACAGCGTGGATGCTAAAAGGGGAATGGCGGGATGGGTGGGGGGAGAAAGGGTGAGGGGGGATGATGTGGCACCACAGGTGATTCAAGCCCTGTGAATACACAAACGGACGGACGGATAGGGAAGGACAGACAGACAGATGGAAAAGACAGACAGACAGATGGAAAAGACAGACAGACAGACAATCGGGTCGATGTCTCTCTCCAAATATGGCCCGGCGATCGTCGGATGGGGTGAATGTTGGTACAGCTTGACCCTCGGGGGCCGGTTGGATGGCCCGGAAATTCGGCTTCAACTAATTCAAGTTTCGGTGAAATGCATTGCGACCTCCTAATTTTCGACACTACAATATTAAAATTAAAAACTTCAAAAAATGTTCATTACTCAGCTAATTTAAGGCCAAACAAAACAACTTCCTCAACCTATAAGGACCTATTTTTCTGCTTTTTCTAGCTTCCAATTTCCTATCAGGCTTCTTCCAGTTTCCGTAGAGGCAGGCCGTTCGTCACTCAAGATCCTCCGTCCCATCGCTACCCTGGAAATACCATGGACACCCAAAAGGGCCCGACAACCCGCGGCAGCCGACCGACCACCGAAGCACCATTTCAGCCTCTTCCCAGAGTAGCCAGGTGTACGTGGCTAATGTAAGGAGCGGGGGACGTTCGGCTGCTCCCTCCGAACCCCTCGAAAATTCAGCTCGAAAAGTCCATCGACAATGCACTAATAGTCAACCCCCCACAATTGACAATTTGCATACGTGAAGCCATGAGGCTTTTGGGAGACAATGCGGCCATCAGGGTCCGGCGTGCCGTTCAGAGGTGCCACGCGTACAAAAGGGTGCTGGCTGAATTATGTGCATGTGTCCTTTGGTGGGCCCGCCCTTGGACCCTGACGTTGAGAATACAGGCCCAAAGGATCTATTTGAAAAGAATCGGGGAATTTTTAAAAAAAGATTCCTTCATGGAAAAATTCACGTTACGAAATTTTCACATTGTGAAATTACATTCGGAAATTTCGGGATTATGGATTTTCGACTTGCGAAATGTCGGCATTTCAATGTTATGCAATTTTAACATTCTTCCAGCAAACCTAGCACGTTGTTTGAAGAGGAATTGCAGCCATATTGTCGACAGAAAAAATCTCGAGAGCCAAAATACCGACTTTTCTTAACGGTAATTTGAATGCCACTTTCTTTTAAACGTGTTTTCATGTCGGGATTTTGGCTTTCGGATTTTGGCTGTCAGGATTTTGGCTTTCGGTATTTTTGCATTTACCTCGCTAAAAGCTACTGATTCCCTTCGAAGCTTCCACAATGCTTCCGGTCTCCCTGAGGCCTGCGATGCCAAAAATTTCGTTCCCACCAGCAGCGCCGGCCAATAGCCACATCGCGGCAATAAAATGCTTGGCCTAGCACCCCCGTATCGAGGCGCCCCCAAATAATAATGATCGGCGCGGCGCCTGCAGGCCTGATCGCCACGCGGGGCTTTTGGGGGTATTGTGGGGGTGTAGGTGGTGCATCATGGCACCGAACCGCCGATCCGCCACCGCCCCCATCCGAATCAATGGCTTACCGCTCGGGCTTGTAGTATTCAAACAGCCTAAAATGGGAAACGAGAGCCCCGTCGCCGCGCCTTGTCGTCCCAATCAAATGTGGGAACGCGTCCATGAATATCATTCCGCCGGTGTACACTGTACGGTCGGGGGTTGGTATTTGAAAGGCGGCGGAATGGACGTCACGAAAAAATGACCGGGGATCGGAAAACCCCAGTAAAATAATGTGTTCAAAATTATATATAAAATTATATCGTAAGATTGGAAAAACGACGCTACCCAAAATTCTAAAAAATCGAAAGTTTGGCCGTAAAATCAATTTTTTTTTGTATCTTTCATATGATTTGGAAATTTTTGCCTTTCGGAATAGTAAAAAACAAACAATTAAAAGCCACTTCTTCTATTGTTATATCTGAAAAATCAGATATTACGGAACCCCCCCCCCCGATAATAGGAAAGAACCACCCAGTGATGCGGTAACCACGTTTCAGGCTGTCGGTTTTACTCAAGTGCATTAGAGGCAATACTGAAAATTTTCCATCATTAAATTTAATACCTCCGCATCATCTAATAACACTAATAAAAATCCTAACCATCTAAGTATTAAATTTATTTATTTATTTTAACCTTTTTTGCAGCGGTCTTACTTTTGTCGTCTATAGTGCTACCAATCGACCGTAACCCTCGCCTGGAAATGAGTGGCGTAACGCTCCCCGGGCCCCTGGAAAATACTAAACGAAAGAAAATCTAACTAAATATTTGTTTATATCTTTGTATTTTATCGATAATCCTAATAAACACCGTTTTTCAGGCCCAGATGCGACGGACGGCCGTTTGTCTCGTCCGCGGCGGGCAAGGCGGCGGATTTTTGAGCCGAATCCTCGGGAAGAAGCCAGATCCACCGGCCGACCATACTATGTCTGAACAACAAAAGGTGCGTGACTTGTTGATCCATATCAATCCTGTTTCCAGGAGGCCCTAGCAAAAACGCTGGGCAAGCTGCGAACCGACGTGGCGCGGCCGCGAGACGATTCGGCACAGACTGCGTCGTTTTCCGATGATCTCATCGATTCGCGCATTGACATCGATGCTATTCGGGCCCGCGGGTAATTTTGATAAACCTGATGTGGACGTGCTTTTCAGTGTAATGAAGTACCGCTACAACTACACCCCTCCACACGACATCGAGGAACGGGTGCTCAAGTTTGCCGGATCGATTCTAGGCACTCGTACGTTGGATCGAAAGCTGGAAGAGAGTCAAGAAAAATTCAAGGTATTGTAATGTTTTGCAGATGATACGAATGATATTTTAGCTAATCAGCGCCATCGGGTCGGAGCTGAACCATTTCCCCACAAATTCCCGGCTGCATCAGATCAAAACCGTGAGCGCTGTTCCATTTTCTGAGTTTTTCTTTAGGTGGCAGACTTGGCGGCTTTCTACGAGGAG
Source organism: Mesorhabditis sp. LJ9110 (assembly GCA_038088335.1). NCBI lineage: Eukaryota > Metazoa > Nematoda > Chromadorea > Rhabditida > Rhabditidae > Mesorhabditis > Mesorhabditis sp. LJ9110. Next base: position 107,669 of record JBBGBA010000204.1, read on the forward strand.
CCTGTGAAGAATGTTGATGATTACACGAAAATGGCGAGGTATCGTTGCTTTGGGTACTTTAACATTTATTTCAGGTCTACAAAACTCCCGCCGAATGTTAGCATGGCCGAGCAGCCAGCGCGCTTCAACCCTGAAGACAAGCATGCTTGGCATGGAGGTTTGCTGATGGTATTTTAGCATTTTGCATTTTTCTAGGTGTAACCGCCTACCCGGGAGCCGGCGGGAAAGTTTACGGCCTGCGGAATCAGCGGATACTAAGGTATTGTCAGTTTATAGACTACCAAGCCCCAATTCTTTTAGGCAATACCAGCCCAAGTCCGAGTGGTACGATTATGAAGATACGGACTACGACTATACGCGCGTCGACAAGGATATGCCGTGGGACAAGGAGGTGGCCGAGAAGATGGATAGGCAATTGAAAGCCGTTTTTCGAAATCTTTGTTTTAGATACCCGGATCGGCGATATAGCCTCTCCCGCAAGGCTTTCCAGCGAACCGCCTAAATAACCCCGTCCGCGCCCCACATTCTGCTTGTTGTAGTATAGAGTTCGTCGTTTGTTTTAGGTCGTTTATTTGTGAACCGTTTTTTTCCTTGATAAATATGAAGCCGTTGACCCGCACAACACAGCTCTATTATTTCTTCTTGCCCCGCGGCTTCTTTTTCTTCTTCTTGGGGGCCCAGTCCTCTTCGTCGCTGCTGATCGGATTCTAAATTTGGGGTTGTCGTCTAGATTTGAATATATTCATAGGAGACCAGCGGGGGAGGAGCCGCTTCGCGACTCTCCCCCGCTGGACCCCGTCAAGGCCCTATGAATTGAGCGCCCTTCCACATAAAGTTCCCCTGAAGAAAGAAAAACGCATCTCCCATGAAAACCTCTTTGCATTGGCATGCTGCGCAAACTTGAACCGCTAGTCTCACTATTGGGCCTGCCTGGATCGGCCAGGTCCTTATCCAGCGGCGCCAGCTTGAGCGGCTTGCTTCGATATAAAGCCTGCGGCGCAAGCTTGAGCGGTTACCTCCTTCCTTAAAGGGATACCGACGGCATAGTCAATCGGTTACGCGCTGGAAAGAAAATGTCTCTGCGCCTCTCCCCGGGGCGCGCTCTCTGCCCTGTTGGCTACTCGCCAATTTGTTGATGAGGGGGGATCGACACATGCCGTCGGCAGCCCTTTAAGCCTGCGGCGCTAGCTTCAAGGTTGCTTTTCTAGCCTGCGGCGCTAGCTTGTGCGGCTGGCTTCGTTCTAAAGCCTGCGGCGCAAGCTTGTGAGGTTAGCTTCATACTTAACGGCTAGCTTGTCCGGCTAGCTTCGTTCTAAAGCCTGCGGCGCTAGCTTGTGCGGCTGGCTTCGTTCTAAAGCCTGCGGCGCAAGCTTGTGAGGTTAGCTTCATACTTAAGCCTGCGGCGCTAGCTTGTACAGCTAGCCTCGTTCTAAAGCCTGCGGCGCTAGCTTGTCCGGCTGGCTTTGTTCTAAAGCCTGCGGCGCTAGCTTGTGCGGCTAGCTTCAGACTTAGCCTGCGGCGCAGCTTGTACAGCTAGCCTCGTTCTAAAGCCTGCGGCGCTAGCTGTACAGCTAGCCTCGTTCTAGCCTGCGGCGCTAGCTTGTGCGGCTAGCTTCGTTCTAAAGCCTTCGGCGCTAGCTTGTGCGGCTAGCCTCGTTCTAAAGCCTGCGGCGCTAGCTTGTGCGGCTAGCTTCAGACTTAAGCCTGCGGCGCTAGCTTGTACAGCTAGCCTCGTTCTAAAGCCTGCGGCGCTAGCTTGTGCGGCTAGCTTCGTTCTAAAGCCTTCGGCGCTAGCTTGTGCGGCTAGCTTCGTTCTAAAGCCTGCGGCGCTAGCTGCGGCTAGCTTCGTTCTAAAGCCTGGTGCGGCTAGCTTCGTTCTAAAGCCGCGGCGCTAGCTTGTGCGGCTAGCTTCGTTCTAAGCCTGCGGCGCTAGCTTGTGCGGCTAGCTTCGTTCTAAAGCCTGCGGCGCTAGCTTGTCCGGCTAGCTTCGTTCTAAGCCTGCGGCGCAAGCTTGTCGAGTTAGCTTCATACTAAGCCTGCGGCGCTAGCTTGTACAGCTAGCCTGTTCTAAAGCCTGCGGCGCTAGCTTGTCCGGCTGGCTTTGTTCTAAAGCCTGCGGCGCTAGCTTGTGCGGCTAGCTTCGCTTAAGCCGCGGCGCTAGCTTGACAGCTAGCTCGTTCTAAGCCTGCGGCGCTAGCTTGTACAGCTAGCCTCGTTCTAAAGCCTGCGGCGCTAGCTTGTGCGGCTAGCCTCGTTCTAAAGCCTGCGGCGCTAGCTTGTGCGGCTAGCTTCAGACTTAAGCCTGCGGCGCTAGCTTTGCAGCTAGCCTTCGTTCTAAAGCCTGCGGCGCTAGCTTGTGCGGCGAGCTTCGTTCTAAAGCCTGCGGCGCTAGCTTGTGCGGCTAGCTTCGTTCTAAAGCCTGTGTGCGGCTAGTCTTCTAGCCTGGGCGCTAGCTTGTGCGGCTAGCTTCGTTCTGCCTGCGGCGCTAGCTTGTGCGGCTAGCTTGTTCAGCCTGCGGCCTAGCTTGTCCGGCTAGCTTCGTTCTAAACGGCCTAGCTTGTGGCTGGCTGTTCTAAAGCCTGCGGCGCAGCTTGTGAGTTAGCTTCACTAGCCGCGGCGCTAGCTTGTCAGCAGCCTGTTCAAGCCTGCGGCGCTAGCTTGTCGGCTAGCTTCGTTCTAAAGCCTCGGCGCTAGCTTGTGCGGCTGCTTAGCCTCCGGCGCTAGCTTGTGCGGCTAGCTTCGTTCTAAAGCCTGCGGCGCTAGCTTGTGCGGCTAGCTTCGTTCTAAAGCCTGCGGCGCTAGCTAGTGCGGCTGGCTTCGTTCCGAAGCCTGCGGCGCTAGTTTCAGCGGCTAGCGTCGTTCCAAAGTCTGTCGCGCTAGCCTGAGCAGTTAGCTTGATTCCTGCGGCGCATGCTTGAGCGGCTAGCTTCATTCTATAGGCTGCGGCTTGAGTGACGAACTTCATAATAACATCCCTACACGGCAGTCCATTCCGAAACGCACTTTCTGAGCAAAAATCAAAACAACTACGACATCCGAGGATCGAACCTCCGATGGTTAGATTAGCACGGCAAAGCGCTAACCACTACACCATGCAATGCTTGGCAGCAGGCGCCAAACACCCCTTTATGGATCAAGGGGATTACCCGGAGCAGGGGAAGGAAAGGCATCGATAGGCAGATCCAAAGAGACGACCAAACTCGCGAGTGCAACTGGCAAGAATGAGCAAATTTGTATTTTCTCACATTATGCAAATTAGGCTTCCCGGACCCCCAAAAACGAATAAAACCGGCTTTAACTTCGTAAACTTGTATTTTATCGGGATTCTGAAAACGCCATCGGAAAGAGGAGGGTCGATTCCCCCGGGTGACGTAGAATTAGGGCATCTTGGACAGGGGAAGGCTCTCAAATCGGGCCTCGAAACTGACCTCCGCACACACACACACACAAAGATACGCGACCAAATTATATAAGGTAGGATGACTCAGTTAGTGTTTCCGAACTCACATATGCATCATCCTCGTCCTCCATCCCCTCCTCGACTGCCGCGCTGGTCGACGGTTCGGGTTGTTCGGTGTATTTGCCACGTTGCGGTCGAGCGGCCCTGAAATTCCTCATTTTTTTGGGTGCTTTACAAAATGTAAATAATCGATATTACGAGTCTCTAGACACCTACCGTCTACCCATCCCTACGCATTTCTCAAGATGGGGTGCGTATCGGGTCACCGCAATTGTCCGCCCGCACACGTCGCATTTTTCCTCCATCTTATCGACTTGAGCTCGTTCGGTCTGGGGCGTAATCTGAATATTATGAATTTCTGTTGACTGCTGCGCTTTATGTGATTTCCTAGATTACCGGCAGTTTGTTCAGCGTTTAAAAAGCGCTGTAACTCACCCCTTGCGGCCTGATGGGTATGAAATATCCGTCGAGTGGGACTTTCGGGTTCAGCTTGACAGTCCGCATCATCTGCAAAATTATTTGCTTTAATTCCCACGCTATCAACAACTTACATCAAAGCATTCTTGCAAGAAAATCTCCTCCACACAGCTGCGAAACAGGGCCCGGATTGCCGCCTGTCTCTTCGCATGATCAGAGATCGTGGCCGGGTCCGGCTCCTCGCGCACCATCCATCTATATCTTCTTCTCCAAACCCGTTCATGCCATTTGAATTTGTTCCGTTCTTTTCGTCTTCTCTGTTTTGCTCGTTCTTTCCTTCTTATTTTCTGCTGCTTTCGCATCAATTTCTTTTTCTCCCATTTCACCCGTTTCCTTTCCGCTTTGGCTGCGACGGGGTCGAGTATAGGAGCTGGCTCTACGGCTGGTGGTGGTGGGGCCAATGAAGCGGAAGCCTCTGAAGCAGCTGCAATTCGGCGATCCTCCGGTGTGATAACGATGCGTAACTAAAAATAATATTTACTGATTACCCTGTTGTTTGCCTAAAACCTACGTGAAAAAGGTTTTTGACTCTCCTTCGCCTTCCTTCGGTTCATCCTCATCTTCCTTATTCTCGTTCCCTGGCTTCTTTGGCTCTAGCTTCCGATTCCGTTGCCGCGGCTGCTTCTGCTGCCGCCTCCTCTTCCTTCCTCTTCTTTTTCTCCTTTCTCTTCTTTTCTTTTTCTTCCTCTCTTTTTTAGCTTTCCTTTCTTTGTCCTCTTCCGTTTCTTTATTTTGTTCCCCTTCAGGGTGTGCTTTACCTTCTTCGGTTTCTGCATCACCCTCCTTCTGACCACCGGTTGCTTTCTTACTCTTCTTCTCTTTCTTGTCCTTCTTTTCCTTTTTATCCTTTTTCTCCTTCTTTTCTTTCTCTGGCTTGTCTGTCTTTTCCTTCTTCTCTTTCTTGGCCTTTTTTTCTTTTTTATTTTTCCTTGGCTTCTTTGCCCGAGGCTCCTTATTCTCATTAATTACAATCTTGACCCTTTTCCCCTTCTTCCCCGGAACTACCTGAGCATCGCCGATCTCATTGGTGGCATTGGCTTCAGCGGCTTCATTAGCCTCACCGGATTCGTTTTTCTTTTCGAGGGCTTTCCTTTCCTCTTCTTTCCTCTTCTTCTTCTTCTTCTTCTTTTTCTTTTTCTTCTTACGTCTCTTTTTAGCTGCGGCGTCAGCTTCGGCTTTGGCGGCAGCTTCTGCCTGCTGCGCATCGGGTTTTACCTCGTCTGCTTCCATGTTCTCGGGCGTTTCTTCATCCTCGTCGACAACAACTGGGGACGAAGAGCCTTGTCGATCCATATCGTCTTCATCTTCGTCCATTCTGCTGAAAGATTTTGAGTATTAAAGTATCAAGATTGGCTAAGTGTTCAAGTATAAATTTAAATTTTGAGAGTTAAACTATAATAGAATGATTGTAGGACCTTCGGTTCGAGATAGATACTAAGCCGAAAATTAGTAGGAATTAAGCAAAATCCAGCCACATAAAAATGATCCGACTTACCTGTCAAAAATGGCTGTAATTTCTAAAATATCAAAGGCTACTGGTATCGGGGGTTAATAAAATTGGCGCGGAGACTTACCAGCTGGCAGTGGATTGACTTGGTTATCAAAGCGCTTCAAAAATGACCCGTCTTGGTGGAGTAGCAGATGGCAGGGCGACGACCCCACACGGCGCTAACCACTTATCCAACCAAAACGACCCTCAAATTCGCGCACAAAGGGTGCGTCCCTAGTGCGGATTGGCGCGTAGTGGTAGCTCCAGGTAACCCGGAAATGAGGCTTCATCCGCCAATTGACCCTACAAGTTCGGAAATTAGCAACTGGCGGACGGTACCAAGTGCTTAAGATAGAATTTGTACGGACAGTAAGCGAAACTGTACAATTAAGCAGTAGCTTAAGGTATTTAAATACACTTTATAGCTCAAAGAAACGGTTTTAAGTATTAGAAATCTATATATTGAATGTGTGAAAAACGTGCGATCGTTAAAACTCATTGTTTTTGTAGAAAAATTGAATTTATGATTTATTATTGAGCTGTCAACTGGAGAAACCGTAATATAACAATGGGGGCGTGTAGCATTAATAAGCGTAAGAATGACTATCGACTACCGGTTGTTGAGATCTGCGGAATAATGAAGGGGTTGGTCCTTTTCAACGGAATTCAGGGGGTGGGTTGTTAATACGAAGCGTAACATCGGGATTTTTTTGGATGAGGGGATGGGTTAAAGGCGCTAGGACACCAAAGAAAGAAGGGTTAAGTTATACGCAATTGCGCCCGAAAAACGACTGGCAAAAGGAGTTGATCGTTTTCGCGGCGCCGCCCCGCTTGCAGCCGTAGTGGCCGTCATTTTGGAAGAGGGCCGAGAAGTTGACGAGCACACTCTGAAGTTTCGGGATTTTTGGGTGGTTTAAAGGAACTAGGAAGCTAAGTATTCGGCTTGTTAAAGTCCTTTAAAACCCGAAAATGATACCTTTACGAGCGTGGCGGCGAGCGATTCAGACGGGGCAACCGTGCACCAATACAGATTCCAGTCGCACAGCTCGAAGTACTCGGGTAGTGCGTACACCTGGGAAGTTATATCAGTAATTAATTTTTTTTGTAGATATACCATTTCGAGCACTTGGTCCTTGATTTTGGTGCCGCCGGGCACGAGGCCTTCTTTGTGGAAGTGGCAGAAGTCGGAGACGAGCTGCGCGCGGCCTACAGCCGAGAACGCGCCCGGGCCGCGCTTCATTTGGCTAAAAAAATGAGGGGTAGATGACAGCGGTTCTTGGGGAATTTGAAAGGGTGCAGGGAGCGAGAAAATCGACCCAGGTTTCGGCTAGGTCCTGACAGGGAAAATACCGAAATCCCGACAGCCATGATCCCGACATTCCATTGGCGTAAAGGGTATCGGTTTGGCCAATCGGCGTTTTGGCTTGTCGGCATTTTAGCTGGATCCATGCCTTGTCATTCCTCTAGTCTGTTTTCAGGTTTACCTGAAAATTGTCGTCCACGTGTTCGTATCGTAATTGACACGGACGAACGAGGTGAAATTCAGGTTGACAATGACCGGAGAGGACACATTCTCGTATTCAGCTAAAAGCACGAGCGTCATCACGGAATTTACGTAGCCATTCAAGAGTGTATGGAGTACTGAACCGTACCTGCTTGCGTCAACATGAATTGGGGGAGGTTGAGCTGGTTGGGGAGGAGGAGGGGCCACAGCTTTTGGCCTCGCTGGGCCACTGTGGTCGATTTGTTGCCGTTGACGACGAGCACTTCCGGGAATCCGCCCATACGGTACCAGAATTGGTAGATCTGTGGAATTCCATTAACTAAGTTAAAAATCATGAGAATCCGAATATCTTAGATTCGTCTGGATTAGACATCTTAAAGGGCTGGTGAGGGAAACTATTTTCCAACCTGAGAGAGTGGAATGCCGTCTGGTGTCGTGAACTTGCTGAAGTAGTCGGCGAATAGATCGAGGTCAAATGTTGATCTGGAATTCAGAATTTGGAATAGGTGGAAGAGAGAGAGAGAGAGAGAGAGAGAGAGAGAGAGAGAGAGAGAGAAAGAGAGAGAGAGCGAGAAAGCGAGAGAGAAAGAGCGAGCGAGAGAAGCCTGACCTGGTCGAGACAAGATGTCGAATAGATGCTAATACGGTCCCTCCCCGACGAGACCCTCAATCGACTCCAAATAGGCCACCCCTTCAGATAGCAATGGTTGGTCATCTAAAAATTTCCTTGCCTCAATTCCAACTTGTAAAGTGTACCATTTCGTTGTCAATCTTTTCCGGGAGCTCCAGGGAGTGGTTTGGCGAAACAAAATCTTCGGCGAGTTGCACCTCGACGTATTTAGAGAGCCGGAAGCGCTCGTACCTGAAAGGGAATTAAAATTGAAGAGAGAGAGGGAGAGATGGAGAGAGAGAGCGAGAGAGAGAAAGAGAGAGCGATATCACCCACCTCTCATCCCCACCAAACAGCGAGCGTACAACCTTGTAGCTGATGTAATCGGTCAAATCCTCCTAAAAAACGATAATTTTTGGCCTTTGGCTACAAACTACACCTGTAGACAGGCCCATTTCCACGAGGATACGGTGGCCTTATTGCCGATCCAGTGGTGGGCCAACTCGTGGGCCACCACGTAGGCCACGTGGGCGTCATTTGTCGAGGGGGCGGCTAATTCTTCTGAAATCCGGAAAAATTTACAGGCGTAATTCCACGCAACGCGTCATTTTTAAAGGACCTGGTAAGGAAAACTCTGTGCGACGAACCTGACACGACAATGTGCCCCCAATTCTCGATGCCGCCCACGTAGCGGGGCACGAGCAGGAAGTCGACCTTGTTGAGGGGTAGCGGCACTTCGAAGAGGCTGGCCAACAGCTCGAATGCTGCCACGGCTGCGTCGAGGATACGGGCACCGTTGACGTCGGGGTCATGGAAGACGCGGAGGGTGACGCCAAAGGAAGTAGCACGGTAGAGCTTGAATTCGAAGGTAGATATTGGCTCTCTCTCTCTCTCTTTCTCTTTCTCTCGCTCTCCCTGATCTCATTTTAAATCCCGTATTTCTCGCCTTAAATTCCCCCTCGGGCCCTATGTCCCGTTGGATGCGAGATAGGTATTGGAGTAGTTGACACGATGTGCTTGCTAGGGGTGAGATTGTTTGCTGTACTCAACCCGGCGAGAGAGCCAGAGAGCGAGAGAGAAAGAGGGAGAGAGATAAAGAGAGAGAGTGTAGGTGACCCCCGAGGCGAATCGTCTTCACTAGCCCTTCAATCGCCCATACACCCGATTCAGGCCCCACGCGATGAATGGGGCAGATTCGTTTTTTGTTCGCCGACCAGGGTTGAGACGTGCGCGTCGAAAGTTGCAAAATTCTGGTTTTGTAGCATTAACGGTCAATCCTAGGCTCCATTCTCAAACTCGTGCTCAAGCGAGAGAACCAGAGAAGGAGAAGAAGGAGAGAGAGAGATAGAGAGCGAGAGAGCGAGAGCGGGAGAGAGATCACCGTACCTGCTTGAAACTGTCGGGCATCACGGAGAAGGTGTAGAGATAGGCGGGAAGGGGAGGCGTCGGGGCAAAGATGGTCTTTTGCCAGCTAGATATTGATAAGTCGAACGTGATGCTAAAAACTCACTCAACATCGACCACTTGAACATCGTTGGCAATGGTGTTCGACTGGGCGATGGTGTGGGCCGGGTGGATGATTTGGAGGCGGAGGGGAGCCTTGGAATGTCTGAAATCGGGATTTAAAGGGGTTCGGAAGCGTGTCGAATCTACCCACTTCGGCGGCTAGGTGTGGAAAATCTTTCTTTATCGCTCTCTCACTCTCTCTGTCTCTCGGGTTCTTTTTCGTTTTTACGAGTGCCATATCCCTTTAAAACACAACCCTCTCTCCAAAAACTTACGGCAAATCAATACACGGCATTAGCGTCCGCGCAAAATCTGGCTGAAAATGCGTGGCAAGCAGCTCCCCGGAATTCCGCCAAAAAAGGCCCAGCGAATCGTTTCTAAACCAAGTTTCTCCCTGCTGTTCCGTGACCCTTATACCGTATCTTGGCGCCGTACGCCCCGATCGTCAGCAAGTATTTGCCGCGCGGGAGCACGGTGGCAAAGTTGAACTCGACGGTGTCCGCGAGAATTCGCAGGGATTTCAGGCGGGGCTCTACCGTGTCGTTCGAGCTAAAAGGGCGTCGGTATTTTTTAAAGAGACTCAGAAGCCAAAAAAAGCGGTTTATCGAGCCATTTGCCATGAAAAATAAGCAAAATTACTTGAAATTGTCGCTTTTAAAGCGGAAATTGTCATTTTTATCGATCTATTTTTTAGCAAAATTCGAGTGAAACTGAAACTTTGCCAGAAATCGCAAATCTATGTGATTTTTTTCTAGTTCCTTTAAAAAATCTACTCACCTCAACAACGAGATGTTGCGAAAATTGTGAAGTCCGCGGGCGTGTAGAGTAATGTTTTGCGAATTTTGCAGCAGCGAAAACTGAAAAAATAGCTTTGAAAATATCAGAAAATTTTTTTGATCCCTACATTCTATGTAAAAAATCCAAAAACCCTTAAACGCAAAAAACCCAAAATTCGTGTGTTAATCCGCACAATCTGGTGTCCGAGCCCCTTTAAGAGTACAACAATGTGTTACATGTATCATTGCGGATCCTGCGACATAGCTCTCATTCATCGGAAGCTGCAGGGTTAGGTCGTAGCTGTGGGGCACAATATAAGAGGCAGCAGCTATGGCGGGGCCGACGAGGCCGAGGAGGACGAGCAGTAGATGCTCCATCGGCTGAAAATCGGAATGGAGATAGGGAGAGCGAGATCTATATATATATATATATATAGATAGTAGATAATGCGAAAGCCATAGCGAGAGAGAGAGAGAAAGAGAGATCAGGGTATGATAGGTTACGACGCAAAAATCGGCTAGGTCGATGCCTTCCCAGTCAAAAAGCCAGTGCCTCTAAAGGCGTCAGGAAGGCCAGAAAAACACAAGGGAAGGGCCTTTGCCTTTTTCAAGGATCTAGCCGATTACGCTAAGAAAAATCAACGAGAGCGGGAGCGAGAGAGAGAGAGCGAGAGAGAGAGATAGAAGGAACGATACGGTTCGTAGCTGTCGCCATCCCTTTAAAGCAAAAATCGAGATGGCCCAGATGTTCGTAAGCTTCAAAAAAGGAGTGTGAACACCTCGCAGCGCACCCCGACACTCAAGAAATCGTCGGAGCCCTCCAGGGGGTTCGATGGGAGGGGTGGAATGGTAGTGGGTGAAAGGGGCATTGGGGGGACTGTTATATGGGGGTGTGGGTCACTTGTTGAGGGGGGCTTCTTCTGACCGTCTTCTCACCCTCTTCCCCTTCTCACATCCATTCCATCTATGGGCCCCTATGGGGCCCTCTCTCTCTCGCTCTCTCTCTCACTCGCTCTCTCCCTCATCCTGTACACATCAAATGGGTCCGGGGGGTGTACGCAAGCATACTCGTACACCCCGAGGGTATGTGCTGAAGAGGGGGCATGGGAATCTCTCAGCACTATCACACGATTTGGATCAGCGACCAGGAGTACCCACTTGGGCATCACGGATTTTGCAGCTAGGGAATACGGTGCGGGTGATAAAATTAGTGTTACAGTTAGGCCTGGACCTAGCCTTTTGGCTTGGCTTGGCTTGGCTTCGGTCTAGGCTTAGGCTACGCAAAAGAAATCGCACCTGGAAGGGCCGAACCTCCCAAAGGAGTGCAAAAAAGTTTCAAAGGCAACCGCGCTACCGACTGCGCTATTGCGGAGGTGATTGGGGAAGTCATCTAGGCCCCCTTGTCCCGGGGGCTATCTTTCACTGCCATCAGCGCGCGCCGTGCCATGCAGGAAAAGACCATTTTAGTTTTATAATTTTATGAAATCGCGGACAGCCATTCTGCAAAAATGAACCTCATAGCCTTACTCAGGATGACATTCTCTATTGAATGCACTATCTTTCTAGATGATTTGCGTATGACTCAAAAAAACACTCCTTATTAGGTTTAGCCTTAGGATTAGGCTTTGGTTTGGGCTTAGACCCAGGCTTAGGCTTAGGCTTGCGTGCTTAGGCTTAGGCTTAGGCTTAGGCCTAGGCTTAGCCATAAACTTAGGCGTAGGCTTGGCGTAGGCTTTGGCCGAGGATTATACTTGGCTTGTCTTAGGCCTATGCTTGAGCTTGAATCCCGAATTCGCCCACTCCTGGCTTCTCGACCCCTTCAAGAGGCTTTTCCATGCTCGAAAAGTTCCACCTCATCCCACCGAACGGTTGTTTATCCCAATTTTTCAGGTGGGAGGGGGATTAGTATGATTGCGTACTTTTACCCCGGACAAAGGAGTGTCGCGTAGCCCGAGGCGGGCATGTTTGCCATCCGCTCCCTCCGATTCACACCTCGTGATTCAGATTCCGGGAAGCCCTGATCCTCTTTGAATTCCGTCATTCCGAGGGGTCGACGATCAGAGAAGCTGCGGTCGGTTGGATTAAAAAGTGCAAAAGAGGGGATTTTGCAGCTGGTAAACAGGGAAAAACAACAGTTCAGGCAGGTCAAGATTGCTCATCGAACCAGTAAGTTTTTCTTTAGCTTAGCACGGGCTTTTAAAGGGGGCGTGACAGAATCAGGAGTTGTCTTGACCTTCCGCTTCACCCTCGTCTCCCTCACTCACTCACTTATTCCCTGTCTCTCGCGCTCTCTCTATCTCGCTCCCCCTCTCTCAGCTCTTTCACCTCGCTCTATCTCTCTCACTCTCTCACGCTCTCTCTAGTTCTCTCGCTCACCCTCTCCTCTCTCTCTCTCTCTCTCTCTCTCTCTCTCTCTCTCTCTCTCCTTCTCTCTCTCTGTCTCTATCTCAAGCCATGTCCCCATGCCTTCCCAGTCCCTTTAAACCCCCGGATCCCTCCCCCTCCCCAACAGAATTAATCTAGCGTCCCCTCTGCAGCGTAGTAGATGCGCACTCGATTCCGTATGGCTTCTTGTTTACACCCCACGCAACCGCGTAAATAGGAAGGAATTGTAGTGATTCTTGGATGAAACACCTGTGGCCCTCCAAACAGAGGATAAAGACCGATGCGAGGCGCTGAAGCCTCCTAATGCCGCGCATCTGATTCACCAGTCGGGATTATCTCCTACTAGGTCACATTTTAACGGCGGGATTACGGTAATCCGCAATAATTTGTCACGGTTACCGTAGTTCTTTTTGCAGCGTGTTTATCGCCTGGAGCGCGCGTGGAGACCCACGCGACTCTACGGAACAAAAAGAACAGGGTTTGGGGTGTTTTAAAGGGAACGTGGCAGCAAGATGGTTGAATTCCTCACGAGCCCCTGCTAGTTTGCCTGTTTCTTTGGCATTCTCGCTTGCCTCTGCTATCTCTCTCGCCGTCTCTCTCTCTCTCTCTCTCTTGCCTAAAGTTCCCCCTAAAAGAATATTTTATCCACTTGCCCCCCTTATTCCACCCGATTTCCCCCTTCCCACGGGTCCCCGCATCCCACAGCTTCTTCTTCTTCGCCTTCTTCGACTTCCTTTTCAGCCACTTGCTTTCCACCCAACCCCCCTGCTGACTTGTTTACGTCTTCTTCTCCCTCGTTTTCTGGTCAGCGGCAAACCCGCCTCGCATTCCCCCCAACTTGTTGCCCTATTTTTCCCGCTAATTTGCATCTTTTTCCGCAAAATGCAGCATTTTAATGGAATAAACTAAAACAACAATTCGTTTTTATTCCTTTTTTATGCGCAAAAGGAATGCGATTCTATTCGGCTCCTAGGTGTCCAATTTTCGACCGGAAATTAGCATATTCGTGACGGTTGTCGACTCTTTCTCTCCCTCTTTCTTTCTCTCTCTCTCTTTCGCTCACTCTCGCTTTGACGAACTTCCGCCGGCTCCCCGTAGCCGCTCTTTTCGGTGTTGTACAAAAGATTGGCCAGCATGTTGATGTTAGAGAGCGAGAGAGAAAGAGAGAGTGAGAGAGAGGAGAGAGAAATAGAGAGAGCAGATGCTTTGTTTTTGTTGTGACCTGACGGTCTGACGTACCATTCCGTTGCGCGCCTTTGAACGCCGTGTTACCGTAGTCAAAAAATTTCCGAATTTTCGCTCCCTATCCCAACCCCAACCTGCGGAATTTTTTCGAAATTTCACTTTATCTATCAGCTCACAAAATTCCGCGACACAACACATAGTACCGGCTGGTTCGAGTGAACGGCGCGGGCTGTTCGTTTGGCTGTCTGTCCGGCGGTCTATTTTACACATTACACGAGTTCCCGGTCTGCCTGTCTCTCTCTCTCTCCCTCTCTCTCTCTCTCACTCTCTCCCGATGTCTGTCTACCCTCCCTCAGAAAGCAGCTGTTTGGGTTGTTGCCAACACTTCCCATCCCGCCGACCGGCTGATAAGCCTGTCCCCCTCTCTGCATCTCTCTTTCTCTCGCTCTCTCGCCCCAATTGGTTCTACTGGACCCCGCTGGTTTCGGTTGTTTATTTGGCGCCCCGCATTTTCCGGCGGCCAGCGCCTGCTTCCAAATTTTGGTAGAATGGAAATAAAAAGGAACAAATTTTTGCGTTTTCTCTCTCTCTCTCGCTCTCACTCTCTCTCTCTCTCTCTCTCTATCTTTGCTCTCTGGCTCTCCTAACCTTTGAACTACTGTGCCTTTAATCCAGGCGTAGTTTTTGCACAGGTTATTTATTTTTCTCTTGAATTTTTTCTCTATCGCTTCCTGCCGCTACATTTTTCACTCGCTCGCTCTCTCTCTCTCTCTCACTCCATCCCCACATTTGACCGCGGTGGTCTAGCCGCGATGTGGGGCACATGATGGCCAGGGTTACTCCCCTCCACTCTCGATCTCTACCCCCTCGCCCTCTCCATCCCTGATCTCTCCTCTCTCCTCACGCTCTCTCGCCCGGCTTGTGTTTACATAATTCCGGGGTAAACAACGGGTAAACATTGCGCCCCTTTCCTGCCAATAGCCCTAGCACAGCCCCACTAGTGCTGCCCCGAATACTACGAGACCTGTTGCTAATGGGGTTTTTGGGATGGGGGTGGGGTACGGTAGCCGGGGTGTTGTCTAGAGCCTTGGATCAGGTTGAACTTTTTAAACAGCACTTTTAAGGTTATAAAGCCTAAGCCAACGCCGTAGTCGAAGCTAAAGACCACCCTTAGGCTTCCCTACCGGCAAGCGAGGTATGATTCTCGCTTTCTCTCTCTCTCTCTCTCTCTCTCTCTCTCTCTCTCTCTCTATCATTCTTTCTCTCTTTCTCCCACCGCATCTTGTATGTTATTGGAATCCGAAAACAAACCGTCAAAGGTGTGGGCGGCCATTCCATCGATCAGCCCCCCCTCCCCTCCCGAAATGCATGATGTACACGTCGAGAGAGCGTGTGGCCCACAATTCCTAATTTCCATTTCTGTACGGTCTACAGTCTACGCGACGTCCGGCAACTTTATATTACCTCCAAAACTTGTTCCCATCACCTTGACTTGGATTTCTGCATCGCCCTCAAATTCCCCGCTGGCACTAGCCCTTTAAAATTTGTTGTGTGAGGAAATAGAGCGTGAGAGTGAGAGAGAGCGAGAGATAGAGAGAAAGATTAGAGAGACTAAAACTAAAAATAAACCATAAAACCAATCCGCCGGCTCTTTATGTAGAAATAGAGCACCCGGGCGCATGGTATGTTGGTGTTTGTCTGAGAGAGAGAAAGAGAAAGAGAGAGAGAGAGCGAGAGAAACTATCCAAACCAGTCCTTTTCCCCTCCACCCCCTCCTCCGCCTCCTCCTCATCCTCATTCTCCCCCACCGAAATCCCCGCTGGTTCCCTTGATTTTCATTTGGTGGAAAGTGCAGAGCGCCCGTTGGGGTCGAGATCGTCGATCCAATCTCATGCTCAACCTCCCTAGCTTAGCTTGGCTAAACTTTGCTGTTTATTCAATTTTACGTCCAAAAGCAGAAAATTTTTCAGATGTTCATTTTCTGCGTTCTACATATTTTTAAACGCGTTTCCTTGGATTTTGTAGTTTGAAGTTCGAAAAACTCCACTGAAATCATTTATTTTTGCCTTCTCTGTGCCTTTAAGTCCACTTTAAAAAGCTTCTCGAAAACTATTAAAGGATTGCGCAAGTCAATGTGACGCATACAAGTCCGAGGCTATTTTTCGATTATTTTGCATCGGCTTGGCTAGGGCTAAAACCTGTCCCTTACTCACTAGCTCTCTCCCTCCCTCTCTCTCTCTCTCTCTCTCTCTCTCTCTCTCTGTCTCTCTCCCTATCTATCTCTCCCTCTCTCCCTATTTGCCCTGGGGCTACGCTGAGCAGCACAACAACCACAAGCAGCAAGCAGCCTGTTGCTCCTCGCAGCCCGTTTTTGCAAAGGGAACCCTGTTTTCGAGCCGTTCGGATGGAGCGGGAGAGAGAGAGAGAGAGAGAGAGAGAGAGAGAGGGAAATAGTGAGTGAGAAAGTCCCAGAAAACCACTACTCCAAGCTCTTCCTCCATAATGCACTGGCGAGCCAGTTTTAGCCAAGTAAACAACGGCTATTTTGGCGTGCTGCCAGAGTTTGGCTTGGAGTAGATAAGTTTGCCTTGCCGGCTCCTTTAAATTTGTTCTAACTTCCGAAGGTTTCTCACGGAGCTAATAATCTTAGGCCTAAGCTAAAAATAAGCTAAGCCTAAGTCTAAGCCTACGCTAGGCCTACGCTAAGCCTAAGCTTAAGCCTAAGCGTCAATAGTATCACCGCGTAAACAGTGATGTAATCCCCTCCCTCCACCCCTCCTTTCAGCCTTGTTTTTGTGGTTGTTGTGTTCTAGGGGAGAGTGGGGGGCTACGCGATACTCCTCTTTCCATTCTGCCAGCCGAGGAGTGTTGGGGCCCGTAAATTGGGGCCCACCCCTCTATGGCGTGTATCAGACCCCAGGCATGTCTACTTGGGACCCCCCGTATAATTGGCTTTGGGCCGAGAGGCGAGAGAGAGAGAGAGAGAGAGAGGGAGGGAGAGAGAAGAGGAAAAGCCTACCTATGCCCCCGGCGCGTCCGATCTATGTCTAGTCCATGTTATGGATTCACCTAGCTGTTAGCCGGGATTTTAAAGGGCCGCGTTAGGCATACTTTTGAAATTTCCGATTTCTTTTTTATGGAGATTAAGAATACCTATCTATTATGATAAAAACCAATATGCCACATTTTCGCCATTCCCCTACCGCCCCTTTCCATCGCCGACACCACTAATTATATCGGGGGGGCGCAGCTACGCAAAAAACGTCTCAACGCCCCGTTGCCCTACTGTAAACACAGCGAAAATTGGCCGTCGGCCACCCCAAATCAATTTCCACCGCACCTCAGCGAAGCAGGTGGTGCACTTTTTGGTTTTGGCAGCGCCGCACTTTTCGACAAGAAGGATAATTTGGGGGTGATTTGTGGGGTTGTATTTGCTTCTTTGGGTTCTGACTGGAAACGGAGCTTAACAAGTGAATACATTCTATAGAAAGCTTAGGATTAGGCTTAGGTTTCGGCTTAGCTTAGGCTTAGGCTCTTCCTGGCCGATCGAACCTTTCTTTCCGCCAACAGCCACCGTAACCAACCGTACCCGACCGTAACTTATTTTGGCGCGTAGGCAGCGCGCGAGCGAGCGGGTTGAACCCTGGGCGATGGGGTTGCGGGTGCCAGCCTAACACCCGGGATCCAAGGCCTTCCCGCCTCGGCCAAATACAACACACACGCATCCCAGCTGGTGTTTGTGGGAGAGAGAGAGAGAGAGAGAGAGAACGAGGACAGTCCACCGGGGTCACTTCAAAAAAAGCGGGTAGGGCGGAGTCTGTTGTGTGGGACTGTGTTCGTTGCAACCTTTTCGCCCTGGTGGCCTAGTGTGACGAAATGCTACGTATACAACGCCCTTAGGATTTTCGAAAAAGTTAGGGAACGGGGCGGGGCTTGGCGA
>JBBGBA010000201.1:0-235375 GCA_038088335.1 Mesorhabditis sp. LJ9110
AGGCATTCTGTAGGGGGAAACTGAAGAGGGGAAAAGGGCCCAAATTCCCCTTTTGTTTAATCTGTTTTTAAAAATTTTAAAAATTTTTTGGCCACTAATTTTGCCACCGTACCCCCATGGGAAAGGAAACCCCAAAGACACTCAGATTAAGAGAAAAATTTGGGCCCTGATATTCAGGGATTCCAGGGGAAACTGAAAGGAAATTTTTTGTTAGGGAAATTTTTTACCCAATTTTAAGCTTTTTCCCAAAAATTTGAACGGGAAATCCAAATGACACCGATTAAAAAAACATGCCAACCTTTCCTGCGAATTCTTGATTCTGTAGGGGGAAACTGAAGAGGGAACCCAAATTTCCTTTTTGTTTAGGAAAATTTTTTTTAAAATAATTTTTGGGAATTTTTTCCCCTAACCTTTTTTTATGGGAAAGGAACACCTAAAAGACACTGATGCCTTTTTGAATCCCAAACCGCCGCCCCGGGTATTCAGGGATTCAGGGGAATTTTGAGGCGCAGGCCCAATTTTCAAAGGAAGGGAAATTTTTTTGGGCCCCCAATTTGCTTTTCCTCCCCTATGAAAAAGGAACACTCCAAATGACACTCAGATGCCATGAGAAACATGCCAACCGCTTCCGCCATGCGATATTCTAGCATTCTGTAGGGAATCTGAAGAGGCGCAGGCCAATTCCTTCGTTTAGGAATTGTTTGGCCACTAATTTTGAATTGTTTGGCCACTAATTCTGCTTTACCGTACCCTATGCGAACGGAACACTCCAAATGACACTCAGATGCCATGAGAAACATGCCAACCGCTTCGCCATGCGATATTCTAGGCATTCTGTAGGGAATCTGAAGAGGCGCAGGCCAATTCCTTCGTTAAGGAATTGTTTGGCCACTAATTCTGCTTTACCGTACCCTATGCGAACGGAACACTCCAAATGACACTCAGATGCCATGAGAAACATGCCAACCGCTTCGCCATGCGATATTCTAGGCATTCTGTAGGGAATCTGAAGAGCGCAGGCCAATTCCTTCGTTTAGGAATTGTTTGGCCACTAATTTTGAATTGTTTGGCCACTAATTCTGCTTTACCGTACCTATGCAACGGAACACTCCAAATGACACTCAGATGCCATGAGAAACATGCCAACCGCTTCGCCATGCGATATTCTAGGCATTCTGTAGGGAATCTGAAGAGGCGCAGGCCAATTCCTTCGTTAGAATTGTTTGGCCACAAATTTCTGCTTTACCGTACCCTATGCGAACGGAACACCCAAATGACACTCAGATGCCATGAGAATCATGCCAACCGTTTGCCATGCGATATTCTAGGCATTCTGTAGGAATCTGAAGAGGCGCAGGCCAATTCCTTCGTTTAGGAATTGTTTGGCCACTAATTTTGAATTGTTTGGCCACTAATTCTGCTTTACTCCCTATGCAACGGAACCCTCAAATGACACTCAGATGCCATGAAAAACATGCCAACCGCTTCGCCATGCGATATTCTAGGCATTCTGTAGGAATCTGAAGAGCGCAGGCCAATTCCTTCGTTGAGGAATTGTTTGGCCACTAATTCTGCTTTACCGTACCCTATGCGAACGGAACACTCCAAATGACACTCAGATGCCTTGAGAATCATGCCAGCCGCTTCGCCATGCGATATTCTAGGCATTCTGTAGGGAATCTGAAGAGGCAGGCCAATTCCTTCGTTGAGGAATTGTTTGGCCACTAATTTTGAATTGTTTGGCTACTAATTCTGCTTTACCGTACCCTATGCGAACGGAACACTCCAAATGACACTCAGATGCCATGAGAAACATGCCAACGCTTCGCCATGCGATATTCTAGGCATTCTGTAGGAATCTGAAGAGCGCAGGCCAATTCCTTCGTTTAGGAGTTGTTTGCCACTAATTCTGCTTTACCGTACCCTATGCGAACGGAACACTCCAAATGACACTCAGATGCCTGGAGAATCATGCCAACCGCTTCGCCATGCGATATTCTAGGCATTCTGTAGGGAATCTGAAGAGGCGCAGGCCAATTCCTTCGTTTAGGAATTGTTTGGCCACTAATTTGAATTGTTTGGCCACTGATTCTGCTTTACCGTACCCTATGCGAACGGAACACTCCAAATGACACTCAGATGCCATGAGAAACATGCCAACCGCTTCGCCATGCGATATTCTAGGCATTCTGTAGGGAATCTGAAGAGGCAGGCCAATTCCTTCGTTTAGAGTTGTTTGGCCACTAATTCTGCTTTACCGTACCCTATGCGAACGGAACACTCCAAATGACACTCAGATGCCTTGAAAATCATGGCAACCGCCGCTTCCTCATTTCATGTTGAGATCCAGCGCAATTTTTGAGTCATTTCATTCAAGATAGTTTATTCCGGGACCGAGTGCATAGATATGACATCAAAAACAATCGCATTTGTTATTTAATATAAAAATTCACAGCAATAGGCTTAATTAGACGGGGTGCGGCGGCGGATTTTCTTCTTGTTCTCCCATAGGCCCCCCCCCCGGACGGCCTTTCTGCAAAAATGTTTTGCAGCAATACTTTAATTCTAAAAAATTTGTAGAATTCGAAAAAAGCCTAGTAACTTCATAGGCCGCGTTATATGAAACCTGAATTTAGAAAAATTATCTAAAAACTCTAAACAAAGTCGAGAATTCGTCAAAACTAACTTATGGTCAAAAATTTGATGTTTTTTGAAAGTTTTCGTGAGGTTTTCATGATTAGAAATTCCTAATAATCCGGTAAGGTAAAAAACCGTTCAGAAACCGTTCCACTAGTTAAATTTGAAGAATTATATCATTAGAAAAAAAATTTACCTCCTCCCCCCCCCCCGATAAAGCGAAAGAACCGCTGACCTGTATTTTGCTTTACACCCTTGGCACGAAAGCGGGCCGTAGGCTTTGTCGAGGACGATGACCATGTCGGAGCCCTCGATGACGTCGTTGGCCTTCGCGCGGCAGTTGGCACACCTGCCCGGCTGCAATGAGATGGCGCTTGAGATGGTATGCCAGCGCGTTAATTATTTTATTTTAGCCGTATACAGTGCGTTTTCTAGTGCTTTTTGTCGAACTCTCACTCTGTCGCAACTTCAATGCGTTTTTCGCAGCCGCGAGCCGCAAAGCGGAAAATCTCAAAATTTCGCAATTGAAACTTAAAATTTAAAACCCCAGAAAGATTTTCGAAAATATGCGTTTTCGACAACGTCGAATTCTGACCAAATTATTTTCGACAAATGATGAGGTTCGAGCCACCTCTCCCTCCTTTTGTGGTCTTCCAGCGCCTCGGTTCAATTGGTCGCCCTGCTCTTCCGGGCCGAGTTCCATGACATTGACCTCGAACTCGGCGAGCTCGGGGGCCGCCGGGATTGGCTGTGGTTGCTGGAAATGGTTATATTAGAGGACAATCTTTTAAGGCCGATGAGATAACGCCTATTTTCATAATGCCGACTATTACAATGCCGATTTTCATAATGCGACGATCTTAATGCCGATGAAATAACGCCTTTTTCATAATGCCGACTAATATAATGCCAATTCTTAGAAAGGTAAAAACTTTACAAATTTTTATTGAGTTAAAAAAGTCAAAAATATCGATTTTTCGACCGTAAATGGCCGATTTTCGTCCAAAGTTTTGGCCTTTTCAAAGTTGTTTAGTTGAAATATCGTCAGGTATTACTAAAAACCCTTTTAAAACAATTGCTATTCGGTGACTAGGCATTTCTAGACCGGTACAAAAACAAATTCGTTTCCCCCCCCCCGGTAATGTAAAAGAACCCCGGGAAGTGTCACAGGGCTTTTGCTCGAAAGAAAATGATTCCTGGCGCCGTTCTGTACGGCGAGGGTGATATTTATTAGCCGTCGTATCGGTATCAATCGAAAGAGGACACCAGATTGCGGGAATTCGGGGATCGAGTATTAACATGGGGACAAGCACGAGTATAGGTACAAAGGCGACGTGGGGAGCGGAAATGTAATTTTAAATTGGCGGATAGTATGGCATCGTTAATATTAAAGATGAGCATCGGCGGGGAGTTCGAGCGCGACCTTCACTTCTTGCGCCTTTTCTGCAAAACAGCCAATAAAAAAAATAATGTACGCAGCTGATAGCAATTATTTCTCACTTTCGGTCATTTTTCAGCAATTTAAAGGGCCGCCAAAGTTTAGTCCATCCGCCTATGCTCGGTTGAAGGGAAAACGCCAAAATCCCTACATTCAAAATCCCGACAGCAAAAATACCGACAGCCCGTCGGCCCAGCTTTTAAATGAATTTATGGGTAAAACGATCGGAAATATCACAATTTGGCTGTCGGTATTTTGACGGCGGGTTATTTGTTTTTAGCCGTATTCGTTTGCTAGAATGGTATCAGAAATTGTTCAAAAATTTGTGAAAATTCGAAAATGTCTACTTTTTCGGTCATTTTTCATACCTTTGTTACCAAAAACCCAAAAATCTTTGAAAATTTAATTAGTGTTATACATTTTTGATGCTAAAAACTTTGTAAAATGCAATAAAAATGGTTTGTACTTCGTGATCGGGTGGAACTACTGGGAAAGAAGTTGGTCCCCCGCTAACAGTCCAGAGCCCGGTAAAGCAGTGTTATAATGATAGAAAGTTTTGGCCGTTTTCCGTCTTGCATGTACGTACAAGGATAGTGTCCGAAATGCTGTTTGCGGAACACAAGTGACAAAATGATAGGGGAATCATTAACATATCATTTCCATCAACTTTCTGTATGAATAGTGGATGCTAATTAGATGCAAATTTAAGCTGGCTGTTTGCGGTTGGCGTTTCGGTCAGAAAATGCCATCTTTGCATCGTTCTCTCCTATGAATCTTCAATTAAAATCACTTAGCATCCACTATTCATACAGAAAGTTGATGGAAATGATATGTTAATGATTCCCCTATCATTTTGTCACTTGTGTTTTTCGCCTATTTTTATACAATTGCGTATAAAAACGTGATCCTGCATCGTAAAAGCATTTCAAGTAGACCAAAAGATGCGCATTTTTCCGGACCACAAAACCTACTATCCGGTTTGTACGGTACATGCAAGACCGCGGAGAAAACGGCCAAAAACTTCATTCCCCTATCATTATGGCACACACTGTAGTAAGAAACCGTGACGCGTTAAAGAAACATTCTACTCCCAGCTTTCGATGAAAAAGCAAAGGACTTGTCACGGCCGGGTGCCGAACCCGGGCCGTGTGCGCGGAAAGCGAGCACGAAACCGATGAACCAACAGACCAATCAGCCCCAGGAATGGACAGGTTCTTTTCCCCCGGAGAGGCCTGATCCACGCTTTAGGAAACAGGCCTTGCTACGGCTGGGACCGATTGATGAAATTGGGGGTGAATGTCTCTCTAATGATTCCCATTTTTTGCTAGAAGTTAGACGAAACCGTTTTTGAATCTCCCACCGGCTGAGGAAAAGGAGCTGGAGCAGGAGGGGGCGGCCGGTCTCGCAGCCAGTAGGGTGCCTCGGCGGCTCCGTCAGGTTGTTGGACGAGGCCACGCATGTCAGGCGGATCCATCTGCAACATAGTGGTGAATTGCGCTTAGGATTTGTTTGGCTCGCCAGAAAAACAAGAATACAAATTATACAACACTAAATTAGTGGCTAGTGTAACTGGATTTTACTGTATATTCATGGCTCTGGACTCTTAGCGGGGGGGGGGGGTTAGCAGGGGAACACTTTTTCCTTTTCCACCTGTTGATTGATGTATAACGTATTTCTATAGTGTTTTTAGCATTTCGATTGCTAAAAGGTTATAAAAAATATTTGAAAAGTTTTTGAAAATTTGGAAGTTTTACCCTTTTTGGGCGTTTTTCATGCATTTTGGACCAAAAAATCAAAAAATTTCGCCGATTTTAAGGAGTTTTATCGAAACTATTTATACCAAAAAAAAAACATTTAAAAGGCTAGAATTTGACATTATGAATTTTGGAGTCTGGAAAGCAAGCCACTCATGAAAAATGTGGTCTGAATTCTCATCTGAAAATGTGGGAAAAAATGCCGTTATGCTACCAAATTTGGTGAATTAAAAGTCACTATCACGAGAATAGATTGCCACTTACGTATTGCACTAGGCGTTCCATGCTACGACGAACACCACCAACAGCAGGGCCGGGCTGATGCTGGGCGACGGCTTGCCGTGGCGGGTGGGCGATTGGAGACACGCTTGGCGAACGATAGCCAAGCAGAGCACGTTGGCGCTCCTGCAAAACCAGCAACTTTTCGGTTTAGGTTTTTAATAAGTTTTGATCCTATTTAAAGCAAAACAATCTTTCAAGAAAATAGCTAAAAAAGCGTTGCA
Organism: Mesorhabditis sp. LJ9110; assembly: GCA_038088335.1. Lineage (NCBI taxonomy): Eukaryota > Metazoa > Nematoda > Chromadorea > Rhabditida > Rhabditidae > Mesorhabditis > Mesorhabditis sp. LJ9110. The sequence continues at coordinate 6,333 of JBBGBA010000201.1, forward strand.
AAAAGTCGAAAATTTGTTTATTTTGGGTACTAAAAGAATTTCTCTACTTCAAAATAATTCGACTTTTAATTCAAAATTTGTAACGTTTGTAATTTTGTAAAGTTTTAAATTAATCGGACAGACTTACAGGCTGGGCGACGGCTTGCGGTGGTGGGCGGGCCACTGGAGACACGCTCGGCGAACGGTCGCCAAACTGAGCACGTTGGCGCTCCTGCAAAACCAGCAACTTTTCGGTTTAGGTTTTTAATAAGTTTTGATCCTATTTAAAGTAGAACAATCTTTCAAAAAAACAGCTAAAAAAGCGTTGCAAAAAGTCGAAAATTTGGTTATTTTGGGTAGTAAAAGAATTTCTCTACTTCAAAATAATTCGACTTTTAATTCAAAATTTGTAAAGTTTGTAATTTTGTAAAGTTATAAAAACTACATACTAAACTATGTAACGTTATAAAAAAAACCTCATTTTTTGAAAAACTATGTAAAAATTACTCCCCCCCCCCCGTTAACAGAGAAGAACCAACTTCTCGAACCGAATTCTACGCAAAAATTCCAAATGACGCCCCCATCCGGAAATTTAAAGAGACTAGGAAGGCATTTACCAGCGGTGGCTCGTTGTTGCCGGAGGGGCGGCGGGGACGCTCTTGCTCGGGAGTGCGGGCTGGCCGGTCGTGCTGAGGTGGTGGAATTCGCTGCTGCCCCGGGTCGGCGCCGTGTTGCGCCTGCAAGAACGACTTACATGGACATTCAGGCGGGCGGACGTAATTTATTTTTTTGGGGCTCATTTTTGCTAATATCCATCGTGCAGTGGTTTTTAAATCCTTTACGCTTCCTAAGCGTCACCAAAAAATGTACAAAAATTTGGGAAAATCCTCCGTCGGGCGCGTTTTTGGGCGCCGGTCTACAATAATATTGATTTTCCCTCAAAAATACTAAATGACATCAGGTTTCGCTTTTCCTGTGTTCCTGTTTTTCTGCGTTACATTTTCCGCCGCTTCAAAGCGCAGCCGGCTGCCCGTCGACAGACGCCGGATGACCAGTAATGGCAATTCATTGGCCTGTAACAAAGGTAAAATACAGGAATGTGTCGGCTAATCGGGCCTGGTTCTTTCGCATTATCGGGGGAGGATGAGTTAATAGGAAATATTGCCATTGTTTTTAGTAAAAAACCTAGATTTCAACTGAAACAACGATCCAAAAGCTTTGCAAAAAAATTCACAAATTTGTCAAAAATGGCAATTTTTCAGCGAAAACCCGATATTTTCTGCATTATTAATACAAACCAGGGTTGAAAAGCCGCTTCGACTTTTCAACCTGGCCCCGTCTGATCCCATGATATTCTTCACTTTGCATAATTCTCGCGATTTTCGATGGCAAAAAAAGAAACGCTACCTCTCTTCGCTTATATACAGTAGCGGTCAAAAAGATGTCCCCTCGGGAGATCGCTTGGTGCTCGTAAACTACAGGCCCAAATTTTATGAAACGTCGTGTCTAGGTCAATTCGGTTGCGGGGAATCCGATGGCAACATTGAAATCTATTTAAAATTTGATTTCAATGGTCAACCTTCGATTTCAAAAAATCCGTAAAAATCAACTTTTTCATCGGGGATTTTCGGGTTTCCAAAATGTGTCCATCGTGTTCGCAAGGGTCGAAAATCACTAGTGCGTTATTTTACGACACTTTTTCTGCCGGGGCCTGACGATACTGACGGCCGAAAGTTGCTGTCGCGCGGGCCAAAATCCTTAGGATAGGCTTATGGGGGTCAGGAAAGCGCCCCGCGGCGACTACTTCTCGGCCTCAAGGTAGCGAACCTCAAAGAGATCAATGTTTTGAAACATGTTCGAGATAGGTTTTCGACCCTTGCGAACACGATGGACACATTTTTGAAACCCGAAAATCCTTCAGGAAAAAGTTCATTTTACCGATTTTTTTAAAAATTAAAGTGACAGGTTGAAAAGCGCTGACTTTTCAACCCTGGCCCCGTCTGAGCCCATGATATCCTGCACATTGCATAATTCGACCGAATTTGGATGAGAGATAAGGAAAAATGCACCCTCTCCGCCGTTATATAAGCTGCCGCCACTTCCGGCTTATGCTAATTAATGGCTAACAAAGAGGCTGCCTGATTTTTTAACAAAAAATGATTTTTAATGTCGAAAATAGCATAATTTGTAAAATCTGATATACGTGCAGTCATCTCCAGATCATTACGCTCCTAATGACGTATCATATGGAGCCTAATACCCTTCCCCCCTTGAGATATCCTCCGGACACCCTGACGGAAGTTGCATGCAAAGTGTCACACACACACACACACACAAACACTATTTTTTTATATTAAAGTTTGATATTAAAGTTTGATCACTAAAATGAAATTTTCAGCCGATTTCAAGTTCACTATTGGATTCTCCGTATCAAAATCGACCTAGTGGCAAAGTTTCATAAAATTCGGGCCTGTGGTTTAAGAGCATCAAAGGATTTCCCGAGGGGACATCTTTTTGACCGCTACTGTAGGCTACCGTGATTTCCGGTCTATGCTAATTGTTTCCTAACAAAGAGGGTTCTCGATTTTTCAAACAAAAACTTAATTTTCACGTCAAAAACAGCCAATTTTTGAAAATTTTATTTGTGTGCAGTCATCTCCAGCCCATTACGCACCCAATGAGGTATAAAACATACCCCTAACCACCCCCCTTATTGAGATACTACTGGAACACGCTGACGGAAGTTGCATGCAAAGTGGCACACACACACACACAGACACTATTTTTTTATATATAGTAGGATTTGTAAATTTTAACGGTTAGATTAGTAAAAAACCACTTCGAAATACCTAAGCTATTGATATTTCAAAACTTGTTTGCTACGAAAAAAATTTCTTTCCCCCCCCCCCCCGGATACCGCGAAAGAACCGGTTTTTCTATACTAAAAACTATTTTTAAATCTGCTCAGATCCGGTTATCTACAGATAGGGACGTTATTTAGCGCTGGATGCCGTGCACTCAAATCCTAGGATCTGGACTGTTAGCAGGGGAGGGGGGAACCGCTTTCTGTTTTTCCGCCTCTAACTATTATAAAGTATTTTTATAGTGTTTTAGTAGTTTTTGATTGCTAGAAAGTCATAAGAATATTTTTAAAATTTTCGAAAATTTGAAAAAACTTTTTTTCCCTTTTTTTGGTCATTTTGCGAAAACGGTGCTGGTAGGCTAAAGGTAAGCACCGACCGCGTCCTCCTGTGCATCTTGCTCGCGTTGGAGTGGAGCATCATCTTGTGCGGCAACAGCTGGCGGCTGTACTTGCTGCGGCTCGCGCGGTGGATCTGGCTGAAAGCAATTAATTCATGGGTTCTTTCTTATTATTGAAGGAACCAACTTTTTTCGTATTCTTTACTAAGTTATAAATTAGAGGTTCGCTGGTACTGCGCTGTTAGCAGGGGGGTAGGGGTCCAAATTTTTCGATGTGATTCTCCACGGCCCTATAGCACAATACAAACCATTTTTATAGCATTTTACATAGTTTTTGGACATATAAAAAATGTAAAAATATAAAATCTTCGAAAATGTTAACTTTTGGCACAAAAATTTATGAAAAATTGGCAAAAAGTCAAAATTCTCAAAAATAGTTTTTTAATTTTCTAGCAATCAAAAACTACTAAAACACTTGAAAACTATATTACATGTTAATGAAAAGTTCGGTATAGGTGGAAAAACAAAAAGTGGTTTCCACCTTGCTAAACTCCCCGCCCCCCGCTAACAGTCCAGGGCCAAATTTTCCAGAGGACAGAGCGAAGTTTCCCGATTAACCTGCAGAGCAGCGTCGACCCAGGCCAGTCCATGTTTGCGAACCATGTCGTTGAAGCATTTGTCGTACTAGAAGAGAGAACATGGGAATATTATAAACTCCTTACCTGCTCCTGGGCGATGTTCTTTGCTTGCGCCTTTTCTCCAAGCAGCTCCCGTTGAGCTTTTGCCTGCAATGAAACGGAAATTGTAGCAGTACAAAACCCTACCACTAGATCTAGCTTCGCCAGTGCGTCGGTGAACCTGGTCGTGGCGGCGTGGAGCGTAGCGGACGCTCGCAACTCCGCGCGCTGTGCCTGAAATCGTGAAATGGATGAAATATCGGTGCTGGACTGTTAGCGGGGGGTCGGGGTTTAGCAGGGGACCAAAAAAATTTTCCCCAGTGATTCTCTACAGCCCAATAACAAAATTTACACAATTTTTATAGCAATTTACATCGTTTTAGACACAAAAATCACCATAAAAAAATTTCGAAAATTTTTGACTTTTCCGTCAACATTGTAACCAAAAAATAGAAGTGAAATATGAAACTTTTTTGTGTCAGTCCAGAAATGCCTATTAAGTTGCGTTTTAATAGTGTTTTTAGTAATATATAACTACCTTTAAACTAGAAAAAGTGGCTAAAAACCTTTAAAAAATGTTGAAAAAGTCCAAATTTTGGTCAAAAAACGGCTTTTTTTGGTGGAAAACCGATATTTTTTGTCTTTTTTTTATTCGAAAATTGTAAAGCTTTCATGTTTAGGAATCGTAAAAAAAGCATTTGGATACACTTCTATTTATATTCGAAAAATTGAATCCTCAGAAAAATGTCCCCCCGATAATGTAAAAGCAACTACAGAAAAAGTGCTTCCCCCTAGGGAGTCCCTACTATTACCTCCGCTAACAGTCCAGAACCGAAATCTAGATGGTACCACTTTCTACTGCCACTTTGCCCACCTCTCTGAGCTCAGCCAACGGCGCCGTCTTGCCCAAGAAGATGCCGTCCCCTTCACGCGTCAGAACCAACTGAACGATTTTTTTGTACAAGCCTTAGGATTGCTTAGTAGCTTAATATATAGTACTTTAATAGAGTTTTTGGTTCTTTCGCATTACCGGGGGGGGGGGGGAGAAAATTTTTTCTTCTGAGAAATTCACTAACTACCAGGGGTCAACCCTGACCCCATCTAATTGCATAATTGCATGGCTTAATTTTGCATAATTGCCCCCGAATTCCGATGACCAAAAAATGAAACGCTCCCGCTGTCCCTCTATATACGCTAACGTCCCTTCCGGAAAATTTCTACTTCCACACTTCCAAAATTCGAGTTTTTGAAAAAAATTTCGAAGTTTTCTGGGAGTTTTTCTAGCCAAAATACATTTTTAGTTCACTAAAAACATGAAAATACTTTCTATTCAGTTACTAGGCATTGCTAGGCCGATGCAAAAAATTGGTTCCTTAAAATTCGTTAATAGTTAGCATTCGTTAAAAATTCTCCCCCGCGCCCGATAGTGTAAAAGAACCTCAGTTGAAAATAGCTCAATATACGGGAATTAAGAAATAACGGCAATCGAAATGGCCCACATTTGGGATCGTAGCAGGGCGAGGCCCGATAGGTGGCCAATCTTCTCGTGGCGGTGGAGGACGGGGGAACGCTGCAACAAGATATTGCAAATACTGTTGATTAGCTCTTCAGCAATGGTCCTTTGGCCCTTTGCCTACATGGTGTCCCCGAGGGCCGTAGTTTTATCCGATTTTACGCTTTAGATATCTATCGAACGCTCTCGACAAGCTGGGCAATACGATATTTGCGATTTTCGAAATTCCCGAATTCTCCCTCGAATTTCCCTTCATGCCAAAATTATTTTTTTGGTAAAAGTCTAATTTACCCCCGCCCCCGCCAGAGATTTTCAGCCATAAGTCGTATTAATGCGTGAAGTATGTCACAATGTGCGCCGTGGTTGAATTACTCTAGAAAAGTTCATTCCTGGCGCCGAAAATTGCTAGAATTTTTTACAAGATTTTAAAATGCGAAAAGATTAAGTCGCCATGACCCACGGCATTCCACGGAGGCACGGATAGGACCCCCCGGGGCCGCGGCGCAATCGGTTAGCGCCGATCCCAAATCTCGAACAGAGGGTCCGGGTTCGACCCCCGGGACCAACGTGCAACGCTATTTCTCCCCAAAACCTTTGCCAAGCTTTTGCTTTTTGCTTAAAAACTGTGCTCCAGCCATTGAAAACTGCTAAAACAATAAGGATCTGGAAAAATTAACCCGATCAAAAAGAGACGGTTGATCCACTGGCGTCCATTTTCGCAAAACAGTCACTTGGAGCCATTTTAAGCGCCGATTTCACGCTCCGGGGGGTAATCGACCTTGATTTTACCAAATCTAGGCTCAGATTTCAGCGACAATGCTTAGTTTCTGCGTTATTTAAAACCGCACAAAATCCTGAACTGAACTTCAAATGACCATCACAAAAAAGTACCAGAATAGATTTTCGAGAGTTAGGTCTCAAAAGTTGCGCCTTGGCGTCTAGAATATTTAAATCCAATTGAGTTTCTAATTGTTCTATTAAAATTCCGAGAAAAATTCTTTTTGTCCAAAAGTTTGTTCATTTTCGAACAAAAACGTAGCGAGCGCGCTGTCCGCTTGTGCAAGGGAGCCTGCCGTAGCCCAAAAGCTATCCGTGCCTCTCTGTTAAAACCTGGAATGGCGTGGACCGGATGTACTACCGGTTTCAAACTCAGATATTGGCAGAGGGCCTGTTGGCACATCGGTTTTGTGTTCGCTTGCCGCGCACAAGGCCCGGGTTCGACCCCCGGCCGTGGCAGGGCTTTTTGCTTTTTCATTAAAATCTGGGAGTTCAATGTTTCATCAAGTCGCGCAGCCCCAAAGCCGGCACTGTGCCTTCCAGAGTTCTGACGAGGGAAGTGCAAAACCGGCCCACGGAAAATCGTCATGTGATCGATGAACCGACATTCTCATCTGATCAGAGCTAACGACACGACACAAAAGTTAAACTTCAAAGTTGAATCGCCAAAATCGGACTTTTTGGCCTGTAAAGGCCCAGGGAATGGAAATTTGCAACAACCCATTAGTACATCTTGTTCATCAGAAAAAGCTCTTTCGAATGAGCTATAACACGTAAAGTTTACAATGATTTCGCGGAAATCTCTTCGATGACCTCAACCCTTGCCCGTGTATTCAAAAAAAAACTTTTTTAGTGAATTATTTGCAAATGGCACGGATTATAGCTCATTCGAAAGCGCTTTTCCTGCTGAACAAGATGCACCAATGGGTTGTGGCAAAATTCCGTTCCCAGGGCCCCTACAGGCCCATAAAAGTCCGATTTTGGGCGAGTTTACCAACTTTGAAGCCTCATGACTTTTGTGTCGTTTCGTTTAGCAAATTCTGATCAAAGATCGGGAATGTCCGATTCTATCGGATCCACTATTTCTCATGTCGATTTTTCGTGGGCCGGTCGTGCACTTCCTCGTGAGAGTTTTAGACACTTACATGGCCTTGGGCCACCATCACGCGCCTGCAGCGTGACACGATCCTTCGTTATCTAGAAATATGGGTAATCGAAGGCTGAATTCGAACCTTATATGCGTCCGTTGAAGCCCCTTCCAAACCTCGCTCATTTAAAAAATGGACCTTCCATCGCTGAAACAATCGTCGTTAGTGTTGGTTTTAAGTCCAAAGTGGGCGAACTTTTGGGCCTCCAAAAGTCCGAGGACTTTCCACTAAAACCGACACTATTCGCGGGGGTGAAACTATTTTTGGTTCTGTTCTATTTCGCGGGGGGAAAAAACTGTGCGGGGGGGAAATTTTCTTCGCGAAACCTTCCATCTTTTCGCTATTTTCTCGGGATTTTTGCAACGCCATTCGATAGAGCATCAAAAAATATACCAAGAGTTTTGTTTTAGCTAAAAATATTGTAATATAAAAATTTATAGCAAAAACAAAAAAAACTATTGAAACTGGTTCCGGAATGTTAGTTTTCGGCATTTTCGCCATTTTTTCGATATTTTGAACCCGTCGTTCGATAGAGCATCAAAAAATATACTAAGAGTTTTAATTTCATCTAAAAATATTGTTCTATAAAATAGTTATAGCAAAAACAAGGTTTATTCGGTGTTTCCACATGGGATCGTGTAGTCGAAAGCTAGTTTTCGACATTTTCGATAACTTTCAAAAATTTCTTTAATGCCATTCGATAGAGCGTCAAAAAATATACTAAGAGTTTTAATGACAACTCAAAATAGCATCATATAAAAGAGTTATAACAAAACGAAGAAAATTTCCCCGCACAGTTTTTCCCCGCGAAATAGAACAGAACCCTATTTTTTTTCCCCGGCGATTCCGGTTGGCCCAGTCATCAAATATATATACGTATATATAAGTTTAACTATAATTAAAGTGGAAAAACTTCCAAAAAAGGTGAGCAAGTTTTTGAAAAGCCGAAAATTTGGTCATTTTGTGGCGAAAAATTAATTTTTCTACCTAAAATGCAATTCTTAATTAAAATTTGGGAAGTTTTTATGCTTAACGCTAGTTAAAAACAATGTAACGCTATTCGTAACAAAAAAATCTAGGCCGTTTCCCCTAGCGAATCCTAAAAATTCAAATTCATCCCCCCCCCCCCCTGATAATGCGCAAGATCCCGTTTATTTAAAAAAAATTGAGAGAGCCCACCGAGTATGTGTATTCAGCCACGGCGGCTTGCAGGCCAGAGTACGAGGCCATCAACTCGGTCATTTGCAGGTTGGTCTGCGTGTGGAACGTCTAAAATAAGGGCTACTCACCAGTACTTCTAAGATCATTACTTCCAATAGACATTGCTTCTAAAAGACCGTACTTCTAAAACCATTCCTACTAAACGTCATCAATTCTAAAATTTTGATTCTCGGCTAACCATTGTCAAATTTGCCAAAAAACTGATAATCCGACGTTGCAACTTTTAGAAAACGACAACGATTTTAGGGTAACAATATTAGAAGTCATGGCTTTTCGAAGGAATGATTTCTAGAAGTACTTTTAGAAGTAATGATCATTAGGAGCAATTACTTTTAGAAGTAATGTCTTTCATAAGTAATGATCGCCCCAAAAAAATGATTTAGCGCGCCTGAGTACGGCGGCTTTCGCCAGCTGAAGAAATTGCGCACCATGCTGGGTTGAGTTGCTGGTGGAGAGGGTGTAGATGATGATGTAGATGAGGGCGGAGAGGGAGTTGCAGGAAATGTCGCACGGCGTCTCGTCGATGTACTTGCACTTGAAGTGCTCGTGGATCTGCAAAAAGCTGTGATATTTGTGGGCACAAAAATTCGGTACTGGACTGTTAGCGGGGGCGGGGGGGGGGGTTGGCGCCAGGGGGAACCTACTCTTCTTTTTCCCCTCTATTCCAGCCTCTCAATAATAAATAATGTACTTTTATAATATCTTATAGCTATGAAGTCAAAAAAGATACTTTAATTTTGAAAATTCAAAATTTTCGCTACATTCAAAAAACATAAAAAAATTTTATATTCAGCTTTCATACATTCAAAAAATTTCGAACACTTTTAAAAGTTTTTTATGTCTTTTTTTAGCTAAAAATTCTGGAAATAGCTATAAAATCGTTTCCATTTCGTTATTTAGGGTCGTACAGTAATATTCGGGAAAATTAGCTCCCCCTGCTAACAGTCCAATACCTCCACGGTTTCGCATTGTACGTCATTTATAAATTGAATAAACTATATTAAGTATTATAAGTTTATCTAAACGATAAACTTGCTAACCTTCTCGCAAACACGTTGATGCAGATTAACTCGACGTACGGCTTGCCTACTGCCGGCTGCCGAAACGACCAAGCCTGTAAAAACTTGATATACGTGACGACAAAACTCTAGCGAACGGAACAAAATCGGAGGCGGGAAATGGATTTTTCCTCAAAGTCGATTGGTGGTTCCTTAGGGTTTGCCGGAAACACCACCTTTTTCGGAGCAAGCCTAGATTTTTTTGGTTATAATAAGCGGGCGCGTTTTTAAATTGCTTCTAACTACTCCTAAGCATAAAAACTTTACAAATTTTAATGACAACTTTAATTTTAGGTAGGAAGATTGATTTCCGACACAAAATGAACAAATTCTCCACTTTTTCAAACATCTTTTTACTTTTTTTACTAAAAAGAATGTAGAAACATATATATATATATATATATATATATATATATATATATATATTTGGGGCCAAAAGCCAGTCCCTCCACCGATTTTGCGAAAGGACCAAAAAATAATCGTACCGAAACGCAGCAACTGACCGAAAAGCGGCCAACGAGGCAGGCCGATAGAGGGCCGGCACACCGAGAAAGGATGAATCCTCTTCGAATTTCCCAAAGGAGCCAGTTCCGGAATCGGTTATGATTATTCAAATTAACTTTGCGTATGCCAGGTTTGTTGCAAAAATTCGGGGGTATGACGAAAGCCCGCTCGCAGAAGCCCGCACGCAAGATCTTTATCAACCAGCGCCCAAAACCCGCTTCGCGGGCCTTGGGCGCTGGAATGCGGCCCTTGCATGAGAAATTTGACTTTCCGATAGCTTGGGTCCTTCGGACCCCTCCCTTCCTCCGACCAAACCCGCGCGTGCACCTTGCAAGAATGAGGAAATTTGTATTTTTTGGAATTATGAAAGGTAGCCCTCCCTGGCGCTGGACACACACACACACACGCACGCACACACACACACAGAGAGATACACCCCAAAATTATATAAGGTAGGATATTGCAACTAGATTTCAAATTCCAAGTTTCAAATTCAACTTCGACATTTCGTGTGACAACGTGTAGGCGTGAGCCACCTCTCGACTAGGGCATTCTAAAATGTCGCTGAGGGCTCACTCACAACGGAAGGAAAGGAACTTGGTAAGAAAAGTTGGTTCATCCAGATCAGCTTTTTGCGCCGATTCCGAATCTGTGGTCAGTTTTTTCCCTTGCCATATTTCCATCCAGCTATCAGGTATTTTGGATCCAAAAATCCCAATTTGGTCTAGATCCATTCCAGGTAAAAAACCGCAAACAGAATTATTAAAGATTATTATAAATAGATTTAGACTATCGTTTTTATTGTATCGGATTTGCAATAACAATCACGCCGCTGACAAGAATTTCATGATTTTTTTGGAATATTTTCGCTGAGCTACGAAAAACAGCTAATATCTCGATGAAGATGACGAAAGCACCAACTGACTGACTCAATTTGCTCCAAAAAATGTATTCCGAAATTCCACAATAAAAAGATCACAAGTTACCCGTTTATACTACAAAATCGGGAAATATACACGTTAGATGGGTTTAGGGAAAGGGTGGCGTTATTTCTCGGTGGCCTCGGGGTTCATTTGCTCCATCAGCTCGTCAATCTTGGCCTCAATCGTAGGGACGATGTCCTTGTCGACGATCAGGTGTGTCTCGTCGAGCTCCTGAAAAAATATAATGAACGGCCCAAATTAAAGCGTATGAATCTTGCCTTTCACTAGCCAAACAGCGAGAAAAAGCAATAATAAGACCTAGGCCCGCTAAAGCCTGTGCAAAATCACCTTTACAATGAATTGGCTGCCGAGCGCCCGCGTCTCATCGAGATGAACGAGCAGCTTTTGCATCGCCGGGTCGCACGTAATCATCACGCCCTTTTTCACGTTTACCATTCTAAAACAAAGGACTATACAAATAATGATAATTCTATTAAATGGATTAAATGGATAATTTTGTCGGTCAAGCACCTTTCGCATTATCATAGAAAACACTGAGCAATCCTTTATCATAACTCACTTCATCAGCCGCATTAAAAAAAATTATAATCGCATTCATTAAAAACATATCACAACTTTGAGAATGGATAACACAAAAAATGGCACGCATTGATAAAGTTATATCACAGCTAGCGAAAAGATACAAAACTACAGGGCAGATTCTGTGACGGTTAATCTTTCTTCTGAAGCGTTAGCCGGACCTCGCTTTGGATCCTCGCATACATAGCCATCTTTGTCTAAAACGATAAGGCGGTGATGAGAAGGAGAAAGCCTACAGGTTTTTCCAAGTCCCGTCCAACTGAAGTCGGCTGACCATCTTCAAAGTAGAGGCCGCTTTTAATGTCTTCGCGGAAAGCCGTATGCAGGGAGAGAATGGCCGCATCCTCAGCGCTTCTGAAAGAGTGGAACGTGATTTTTTTTTAGAGTCGAAGTGCATACCTCGCGATCAACGGCAGCAGATACCCAATGGCGAGCCGGGTTAACGGATTCGTCTTTCGATACAAGGCGCTCGGCACGACGCCCGGGTGGACGACGCAGAGGGTAGAGCCCGGATGGGTGATGTGCATCGACCTGAGAAGGAAGATTAGGTTACCGAAAAATATGGCAAAACCTTACTGCGCATGCATCCCGCCATAGACGGCAAGCAGCAACTTCGAAAACGCGTAGGCTTGATACGGACCGTGAGCGTCGTAGAGGAAGGAGGAATCTGGCGTTATTCCTCAAACATTCATATCAACATAAAGATACCAGTCTTGATTCGATTCGTCGCCAGGCAGGCATGGCTACAACATGAGCCCATAAGCAACACTCGATGGTCCCGGGCGAGCACTGGGCGCAGTATCTGAAATTTACGCCTAGTGAAAGCCTAGAAAAATAAGCCCACCTCGATTAGCGCAGCATGGGCAACGACGTTCACGTTCATCCCATCAACTGCGGCGTGATCGGTCCACTAAAGAAGAGACATAAGGGATGGAGAGGAAGGTTACCGAATCCCTCGGATGCAGCACGCCTGCGTTGCCAATGAAAAGATCGATCTGCCGATGCTTTTCCTTGAATGTCTGAGCAAAGTTGGCCACCTGAAAAGCGTAAAGTAAAGAGTTTCCAAGAGGAGTTTCTTGCAGTAATAGTGGAGATCAATTTAAAAACCCAGCGCTCGGCTCCTTCCCATTTCCGGGTCACATAAAAACGCACCGCCTTTAAATCGCGCAAGTCACACTCGTGCAGGGCCAGCTTTGTGTCGCTCGAATGTGGCACTTGGTCGACGATCAGCGCTGTTGTTGCTTTCAATCGATCCGACGTGACGATGTGGATCGTCCAGCCGCGTGCCAAAAGTATTTTGACCAACTGAAATCAGACTTTCATAGGTTAGGCCCGAAAAAACCTCGCGTCCTATCGTCCCGTCACCGCCCGTCAAAAGCGCCACCTTGCTCGCGCGGTTGTTGAAGTAGGATTGGTTGAACTAAACATTCGCTGCTTACTGAATGAATAATCAACTCACTTCTGACCATATACGACACCATCGTCCATAATGCCGGGCCCAGAAGTAGAACTCCTTGACGAGGTAGAGGGCGGCGAGGAAGTGGACCGGAAAACAAGCAATTAGGCTTTCAGCGAAACGCACACACCTGCAACACCACAAAGAATTCGACAAGAAAAGCCGGGTAATCCCCATCTGGTGAGACTCTTTGCAAAAGTGAGGTGAGGAACATGCCTAAAGTTAGGATTTTTGCGCAGCTGCGGAGCGAAGGCGTTTTGCAAAAGGCAAAGTGGCGGCAAAAGCGAATGGCCGGTCCGGGAAAGGTTTTTCGGTCTTTTGAGGAAAAGTGTGGAAAACAAAAAGAAGCAAAAGAACGTTTCCCGTCGGCCAAAATGCTGTCCGTCTACGGTTCGATGTATTTTCGGTGTAAAAACTGTATCCGGTAAATTCCTGCACAGCCATCAATCATTTATTAACGGGTGCAAAGAATCAGTTCGGGGAAAGTCAAAGATACATTGCCGATAAACCGTAGTGAATGCTGGTTCGAAATATTGGGCGTATGGGGGGGAGTCGTTCCCATTCTCGAGTGGGGTCCGGGATATGCGAGAAGACATAAGATACTTGGCGACGGGGCTCCGGCTATCCGGCGTAAAAACTAGTATATACAATTAGTTATAGGAATTCGCAAGTGTGGAAATATGCTCATCAGGTTGCAGAAAACAGAGAGGCAGGACGGGGTGGAAATACTGGGCATGGGCGAGGGCGGGGGCATCAAAACGAGAAGGCCGAGACAAGAAAGCAGTTTTGGAAAATATGTAGTCGAGTGAATTAAGCAAAAAGAAAGTATGTTTAATGTTGATTTCTAGAAAGTGATTTTTACTTTAGTATTTTTGACAGGATTGAACACTATTGCCGGTGCACACGACGAGAGGAAATGTTGGAATGCCGAGCGGGGACAGGGTCAGTGGTGGAGCGAGTAGTCTTATGTCTTCTGCGGTGAGCGGATCGAGGAATTGCTGCTGTGACGCGAGATCGGGCTCATCTTGTCCTGAAATGTGGGGATAAAATGGCTTAGATTTTGCTCACTAATCGTGGGCAGTTTGGTGTTTTCGAGAATCTATGTCGAAAATCGGCCAGATTTCGTCGAAAAATCGGGTTTTTTATTTTTCCAATAAAAATGTCTAAAGTTTTTACATTTAGGAATAGCTAAAAACACCCGATAAACCTTGCCGCTATTTCTGTACGAAAAAGTTGAATTTGCCCCGTTATTGCCAAAGAACCCGGAATCATCTTACAATTAGTGGCGCTTAAGAAACCTCTTGCAAAACAAGGTAAAAAAGCAGTTGCTATAAAAATTTAGCATCGCAAAACGCACCTGGAAGTTCTCCTTCTCCTGCAATCGCTCCCGCATCGCCTTCAGCCTGGCCAGCAAATCTTGCTGCTTGGCGGCGTTGTTCTTCATCGTGAACGAGCGGTACTGGGGCGCCTAGAAATCAGAATAAGTGCTGGTCTTTGCGAAAAAAATTGGTCTGCAACTTGCGACACCACCGGGTGAGTGCAAAACAAAAACATCACGCCTATAATTAATGAATTAAAGCCCCCCTTTAATTTCTGCCAGTGTTTATGGTCATTTTTGTCGCAAGCGGCGCCGAGACGCGGTCGATTCGAACCATAATCCGTAAGATTCCTCAAACCGCAACTTTGAAGCGGCTTACAGCCACAACCTGACCATGCGCCCAAAAACTCGATTAGCTAATCGCCGGAAAGACGGGGTTAGATATGGGTTAAAATGTTGGTTGGGCCAGGACGAAAAACCCTTAAAATCAAGTAATTTTCAACGCCCAGCTTTTCCCTATTTGCGGCCAAAACCAATCCACCACACAACAGAAGTCATTCGTGTTATAGCCCGAGACTGGAACGAAAAACTAACAAAATCCGGTTCTTTCGCATTATTGGGTGGACCAGTTGTGTTTTCTTGGGATCTAACTTTGCAATAGTGGCAGTGTTTTTCACCGGTTTTTACTAATCCTAAACTTGAAAACTTTCAAATGAAACAAAAATTCAAATGATAAAAATATAGATTTTTCCAACCAAAATAGCCGATTAGACGAAAATGTCGACTTTTTCAAAGCTTTCGACAAGTTTTGCTAGTTTTTCTAGTTGGAATACAGGTATTTTTAACTAAAAACACCATTAAAGTACGTCCTAATAAGTTACTAGATTAGACATCTACCGAATAGTTCGATCCCCCACCGATAACGCGAAAGAACCCATAATCCATACACCACAATACTATCTGCACGCACGTTACCTCATTATTGTTTGTTTGGTAATCGAGGGAAAAGGAAAATTGCTGCAAGGGATATGGAGGGTTACAAGATAATGGCAAACGGCTTACCCGGCTCTTGAACTGGTCGAGGTGGGGAGAGACGGGGCGATTCTTGGCCGGATCCTCGGTCGACGACAGATTCTGCATCGACTGCCGAAGGCGCTCCATTGACGGGAAACGCTGGGCGGCCAGGCGGCGAGCTTCCGGCGACATGGAATCCTGAAAAAAAAGGTTGGACATTGTTTGGGAACATTTTTAAAGCCAAAAAACCGGCATTGCAAAACCGCTTGGCGGCTTTCAGCCCTCGCCCTGACTAGGGCCCATGACCTACACTTTGTGATTTCTAAGGTTTTTCGCTATAACTTTTTTAGATTGCGTTCTTTCGGGCTGTAATCAAAACTTTTCGCGTATTCTTTGGTGCTCTATCGAAAAGCCAAACGACAAAAGTCAAGCCAAAAGTCAAAAACCCGACAAAAAGCGAAAATCTCGAAAAATTTTGGGAACTTCCAGCTCGGGGGAGGGGGTACAGTAAAGCCTTGTCGTTATTTTTTTCTACATTTCAACGCCAAAACTTGAGCGCACCTGTCCCTCGGTGGCCTTCGTAACGCCGAGCTCTTCGAGCCGACGGTGGAAGAGCGGCGTGTTCGCCGTCTGCCCGTTGCGGAATCTGCCGAGATGGGCGACGGGTGACTGTGAGATGGAGCATAACTAAAGAGGTATATTAAACGCAAACGGGACTTGGTTGCACCTTATCGTGCTGCATCGGCTGCACGCAGCGGTTCTCGGCATCGCTGTCCTGGATGTTGATCGACGGGATGGAGGGAGAGCGCCTGAAAATGTGATGCAATATAAAATCTGTGGAAGTTTTGCGAAAATTCGGTAAACCTTGTTAGTAACGTTATTTTCGAGCAAAACGTACTGCGATTGGGCTCGGGAGGGGCTCGCGCTGCCCGACGACGAGGCGTCGTTGCTGTCGACAGAGCTGAAAAGTAGAGCTCTATAAAGGGAGGATTACAAAGATAAAGATCGTAAGATCGTGCTACGGCTAAGTTCTAAGTAGCTACAGTTTTGGCAGCCCGGATGAAAATGAATGTGAAAATTACTTGAAATGAAAACTTCGCTATCAGCCCCCGAATTTCGATGCTAGTATCCTTTTGAAAGCGCTCACCCGCGCAGCGCGTCCGTCGGCGAAGAGTCGACGCTGACACGCATCCTGTTGCTTCGGCGGACCGGCGTGTAGTTGAAGAGTAGAGAGTTCTGAAAAATAAAACGTATATGGGGCTCAAAAGGTAAATAAAGCTTATCAGCGCGGGAAAACGGTTACGAAAAGCTGAACTATGAAGCTGAACTCATCGCAATTCCGCGAAACTTTTGCATTTGCCGCATTGAAAACCTTCATATATTTTTTCTAGTCTCGTCGTTTCGCCGATTTTCAAAACCTATTCGGAATCAGCGCAAAATTCTGCACAAGAAAGGCTTGGTGATCACAAAAAAGTCTCCTTGTCAAAACAAGTTGTTGGCTGAACAAGCGCCCCCTTGGTTATCCAAAAACAGTGATCGCCCCGCGCTAGCTGTCACGGATCAGGGGGCCTCAAAGTTGAGAGTGCGGTTCGGACGGAGCATCACCTCGCCATACTGAGAGCGACGCCCATAAATTTGCACATCAAAGGATGTGGAGTGGAGGGGGAGAGCGGCCGTGGCTTGGGAAGATTACCGTCCAGATTGGATCGGGCGGACACGAGAACCAGCGCGCCCGCGAGAACAAGTGACGCTTGCGTATTCAAGGGCACCGGGTAGGGGTAGCGATGTCAATAGCTAAAGTTTTTGGCAGAATACGGCCCGACTACGGAAAACACGGCGGGATGGCTAAAAGAACGAAAAAGTTCCATTTTGTAACAAAAGAAACCGGATCGAGATAAAAACCAGAATCGAAAAATACACGAGTAATAAAACTACAAAAATTTTCTACAATCAAAAGCAGATTTAAATCACCCGACTCCACGTCACTACCGTAGGGCAACGTTCCGTAAAGTAACCATTGGTTACTAAAGTTAGTTACGCAAATTCCAGCAAGTTACGCGCGCGTAGCACCTATTTACGCTCAGACTCCGGCATCCCACGGGAAACTGCAACTTTAAAAAGTTGCCGTAAACCTTCTATTAAGCCCAATTAGCTTGACGCCGCCACGTGAAAACGTAAATTTGGCGGGTTTCATAAAATTTCCGCGCATATGGCACCGGCGGGCGGCGGGAAGGTTGATGCACCATATGGGCGGAAAAGGGTGGGCGAATCGATTCAGTGGGCCCACGGCACCAAGAAACGACGATACGGATTGTGGGGGAAAAGGACACCACAGAAAAATCAGCCTGAAAAACGGCATCTTCAAGCCCTAGAAAAATGCCTCCAAAAGCCAGGACCAAAACGAAGGGCAAAATAAATATTTGTGGACTTAACAAAGGACATTGTTGTTCGACCGGAAATCGCAAAATCGGCATTCTAGGCGGTTTTAAAGGGACGGGCAAGGGATTATTATATTGCTAGCACTTGAGCATCGCTGTGGATTGTACGGTAGCAAACGCATTTTCATCACGTACTCGACCAGGGCTTCGGGGCCGCGAAGCGAAGCTTGTTGCAGACGGGGGAAAACCCGTACGCTGTCTAATACCCGTTCCTTTAAAGTGTAGAGAGAGAGAGAGAGAGAGAGAGAGAGAGAGAGAGAGAGAGATAGAAAGAGAGACGCAGACGTCATTTGGCGCACCAGTTAGCATACTGAAGGAGCCTGAAGCCTGAACGTGCTTTAAAGGGGCTAGGAAGTCAAAATGATCGAGGCAACATTTTGGGTTGGCGTGAATTATATGCCGTAATGCCCTCTAAGGCCTCAGCTCAACGAATCAACGCTGAGGGGGCGGGCGAGACTTCTCACTCCCTTTAATAAACCCAAAATTCCCACAAATATCGAGAGCACCCCCTGGATCCGGACAACGCCCCGGCCAAAAATCCGGCGTGATCAGAATGACGAAATAGATTCGGGAGTAGGTGATCGGCTAAGCCTGGCCCGGGTGCAGATAACAGCCGGGGAGGGGCCGCGGGGCGGGTGATCAGATCAGAGCCCCAAGAATGTGCACCCAGAGGACCCCATCCCAAACAGTGGCACCCCGTAATCACGAACGCGGCGTAATCAAGAAGCCTTCATTCGGTGAGGGTGAGCCACCGAATTCTGCGTCACGCAACAGCGAGTTGCGACGCAGCCAGCAAAAAAGGCAGTGAAGGGCCATTTCGCCGTCACCGCCCAGAATCCCGAGCCGGGCAAGCAAAGCCGTGCTGATAAGGGGTTCAGCTGGGGCGGGGCCAGCAGGAAAAGCAGGAAATCACAAGTTTTAGCTTAATGCTTGTGCAGTTGGCGGCCACCGTTTATGGCCGGAAGGGGGCGATAGCCAAAAAAATTTCGTCAACTTGCAGAGGGGCAAACAAAGTCATTACGGTCATTTTTAGATCATTTGTAGTCTCGTAAATCCATCTTTGTCAAAAAAAATTTTGTCTTTCTGGGTCTTAAATTTTTCCCCTACTTGGCAAGCGTTTCTTTAAGTTAAAAAAAGAATTTAGTAAAAAAACCTCGTAATTCTAATGGAAGTTATGACGTCAAATTCTTTTCATTTTTAAGCCTGCGGTCCATTTTTTTTGCCAAAAAAAGGTGCGAGGCTTCGAGGCTTCAAGTGAAAAAAGCAGCGCGGCGTGCGATTCGATTATGTGAATGGATAGTGACGGCGTTGACAAAAAATGACTGCATGTCGCGCGCAAAACAAAGAGCAAAAAATTAGCCGTCGCGAATTGGAGCTCAACCCGAATTACACCTGCAATTCGAATTCAAAACTTGCCATAACTTCAAGCCAAAAATATCAGGGAAAGTGGAAAAGAAAGGTGGCTGGGAGCCGGAAAAACGAGATGGTTTCCAAATCTAAATAATTCCGAAAATAGTGCGACTTGCCCAGCAGGGTTCGACCAACAAAAGGGAAATCCGAGCCCCACCCGCGCGCCGGACATGGATTCCGCACCGCCCAAAAATTTGGCCACATATCTGGGGCCGGGGGAAGACACGCGTTGTGGAGCACTCAAAAATACGCCGGACATCAACGGCGTGTAAACAATGTGGCGGACCGCGCGCGTGGGCCTGCTAGCAAGCTTGTAGGTGATGATCTGGCCAAAAAAGTCTGCAAGTGTAGAACATCTAAAACTTCACAAAGACGAATTTACAGTCTCCTCCCTCCCCTAGTGCCTAGATTACCTAAAAATTTCGGCGCAATATAGAAAAACTTAGAAAACTGCACAATACACAAATGGAATTTCTTCGGGCTGGAAAACCTGCTCAAAAATGTCGTACCCTGAATGCGATACCTAATAAATCCGCAGAAATAAGCTAAAACTTAGAACACTTAAAATACACGAAAAATCCGTTTTTCCAGGATACAATATCGAAGGGCTTCCCAGAAAATTCACTTCAACGCCCAAAAAATTCAAATCTACGGCCGGGTAGCGATTAGAAATTCATGGCGAGGGTGAGAAAGTCGGGCCGCCGGTAGCGGGGGCGTCAATGACCAACAGCCGAGGTGGAGGACCGTTAAAAACAAAGAAATGTACAGCCGGAAAATGGTAACAAGCAGGTTGAGTCATTTTTGACGGCCGGTTAACACATACTTTGCAACGAGGGGAATAACGGCCCGTCTGGTGTCGATCCAGCTCCAGATTTGATAAGGAGTTTGTTGAAATTGCTGGAGGGGGAGGAGCTGTCAATTTTCGCATAAAATATCCGTGTTGCGTGGGGTCAGGTGATTTGGAGTCGTAGTATGGGAGAATTAGTTCCTTATAAATTTCTTATTGTAAAATCTAAAAGACCAAAAATCGACGGATTCCCCCGTTTTTGCCTAAATCAGGCGAATTGGAGCCGGGTTTTTGAGTTAATTTGAAAGCTTACAATATAAATACTGAACGTTAAAGCGTAAATTAACAAATTTAAACCGGAAACATTAGGGGCCACAAAAAACCCGAGATCAGCTGATTTGCAGCCGGCAGTTTTGAGCTGATTGTTTGTAAAATTTTCTAGCTTACAAATACAGTTTTCATTAGGTTAGGTTTTCTGGAACCGCGTGAACCTATCAGCGCTTTTTTTGAAAATGGGATCTGCCCCGAATTCTTTTCACTATCCAACTAGCTAGAGACCGGTCCGGAAACTCCAAAAGCACCTAAAAACGACTCCCCGTCAGAAAAAAAAGCAAGAAATACAGAAAGCTCCAAAACGTTCCGTTTTTAGCCATAGTTCGTAAAGGAATAACAGGCATGATTTAATTTACAAATTTTAGCAATTTCTCGGCCGAAAAATAGCTATGAAAAGTTTTCCTAGACATTTTTGGCGCCTAAACCCGCTGGACGATCCCTTGAATCATGCGTATCTGCAAGAAAAGCAAAGAAAGGAAATGGAATGCCCAAAAGTGCAGAGGCTCAACTTTACGAGGGGTAGAGGAACGTAAAAAAAGGATGTGTGCATCATCCACGACCAGGGGTGGACACATCGCCGGAGTGAACAAAGAAACCAGGGATGGATGGGAGAAAGGCTAGGGGTGTTAGTAAGAGGACGACAAGGGTCGCGGCTCCCTGGGAACAGCCGTGTTTTCACATCGTAGGTATATTGGCGTAAAAATTGGGCGGTTCCTACTACTACGGCGGCTGTTAGGTCATTTACTAGTTCGGGGCTTCTACAAACTAAAAATCGACTAGTTGAGCTCTTAGATGGTCAAAAACATGGTAGTAAAACCCATTAATGACGTACGAGCGGTGCACAGCTTCAATTCGTTAAAAAAGTCAGGCTCTTGACAATGCGAAAAATCGTGTGCTCAGGGTCGTTATTACCAAAAGTCGGCATGTAGGAGCGCGATGAATCATCATTTTGGCAAGAAAAGATACGAAAGTAGCGAATGACGCAAACGCCAGTCTCGCAAAACGGTTTCTGCAGCACAGAAAAACAACATTCAAAAATGAAGCTAAAGAAATTACGCCAGCCACGCTTTTTTCATGTAATTCCCGGGCGGAGAATCCGCTGCCCATGGGCTCCAGCATCAAGATATCGTCTACAGAAATCAGGAGATTAGAAGCAAAATGCATTTTAAAAAGAATAAAGCGCAGACTAGCGTAATCAAGCAAATTCTAAAAAACCTGGATTTCTGCCGCTCCCATCGCTTTCCCAAGAAAAATTTCAAGACCTAAAGAATCATCGCCAAAAAAAGCTAAAATCAGACTACCGTAACCACAAAAACATCCCAAAAATTTACATTTATCCCGCCCCCAGCCGGGCCCATGTCCGCCGCGTGAATCATCGTCACCCGGCCGTTTTATGCCGGCCGCCTTCCTTTCACAATCCCATACACGCCTTCGGCCGTAAAAATCGACCGTGGCGGGACCCTTTGGGAGCCGATCGGGGGCCCGGTGTTCGAAACCGGAAAATGGGCAGATATCACTGGCATTAGGCGGGGATACCAGTTTAGCGCTGGGTGGCGTGACGACAGAAAGCGCCGAATAGGGCATTAGCTAAATGCAGCATGAAGGCCAGAAAGAAGTGGTCGGCGTTACGTTGGACGGCACCCAAAAATGGGTCGACTCATGCATGAGCGCGCGTCATTAGTGGGTCTAGGAGAAGCCCAAAAAAATTTGACAACTAGGGCGATGGGTATCACGTAAACAGGGAGCGTCACGTAGCGGTGGTGGTCGGGGCGCAGGAGAAATGGTTTTGCCAGCTGGAGGCGAGATTCCTCAAAAATTCGGGAAGCTAGAATTTTCAGCTCATTTAGTCAGCAGATTGGCGTTAGGCAGGAAAAATTGTGTCTCACGGACAACTTGGAAAAGGAATATCCTACTATATATAGAAAAATAGTGTTTGTGTGTGTGTGTGTGCCACTTTGCATCCACTTCCGGATGTCTGTCCGGAGGATATCTCGATAGGAGATGAATTTTAAGGTATGTATGATACGTCATTAGATGCGTAATGGCCTGAAGATGACTGCACGCATATCAGATTTAACAAAATCACCTATTTTCGACATTAAATTTAAGTTTTTGTAAAAACCTCTTTGTTAGGAACAATTAGCGTAGACCGGAAGTGGGGATTGGACTACATAAAGGGGCTCAACAGGTAGTTTTTCATTTTTTGTCATCTGAATTCAAGATGCAAAGTGAAGGATAAAACGGGGTCAGACGGGACTAGGGTTGAAAAGTCGCGAAGCGGCTTTTCAACCCTGGTCCTAAACTAAAATCCTAACATCTTCAGCCGGAATTTTCGGCCATTTTTCGAGCAAATAAACCCTAATTTCTGCAAATACAACATACGAAAGTTCGAAGCCTGCCGGAAATTATACAACCCGAA
The DNA here is from genome assembly GCA_038088335.1 of Mesorhabditis sp. LJ9110. Taxonomy (NCBI): domain Eukaryota; kingdom Metazoa; phylum Nematoda; class Chromadorea; order Rhabditida; family Rhabditidae; genus Mesorhabditis; species Mesorhabditis sp. LJ9110. The sequence goes on from JBBGBA010000201.1 coordinate 29,109, forward strand.
AAAGATACTTAATATCTTCAAGACTTGATGTAGCTTTTCACGCGTTTTACCAGCGGGAAGTGGTCAAAACTCCGGAATAGTCTGCCATTTGGGTGGCTTACGAAGCCATATTGAAGCTAGTTTGATGTTGCCAAAATTGCCAAAAGCTGCCAAAATTTGATTCGGCGACCAATCCGGGACTTGATTTATTCCAATTCGGAAGGAATTTGCAGCGGAATTTGATTTTCCAAGCTTAAAAATTATCGTGATTCGAATACCGGCTTCGTGAGGGACGTAGAAGATGTAAAAGACGGATATTTTGCAATGCGACGCCCCGATCGCATTCACTACGATTCATCCTTTAATAAAAACGCGCACGAGAGGGGGCGAGGGGGCAAGGCTACGGGGCGCTCCAATACCCCTCGCGTAATGCATTGTTAAGCTAAGGGGTGCTATCTTTTCCACTTTCAACTGGCTATAACTTTTTTCTGAGAAGATTTCACAATCTACTTGAGTGTACAGAAAAATAGAACAGCTTCTGCTCTATCTTTTGGTCAAGGTTTCCTGAGAATCGTACACGGCAATCGGGCGCCCGGTCGGTTTGAAGTTGAAAAAAATGAGGTAGCTAAGACAACGGGTATCATAGTGAAGCTAAATGTTTGTCCATAGCGCCTCAATTGCATTTTTTGATGAACTATAGACTAGCAACTATCCAATAAAGTGCAAAATCATATCACCTTGACATCTACATCAGGCTTCAATAGAAAGTTTGTTAAAATGTTCAACTGGCTATAATACTTTTTTTACTGGCTGTTCTGGAATCTGCTTGAAAGCTAGGAACACAGAACAAACTTCGCTCTATCTGCCGCAACCAGTTTTAGAATGTCGTAGCGTTATGATTTTAACAGCGGTCGATTTGGATATAAGCTGGAGTCCGCTTTTTTTCTTCATCCATTCTGCGCGAAAGAAAGTGATAGGATGCTTCTTGATTCGTCTAGAGGCATGACATTCCACTATGAACATTTTCCACAAAAAAGCAAAACGAAAATGCGGAGGCCTGGGAACCCGGGAACCGAACCCGCGTCCCTGTCTCGGGGCTGAACCGCCGCCTTAGACCACTACACCACGCCCCGACCACCCCTCCCGTGCGCGCTCTGAAAGGCCGTGCATTGAAATGATCGCCGCTAGCCAGGTTGAGTGACACCGCCGGGCAATCCCCATCTCGCAACACAAAGGACGGGGGAGTATCGCTTACGGCAAAAAAGTGTGCTCATCCCCGGCAATGAAATTCGCAGCCGAGAAAATGGGGGCGAGGGCATGGTTCAATTCACAAGCCAATTTATCAAAGTGGGCCCGGCAAAAACTAGAAATTCCGAGATGCGGCAAAAAACACTGGCCGTGTGTGAAGCGGCGATAATCGGCCGATTCGCGCACGCGTTCGGCTAAGCTGTTTATCAATTGGTGCACTGCGGATGGATGGGTGGAGCCGGGGGCCGGCTGGGGGGAACGGTGTGCAGCTGGGCACACTTTGCACAAACCTCCCCGACAATCACCCTCGAAAAGCCTGTTTTAGCACGGGGATGGTGAAATCCCGAAGAATCAAGGGGGGTGGTTTGAATAAACGGGACAGCCGGTCGGGCATTATCAATGAGGGTTCGTGAGCGGAGATGCGTGAATTGAGGGGGGAATTGAAGGAAATTTGAGGAGCATTGGGCGAAATATTTTCAAAAGCCGAATTCGACTGGAGTTTAGACGCCTCAAATGATAAAAATTGCGGTGAAGAAAATGGATGAGCGCTATTTTTACGTGTAAATGCACTGCAATGAGCACAAAAATAATATATTTATTATACGGGGTTAAAACCGTACCAATAGAAAGTGTATATTTTCCTATGATTAAGATTTAGATTATCAAATTTCGATACTTCAAGACGGGAGCACAAATTAGGGCAGGAGCACGACAAAGACTAACCAGCTTTGCTAGTAACTTTGTATTCAACCAGGTTCAAGTATAGTAAAGTTTATGTTCCGGCCAAAACAGCGTTAATTTAACAAATTTCAAATTTATAGCTGTTTATTAGGCCTCCAGAAGCTTTAAATCGTAACTTCGCGCATTAATGAGAGGATAGCCAATCTGGTTCGACAAAAAGCCGACAGTAAAAAAAGGCAAAGTTGGGATGTTTTCCCATTGCCTCAATCTCCGCCCAGCGACAAATCGCAACAAGCTTTTTGTGGTCTCGTAGGGCTGTGTAGGGACGGGGGGTGGGGGCAGACTAGTTCTGGGCAGCCCCATCGGTGTCGTCGGCGTCTCAATGGCTAATCAGATATGCCGACAAAGACATGGATCGGTGAGAGAACTAGGAGAATAGGAGAAAAACGATTTCCTTAGAGGCTGAGAAGTTTCGAAAATTTCGCATTCGAAAAGTGTTTTCAGGTGATCCTAGATTTTTGAAAGGTGACTTTAGGCTCATTCGATAGCGCTTGAAATTCTGAACAATCCTATTTTGAAAACAGTTGAATTATACCGTCCTAGAGAAACATAGTTCTCAAAGTTCCGATTTTGTCAAACCCGGCCAAAAACATCGAGAAAATGCCCCGTTCAGTGCAATTTTTCTCGAAGATCGGAATCGTTCAGCAATTTCAGAAACATCATCATTTTTCAGAATTTCCAGCTCTATCGAATCAGCTACGTCACCTGGCTAAAGTCCAAAATACCAACCAAAGATGACGCTTCATAAACCAAAATTGGTTCTTTTAACAAAAAAAAATTAGGGATCCCCGTGTTTCGCATCAGCCCCGCGGCCGGGGCCCGGCGTTCAAGGAACTTCCGATAAGGAAAGGAGCAGGACCGCATAAAAATGTCACCGGCGCGCAACACAGCAAATATTTTCCTGCCGCCCACCAAAATCGCCGTCCCCTGAAGGTGGAGGGAAATTTTTCTGTGCGTTCCGTTTGGGGAAAACAAGGAGAGGGTCTCGGGCTCGCTGGGGGGTCAACAAGCCTATTTTGGAGGGGCTTAGCCGTTGCCGAGGTTGACGATCCGGATTAGGCAGCGATTCCAGGAAATTTCGTCTCCAATTTGGGAAAACGATCCACACAAACGAACCTGATCGGGAAGTTGGCGAATTTTCGACGAGTGCTTGACTTCGGCGGGTTGGCCGATTGGGGAGAACGGGCTGAAGTCGGGCTTCGGTAGGCTTAAAAAAATCATTACATCCTGGAATGAATTTTATTACCTCTGCGATCGAGTAAATGTTCTGTTGAGCGGAGAGCCCGCGGGAGAGGCGGTGGGCAGCTTGGAGAGCGATTTCGGCTTCTTGGGGGAAGCTGCGGGAGCTGAAAATAACGATTTGCATTAACTTAGTGAAGTATATTTCTATTTACTTATAAAATATTTCTTTTTGCGATAAAGACCATCCGGACCAAAGCAATTTTTTCAGAAAACACGCGCCCCGCCGAGCCAGAGCGTACTTTTGAGCCCAAGCTCAAATATTGAAGAGGCCCTTTTTTGGTCATCACGATCCGGGTCAAAACTAGAGCTGCGAGATCAGCAGGACCGTTTTCACAAGACCAGATAAATGGAAAAATATAAGAGTCAAAATAAGTGATAAATATCGTAAAATTTCATAAAAACCAAGTCGATTTTGTTAAAGCCCGGGACGCCAAAAAGCGCTTTAAAAGTTTACAATGGAACGAAAAACAGTCGGATTTAAACAACCAGCCATCTTTATTCATCCAAAACGCACTTGACGTTGTCGGCACCTCGACTTCCACCTCCACCTCGACAGCCATAATGACCGGCTCCGGAAGTTCCGCTCGCGGTGGAGGTGGCAGCTCGACACGAGCCGGCGCAGCAAGCGGAGGCTTCTTCAGAATCGAGGGGCGAACGGGACGAGCCGACGGCTCATCAGTGGCCGAGGAGCTGGTCGGGCGAGAGTTTCTGAAAGTCCGTGTACTCAGATGTCATAGAAACGCTCCAGTACCTCTCCGAGCTGTTGCTCCTGCGCACCACCGATGGGCGCTTCTGGGTGGAGGGGGCACGCATCGAGGAGCGGGTGGCTGTGCTCCGCTTGATCGGCTCGCTCGAGTGGTCTCGCAGGTTGGCTGCCGGCCGGATGGGGCGATCATCGGAATGCGCGCTGCGCTCGGACTGAAAGTTGTGAACAAAAAAAGAATTGAAAATTCTGAACACGATACTTTTTCCGCATCTTTCTTCGTCGGTGTCCTTGCTTGGGCGAGCTGCTCAAGGTCGATGTGGCGCTGGCGCTCCATTTGGGATACCTAAAAATGAGGCTCATTCAAAAGGGAATTAAGGAAGCTAGCTTTATATAAGCCTGTTCACCAAAAAAAAAAAGCCTTTTTACATTCGGTCAAAAAGCAATACAATTGAGCATGACAAAAAAGTTATTTTTGTAGAATATTGGACGAAAGAAAAGTAGTTGATCAACAATGGTTTTTTTCAAAACCGTAAGCAATAAATAAACGAGTACGGAAGCTTCCCAAATTACCTCTTTGAGATATTTCTCGCCGTCCTCACCAAGCAACGCCCGCTCTTGCTCCGGATTTCCCTCGAGGACGTGCCGGTAAAGCTTGGCCTAAAAGCAGTTAGGCTTCAAATTATCTCCAGCCAAATACCCGCTTCGTCAGCTCGGCCTCCTTCTTCGCCTTCTCGATCGAGAGTTGGAGCTGCAGCTCGGCGCGTTCCTTGTCCCGGAGGCGCTCGCGTTTGGCCTCCTCTTGCTTCGCCTCCCACTGCTGCTGTTCGCGCTCCTTTCGCTCGCGGTCACGCTGAAAAGGCGGGGGTGGATAAGCCTATTGGCAGCAGTAGGGAGGGCAGGCCATGCTCCAGGGGATTTTCCGGCAAACAAAAGCAATGTGGCGTCAGAACGTGCAAAAAATTGTCAAAACCCACCCGAATGCGCTCCTCCTCTTCTCGGGCTTGCTCTTCGGCTTCTTTTTCGAGCCGCCGCCGGAGTTCGACCTGTTCGGTGATGTAGGCGTCAGACCTGAAACGAGGGGGTCAAGAAAAAATAATTTAAAAATAATGATAAATTTACTTATTCGCATAGCTTGTCCAACGAGGTTTGATATGCTTGATATATCAAATTTAATTAAATTAATTAAAACCCACTGATTCGAGTCAGAAGTGGAGGTTCTGGGCCTCGATCCCTCGGTAGTTTGAGGGGCGCTACAGTGCACTGGCGACGGCTGGTCGCTTCCTGAAAAGTTATTTTTCAAAAAAAAGTGGCAATTTTACACGATAATCAATTATTTTTCCGATTTAAATCTCGCCGACCGCAGTTTCCTGTTTATTGCCGGTAATTGGGTTCCTTATTGCTAGTTACTAACACTCAAAGTGTAAAAAACGAAAGTCAAGAGCAAAAATTGGCGATTCTAGTTTGTAAACTTTCTCCTCAGTGGTGTAAATAAAAGTAGCTTTTAAAAGTAATTTGCTAGGTTAAAAAACAGTCCACGTTTTACGGACATGAAAGTGGCTTGCATCAACAAAACTCGGGGAAAAATCTGCGAAATCAACGAACTCATTTTGCAAAGTTCAATTCCAAAAACGGACCCTTCCCACTCTCGGCCGGCAAAATGAGCGCGGTTGTTGGCAAAGTAGCGGCAAGCGGATAGACGACGGCCGTAGCCAAGGGACGCCTCCCAGAATCGGCCGCCGACGGCGCTTCCGGAATGCCGGTCGACGTTGTAGACATTGACATTGCCGTCGGGATGGCGCCAGGAAGCATCTCCGGTCGCCACATTGGCTGAAAATCACCGGGGATAAAGCGTGTTGCACTGGGGGTTTTTACCATCTGACTGTAGTAATGGGCCCAGTAGTCGTGCGGATACCCGGGTGCCGCCTGGTTGGGCTGCTGTGTTGGCGGGGGCCCATTTTCAGAGGTGGATGAGGTCATCGATGGTGGCTAAACGGGAATGAGTTTCAGAAAAGCTATTTGTTGTCACCGGTATTGGGATGGCGCCCGGTGGAATCATGTGGAACGGCACGGGAATTGGTGGGTAGGCGAGCGGAAGCGGTTGATTTTGATGGCCCTGAAAAATACAAATAGTACTAGAAAATTTGCTTTTTCTGGCGGGCGGTATTTTTACGGAAAGAAGTCTTTCTCAATAAAACAACTTTTTCAAAAGGCCAGATTTTTCTATTTAAGATAGCTTTTTTTCAAATTCAAAGCTTGGCAAATCCTGCATTGCTAGTTCCGTAACTCTAACAATGGTTAGCTATGGCATCTAGTAATGCTCGTAATTCTTCCAAGTTCGAAAAGAATTTCTAGAGTGATTTGATTTTCAAAATAGGTATATAAATTGTTTTCCCAGAGAACGCTATTTTTCTTGACTCCTTTTCCGCCTCACCTGCCAAAATTCCGGGGACATCATCGGATATCCGTAGGGCATCGGGTACCCGTAGGGATGGCCATACGGAGCTGGGAACACGTTGCGGGCGTCCTAGAAATTCAGGTAAACTTTTTAAATTAAGACGCTTAAAAATCACTTTTCTAACAGACTATCGAGCTTTTCCAAAGATAAAGATAATTCTCTGTACCTTTTCAGAGTCGGCCGTGCTCAGGCGACTCGTCGACGACTCCGCCATCGATGCCGATGCCACTGTCGATGCCGCCGGTTGAGCCGGTTGGGGTGGCTGAAAAATAGCAATTTTTAGGAGCCATTCCCCCAGAAAAATCCACGAATTGTCAGAAACGGAAGGGAGGTCACGCGCGCCCCGTTTCTGGTGTGCTAATCGGGGGTCGTAAACCTCGGGGTTAGATAGCCGGCGTGCAGCCTGCAACCTGCGGGAACAATGGGGCCAAGTCGGCAACAACAAGAAAAAGGCTAAAAATGTCTAGATAAAATTATAAAGTTAAAGACGGTAGAGAGTAGAATAAAAGAATTCGTAAAGATGCATCAAGGTAAAAAAACGAAAAGCATTTTTTAAGATAAAGGAGGACTTTCTCTTTAGCCTAGAAAATTAAAGCAGCTGGAAATTTTTCCTCGTGCTAAATTGGAGCTTCAAAACCGCTCTAAAAGGTAGACAACTTTGCCCAAGCTAACCAGTCAGTCTGCCAAGAGCCCCGTGGCCAAACAATCCCCTCTGCATGCATTCGACCCAATAAAACCCGGGCACCACTCAAGGCCCAGAAAGCCCAAAAAATGCCAGCGATGGCAGCCGCAGCTGTTCGCCGGAAAAAGCCGCACTCGATGAGCTCGACAAATCATGTAAGGTGGCGGCTTGTCAAAAAAGCTGTTAGAAAAATCATTCTTCTCTTCATCAGATTTAGCTTATCTTGTTTTACCTATCAAAAGTATGCCGTTACCAACTTTCCAAAGCTCAAAGCGTACCGAGAGTCATGAAAGTTTATGCCGTCCAGCTTGACAACCGGATATGGAGTTCAGTATCAAAAAGTCAACAAACAGAGCGCTTTTTGAGTCATAGATTTCAGAATGATGAGGCCAGTATCAACGCAGTGAGCTGAACTCGTGAAAAAGTACCCTTTTTAAAAAGGGAGCAACGGCAAAATTTGGAAGTACAAAACACCGAAAACCAGCTTTGCCTTTTCTTCCACCCCACAGCTTCACCCATAAAACGGTAGCCCCCCAGCCGTTTGGCCAGACATTTACGACAGACCGTTTCACAAAAACTGCTACTATCAGCCGGAGAACTGCTTCGGCTGTCAGCTGCGAAAAAAAGTAAAATTTCCGCATCTGGGGAAGCCCCCAGATAAGGTGGAGCGATGGACGGCTTCTGGCTGGGGATGACCTTGGGGATTTCCCTGGCGTCGCGCCGGCTGCGTTTCAGGGATTTACAAGTAGCTGTAAATCCGCGGGCGAGCGGCGATTGGAAACTTATGTAATGCGAGAGTGATTGATGGGTTGAACAAACGGTGGCCACCATTTTTTTAGATAATTTGAAAAATAGAATAAAATCTTGATCGAAAATTAAAAGACGAGCTGAAAAACTCGAAAATTACAAAATTACTTGAGGCCTTAGAATAATATACAACGGGAATTAACAACTATCAAAATACCACTGGTAGTGCTACTTTTTCCCAGCAATCCAGGTGTACCAATCCAAGTAAAGTGTTTGAATATTTTTTGTAAATTTTACCTACAATTCAGATCAAAGTTTTAAAAACATTAGAAACATGTTGAAAAAGTGAGGACTTGGGTCATTTTGGGCAGACAAATGTGCATTTTCGTTCCAAAAACTACAATAATTTCTATGCTCAGAAAATAGCTAAAAAGCAAATGACAAACAGAAGATCTATTCCTATAGAAAACGAGGCTGCGTCGAAAAAATTTAGCTTTCTCGGAAGCCTTGAAGAACGTCAAGGCCTAAAGTCAGGAAAATCTGTTCAAAAAATCGCGCAATTAAGCGGATGCTAGGTACGGAACTTTTTGGACCCAAAAACGTTCAAGGCACATACACACACGTAGGTGGCGTGTGTTTGTCCCGGCCTAGCGGTACACGCGACAATCAGCCCAAAGACAAACGAGCAAAGTGGCTCAACGACGTGGGGGGCAAGCCGCCAAAGAAATGGACACTCATGCCTTGCATGCACGCTACGGGGCTGCTGATCATGGGGGACTGGATTTCGACCCGGGCTCTTCTTGTTATGTGATGGCGCATGCTGTGATGAATGGAATATCAAGGAAACGGGTGGGAAATGTGGGAATGAGCCGAGAATCGGGGGTTCTCGAGATCAGCGGACCATGCTTGAGGGGAAAAGGCATAAAATTGCTCGGAGAAAATTTGCCGAGCAAAAAAGGTTAGAATTTTGCTAAAAACAGTCCTCCAGTGAGTTATTAAAACCTTCTCGAGCTAAAGTAAAAAACTAAAACACTCCTCTAAAGCAAGGAATGTACGGAAAAGGAATTAATGTTTTGAAAAACCATTCCTCCATTGGCGCAATAAAAAGGAGACCATAAACCGGTTGGAAAAGTCATAGATCTAAGTCATGCATGTTCAAAAAAAAGGTTCGCAAAATGTTCGAAAAAAACGTTCGATTAATGTATTTTGCTGGAACTCTATCATTTTGAATTTTTTCTAAATTCGCGCTTCCTAAAACCGAGTTAATTGAACAATTTTATGATCGCCAGCTACGCGCTGTAAGGCTAAAGAACCGAACGCCTCAGATGCTGGAAAATTTTTACCGCCGAAAATCCTACCTTATATAATTTTCGGGTGTATCTCTGTGTGTGTGTGTGGATGTCACTTTCGAGGCCCGATTTAGGGGCCTTCCCCTGGATAAAATGCGCTGATTTTTTAGTCACTAGAGGGAATCGAGCTTCCTCTTTCCGATGGCGTTTTCAGAATTGCGATAAAATACAAGTTTACAAAGTTAAAGCCGGTTTTATTCATTTTTGGGGTAATTTGCATAATATGAAAAAACACAAATTTGCTCATTCTTGCAATTTGCCCGCGCGTGTGTGGTCGGTGGGGGAAGGGGTCCGAAGGACCCGAGCTATCGGAAAGTCAAATTTTTCATGCAAAGGCCCAATTCCAGCGCCCAAGGCCCGCGAAGCGCGAAGCAGAAAAATAATAAAACCGACCAAAAAAATCCACGCTATGTTACGAGAAACAGGAAAAAAAGAATGTTGCCAATTTTTTCAAAAGAAAATGAAGTTTCCGTTCTCACGGATACCCAATTGAGAGTCGAATTGAACGAACTGAATTCGCATAAAGAAGCGTTACCACGTCCCATTAATTCATTCTCAAGGACGTCTAATTTTGCAAAACCTTGTAAACGTCTTGCTGTCGACTTGTCGGCGACAAAGAACCAACACCCTGCCGACATTTTTGCCCATACAAGTAACGGCAAATATTTGCCTTCTATAATTCCGATTCCATGCCGGGCACACAATCGACTTTGTCTTGGCAATACAAGGCGGAAGAGGCGGAAGAGGCACCGCGCGGTAAACAAAGGATGGACACACCGGCGGTACCGTTTGCCAGCAGCCCCTGCTCGTCTCGTCGGCCATTCAGCGCATTGTGCCACGCCTTGCCCGCCGCCTCCGGAATATTCATGTTTTTCGGAGTTTTCCCCGGCGAAAAAGCAAGGGTGAGCAACGGTAGTAGTTTCGTTTCGTGGCCCGAAATGATGTGCTGCCTCATGTACGGTGGGGTGATGCACCCGAATGAGTCAAGCTTGACTTGCAGGGTGCCGTTCGGGAAATGGGCACGGAATTTGCAAGCCGGAAATGCTGTTTTTAATGAATTTCTACGATATCTACGATTTTTTACGATAGCGATAAGCCCAGGGGCTAATTTGTGTCTGAATACACCGGTGGCATCGGCAGATACCAAAATCGAAGAGCAAATCAAGTTAAATTTTGCATGGCCTCGTGCGTCAAGCTAAATTATGCGAGCAAACCCAGAATTTCAAGCGTCTTTAGTACAGACTTCCGAACGTGGAGCTAAAGTGATATTATACTTGCAAAACTATTGAAATAACGTTCGAAATCGAAGGAATGGTTTAAAAATCAAAATTTTGTTTCAAAAAATGTGGTTATCTTTTTTCATTAGGCATTTTTGTAACTTTTTCTTACGCTTATGGAGACGAAATTCGAATCTCCCCTCGGGAACCCGAAATAAATTATGTCCTCGATTCATGGACTTCTCAAAAGGCGCGCAAAAGCGTGAAAAGGGTATTATCGGGGAGCCTCGCATGACCGCGCTGGGTAAGCACCAACAAACCCGGCGAATGCAAATCAAGTGTTTGCACTCAAATCATGATGAGGAGCTCATTTCAGCAGTCATCAAACGAAACTACGAAAAGCCCCCCAGCCACTAAAAATTACAGAATCGTACTAGTTTTTCCGTACCGTCATTCTACCTCCTCGAAAACCAGTTTTTTTTTGGCTCTACCATCCCGATTAGCTTCACCAAAAATTACGACCGTGCGCCGTCATCATAAAACTTCGAACCCCGCCCTAAAAACCCGGTTTATCTAACCGATCGTTTGGTTGACCCGGGGCCCAAAAAATCCCCGGCTCGAAAAAGTCGGCTCAAAAAAAACGTGGAGATAACACGTGTAAGCTGGTGCGGCGCCTGACCTTTTTGGGCAAGTATACGCAAGGAATTTGCAAAAAAAAGATTTTTCGGCCGGAAAATATTTGGGGGACGTCGCGACAAAAGAAACGGGGGCTTCAGAGGAAATCGCTACAGATGTGTCGGGGAAAATAAAAAAGTGTGCAGCTGCGTGGAACACCTGGGGGTACGGCAACGCCGGGGGCAAAAATGAGCTCGAAACATGGACGAGACGTGAAAGTGGAGCATATGTGTAAGAGATGATGTCGTAAAGTCAGGATTTCATGCTGAAACTAGCGGGAATTTGGACAAAAATTCTGTTACCGACGACGAAAACTGTGTTAAGCTTTTTTCTGTTCAAAGCGCTCTTGTGTTTCGCTTTAATTGAAGGTTTTTTCGAAAACCTCAAATTCTAGCAAATTTCGTGAAAAGCATCCTATTAGAGAAAGTAGAAGAAGTAGAAGAACTAGAAGAGAAAAGGCCAAAAATGGTTGCGTACGTTTAACAGAGTCTTTTTACTGCGTAAAATCCGCCTTAATTTCGCGCATATTATTTTGGGCAGCTTATAAGAACCCAGGCTTCCCAAACAAAACCCTGAAATCAATAGGGTGGCCCCGATTAGGCTCGTACCCTGACACCAGACGGCCAATTCTGCGGGCCAGCCTAGCGGGATGACCCCTCGGGCTATTAGCCATATGAGTGCCAATTGCTTGCGGGGAGGCTGTTCTTACCCAATCGGTGTTGGGCTCAAAAAATAATGAGATCGCCTCTTCGAGTGGTCTAGTAGAGTCTGATCGCGTCATTTAGGAGTGTTCGGATTTACGCGAAAATTTATTTGAAAATGGCGACTACTTTAATTAATCCCTACGTTCAAACTCCAAAAACAACCCCTAAACAGTCAGAATATCCGGGGACTTTCTATTCCCCGATCCACTTTCGCTGCCCATTCGATTAGCATACTGATCGCCCGGGGGCACACCAGCGTCACCCGCTGTGCCATACGGTTCCCCCTACCAGGACGTATGGAAGATTAGATGCCCCAGGCTAGGGGAACAGGTCCCCATCCTAAATGTGTATCCCCTTGGCGGCGAGGTTCCCTGGGTGCGAGAAATGGAGCAGCAGCGGGAGAGAGCGAGAGAGAGAGAGAGAGAGAGAGAGAGAGAGCACGGCATGCAAATGGCAAGCCATTTCGGGCCTTCACGGCGATTCGGGAAGGGGCTAGACGCTATTGATAGATGACAGGGGCGAGGGTTGACCTTGTCGGTGATCCCGGGCCTTCAAAAAGTTTAGGGAAATTTTGAGAGTCAAGGCGAGGTCATAGGGGGCTCCAATTCTGTGCGCGCGGGTGCACCGGAAAGGTAAACGGAACCGGGCCAAAGCGGGTAGCAGGGGAGTGGGAAAAACAGGCTCAGCAAAAACTTTTTCGCACTGACGTTTTTGAAAACCCCAAGTCTCAGGGCTTATTTTCACAAAAATTTCATGGCGGTCTTTGTTAGATTATTGTCTAGGCTGAGCAAGACGTGAAGAAGAAGAGCAGAGAAAGAATAATGTTCTTTTGCGTTATCAGGGGGGGACCGAACCTAACTGAATTTCCAGCGGAAAAAACGAACCTCAAAAGCTAGAAATTGTAAAGACTTCGAAAATGTAGGAAAAACCCACGACTATTTATCACATAATCAAAATTTGCAGTTTTACTTTTGGAAGTAGCAACAAAAAAAAATTGAGAGCTCTCAAAAATCCCTTCTTTTTCATATAAAAATTGAACCCTAATCACAAAGTCCCCCCGATAATGCGAAAGCACGGTACTAGACTCGAGAAACTCTCGGAAAAGACAAAACCAACCATAAAATTCCAATCTCTAAGTTCCGGCTACCCAACCATAAGCTACGCGCCCTAGACGGAAACCGACAGGTGCCGCCCTATTGTCCCTCTACTCCAAGCGGCCATCGCTTGTGTATGTGTGTACCCAGCCAACAATAACAAGCGCTTCAGGGCCGAGAGCGGACGGAGGGGGTAACCGCGCCCAAATGCCCATCTCTCGCTTGACCGCCTGCGGGAGGTTCAGCCGCAGGTTGATGCCTATATGGGACGCGCGCGGAGATCAAAGCCGGTGAGTGGAACGCGAGAAGGGCACGATTCGGCCGTTTTGCGCAAAATAAAAAAAGAAAAGAGGATCAATATATACCTCTGGTGTTCGGCTGGGCTCGCGCGATGACGAGGCGACCGGGTGATGGGCTGAAAAAAATTGAACTCTCAAAAAAACGCAAAGGAGCGCGAAAAACTACTGATCATCCTCCCTCGATAAGAGCCCAGCACCAAAATGGTCTAAAAACGTTGCAAAAAAATTACGCACAGTAATCGCGTGCTTCATGGCGGCGATTCGGGTTACCGCAGCCGGGGCTTTCGTTACCGACGAAGGGGAACCATTCGGGCTGTTCGCTCTCTGAAAAAAGGTAAATTTTAAAGTTTGATAAACAGACAATTTTTGAGGGAATGGGCAATAAAGGGCATAAACTTCAGTCCCCCGTACCCCATTTTATCGTCCTCAAATTTTCATAAAAAAGTGCATATTTCCTAGCAAAAACATCTTTCCGACCCTTTTTTTCAACTGTAAACCACATTTCGGACAATTCTGAATCGATTCCGACACGAAAAACCACTTTTCGGACGGGGACCATAAAAGTAAATCAAGCCCATATGTCATTTCGGCTCGCCCGCGATACGCAACGCGCACACGGCTTGGTCAACGTGTGCGGGTCGTAATCCATTATGCACTGGCCAGCCGTCATGCGCGTTGTGTATCCTGAGTAGCACTAGCTATAAACTCATTAACCGCGCCTGTAAACAGCTCAGGAAGTTCTGTATATCTCTCTGTTTTCCGCCGAATTAGAGTATCCACACGTTTCTGGCGTTCCCACCATCCTCAGTTTCAATTTCACTTTCAAAATCCAAGAAGAATTTCATTAGGTTTGTTTTTCTTCTTTTTTTCACCCATCAAAGCCCTAACCCATGCCCCCAAAAATTATGAGCCCAATCAGGCACAAGGGCATTTTGTAGATTACAGGTCCCGATAAGCTCTAGCAAGCTGTGGGTCGGGTGCCGTGCTTGCTCCTCAAGCCAGCGACCTGTGCGAGGTGCGCCCTTGCGAAAAAGAGCCGCCTAGCGCATAAACAGGGGTGAAGGTGTCAAATTGCGACGAAGAGAGGCGCCGACATTTTATAGCGTTTTTTCCGGGTCGGACTTGAGGTGGGGGAGTAGAAGTTTTACGCGTTTCAGGGCTGGTTAGAAGAAACAGGGTGGGCCGGAAAATACGCTTTATTTGGAAACAGGAGCTAGCGAAGCAATTGTAAAAAACTTAAAAAATTTAATTACCCCAAATACACACGGAACGCTAATGATGTAGAAATCTGGTTCTTCCGCATTTTCGGGGGGATCAACTTTTTCTAGATAACTTTTATGATATAAAGAGAGGAGGTGCTTTTAAACCGTTTTTTACTATTCCTAAACATAAAAACGTTACAAACTTTTATTAAAAACTACAAAAAATATCGATTATGGGACGAAAAAACCCAAAACTTCAGCTAACCACGCTTTCCAGGTTTTTATTGTTTTCTCGACTTAAAATCTTGTTAAATTTCTCTAATAACACTATTAAAACGCTGACTATTACGTTGCTAGGAATTTCTGGACTCCTTGGAAAAAAGTTGATCACCCCAATCATGCGAAAGAACCAGAAAACTTGAGCAGGGGACAGTGAAAAAGGCTTCAAAAAAAATTCAATAGCGTCGTATCCCTGCGCTTTTCAATTTTGCCAGTTTACTAGAAATCCCTCGATACCGTATTTTAGAAAACACTAAAATCTACGCATCTACGCAACACTCGTACATGTACATCCATCACAAAACCACCCCGTGTCGTGCGCTTCGAACCCATAACCCGGCGCTAAAAAAAGCTCGTGAACCGGTTCCGAATGCCGCGGGGCGCAGCCAGGGACATAAAGCCGCCGGGCGATAAGAAGGTGTTTGTGTGCCCCGGACTTTTTTTGAAGATGGCAAATCACAGCGCCGATATTGACAGGGGTCATTAGGCTCGGGAAGCGGGTGGGCAAAAACTCAACAAAATAAACATGAAAAACCAACCCTTTTCGCGGGCCCATTGTTCCTGTTTTTTCGTCCGAAACGAGTCGTCGCGTGGCATTTCTTGTTGCTGTATTTGACCCAGGGGCATGGAGCCTGAAAATGAGGGAATAGAATTTGCAAACGCGTTTTCTTGCGAGAAAGAAAAAGGAGATTGAATGGCCAAGTTGCGAAAGCCAAGCCAAAAAAATGTATACATCAAAAGTCGATTGGACAATCGGTTGCTAGCCAAACGACGGTAAGTAATAAACGGCGAATCGTCTCCGGGGGCGATAAATCCGGATGGGTGCGCGGCCCGGATAATACGGCGATCATCGCCGAGATAATACTTGCTGAGATATGGGCGGTGAGAAGGTAAAAAAATAGTCACCCGCTATACGGATACTAATAGACATTTCTACCGGATAAAAAGCTTGTTTTCTGGGAAAGGTGTTGGTCAAAAACCCTTGAAAATCTTTCCCCAAAGTTGATCGATACAAAAAAAAATCGACTGACCCTGAAAGTCACATGAAAGAAACCGACTAAAGTAGAATTTTACAATTCCACCCTAAGTCGGCAGCTCAAAATCGAAAAGCCCGATATTTTGCACCCCGAAACATCCGCCCGCCGTGCGACGGCAGTTTTGGGCTCGGCGTAGACGCGTGAATCACGTCGTCGAATTGGCATTCAAATCGGCGATACGACAAAATGGCTAGGAGTCTGCAAACAAGAGGAGTGTCGATGGCTTCACATCTTGAAGCTCTGTGGCAGAAGATAAAATAGAAGGATGAATTCCTACTGTAAGCAAAGCCAATTTCCAAATCAGTAAATGGGTTTTAGGGAAAGTTAGCGTGACGGTAGCCCAATTTTTCGGCTAGAATCGATAGATCTCCTCGAGTTTTTGCATTCTAAAGTTTAAAAGTTTCAATTTAGAAGTCACCAGAGTTGAAAAGCCGCTTCGCGACTTTTCAACCCTGGCCCCGTCTGCCCCTAGGATATTCTCCACTTTGCATGATTTTCCTGGATTCCGATAAGCAAAAAATGAAAAGTGTTGCCACTTTCCCGTTATATAGGCGATCGCCACTTCCGGCGCATGCTAATTGATTCCTAACAAAGAGAGTCTCCAATTTTGCAACAAAAACTTAAATTTAATAGCGAAAATAGGTGATTTTGTTAAATATCATGTGTGTGCAGTCATCTCCTGACCATTACGCACCTAATGACGTATCGAGCATATCCCTAAGTACTTCCCTTCTTGAGATACTACTGGAACAACCTGACGGAAGTTGCATGCAAAGTGGCACAGACACACACACAAACACTATTTTTTATATATAGTAGGATAAAGCTACGAACGTTAAATTGACTAGTAACTTTAGAAAACAACGATTGTAAAATCAATTTTATTGGAGTTTTCAATGTTTATTTTGGACAGAATACAATATAATAAATCTAACTTTAGTACGAGCCCGCTAATCTAAAAAAATTCAAATATTAAGATTTATATATGGCGCTTATAGACCAAAAAATAACCTGGAAAGACAGGCCACAGTATTTCGAAAAGAAAACAAGGTGGTTCCGAAGACGTAGCGTTGGCGGCAGGTAAAAACCGGGCGCGGGCCAGCTGTTCGAATTGGTGGGTATCAAGAGGTGAGGAAGAAAGGGTGAGACGGGGGGCGGAGAAACAGCCAGGCAACGAATACGCCCACCTCACCTCACAGACAAACACACACACACGTGCACGCACACCAATCCTGCCATTATCTCGTTCACACGCCCCGCTTGCATGGCAGGCGTGCCAAACTCACAAGGGGGAAAAGGATCTGCGCGTCTGAAAATGGTGAAGCTCGCAGAAAAAGTCGTCTCTAGAAGGTTCGCTAGGATCTCGAAATGGTCAACAGTATTTTTCCGAGTTCGAGTTCCGAATTTTTTCGGCCCAAGCCTAAATTTTTTTCTAAATAGCGCATGCGTTTCTAAATGGTTTTTAACTATTCCTGAGCATAAAAACTACCCACATTTTAATTAAAAAATTTAATTTTAGGTCGAAAAATCCTATAGAACCTTTAGGATTAGCGGGGGAAAGACCCAAAATGACCAATTTTCGACTTTTTCAAACATTTTTCTAACTTTTTTGAAAGGTTTTTCTACTTTAAATATAGTTAAATTTACTAAAAACAATGTGAAAACACTTTATATTTGATTACTAGGTCAACCGGGAAAAACAGGAAAAATTTGGTTCCCGGAAATCTAAAGAACCCAAAAATTTACGGGTGTCGCTGGACGCTTACAATTTCAGACAAACTTTCCGGAAACTGAAACGTACGCCCTTTATGACTTTTTGTGCAACGACACCCTCTATAATGTCATTTTCTTGATGGAAACGATTGAAAAACAACTGAAACCTTTCCAGATCACCCAAAACTTTCATCCCAAGCTCGGGCTCGCTGGAGCGAGGGGTTCTCAACTATGAAAAAGCATTTTGTCCGCTTTTTTTACCTTTGCATTTTTGATTAGCATGACATGACGTGAATCATCGCAAAAAAAAGACCAAACCCCGCCCCAGTTTCTCCTCTGGATTCCCCTCGCAAATAAATAGACTAATCAACCGTTTATCGGTCGATTTTAGTGCGGAAAAATATTTGGAGCAATGGAAGTTCGGTGCAGTGGTATTTGGAGCAGCTTCGGTTTTTTTGTCAATTGAATTTTGTCCAGAATTTTTGTTATTCGAGAGCTTTTCTTCGAAACATTGTCGGGATTTTTTATTCCGTACCGGCGGCCGGGGGCGTTCCGACAAGCTACTATGCACGTGCGATAGCGCACGAACCACCCCTTTTCAAAGCTTTCGGAGCTTCCAAAGACCAAAAACGGCAATACATTTTTTTCAAAAAAATTATTCCTTTCTATTCTACGTTTATTATGATGTTCCCTAGTTTCTTTATTATATTTTCTTTGCAGGTCCGCCCGCCTCCATGGACAACCTACAAGAAAGTTTCCGGATACTATGCTACAAAGTATGTTTTCTCTTTATAAAACTTTATCCTTTTTTCAGATAGCGGACGAGGCGTTCAAGTCAAAAGATCTGCAGCGGCTGAGCAAATCGAACGGTATGCGATTCTTATTCCTTTGAAATTCCCGATCTAGGATGTAAGCTCGACAAGAAGACCGCCGGCGAAATTCGCGAGCGCCATTTGCAACAGTTTTTGACCGGCGTCATGGACGACTTTTCGAAAACGTGCAGCGGCGAAGAGGTTGGTTTTGGATTTTTTATCTTAATTTTTAGTCGGAACGGCGATATGCAAAATTATGGTATGCAATGCCTAGTCAGCCAGAGTAACAGCTAAAGTTTCTGTCGATGCTCCATTTCGAGAGTATTCAGAGGTTGAAAGGAATCTCTGTTTTTCTCGCAATGGAAATCCGCTTTTTTCGAAAAATTAAACAGGAATGAAGAATCGTGAATTCGACTTTTCGGCATTCTACCTTGTTGCCACGTTTGAGCGATGGGATTGGCGTTAGCGAAATATTTTTAGAGCGTGCTATTTTTTTATACAATCCGCTTTTAAAGATTGAGGCGAAGATTGCTCTCCTTGCAGACATCAGGGAAGAAGCTATCGAGAGACACGGAGCTGATGCACAAGGCTATCGTCCGGTCGGGGTACGACATCTTTTTTTTTCAAATTTCTGTCTTTCTTTTAGGACCCGAGGTTCGACACGCTGGGCATCCAGATGAAGTGTAAAGAAGCATACTGTGCCCGCTTACAAGAAGAAATTGAAGCACTTGATGAACGAATCGGGGTACATTGTTTCCTTACAGCCAAAATTCATCCCGGTTTCAGGAAAATAAAACCGTAAACGAGCAGAACACCCGAGTCGTCAAGCAGCTAGCCGAAAATATAAAGGAGCGATTGGCGAGGTGGATGGCCTTTTAGCTTTTGTTATTATCTTTTTTTAGCAAATCTCCTCCAACCGACTGATCTCAACGGCACCAAAAATAACCCATTTATTTATGTCCCACCATCTTCCACTTGTGATTTAAGAGACTTTTCCTATAAATGCTTTTCGAGTCTATTGGATCTCTAAGATGGTTCAACGACCGCTGTAACAAAATGCATGTATGGGCGGGTTGGTTACATCGAGAATAGTGTTGGAGGCTGTGGGGGCTCAGAGGGTGGCGGCCGCTCTTTCAGTTGTTGTCCACGGCGGCCTTGTTGGTCAACATTCCAGCGGGCTACTCCCCCCAGACGCCTCGCATGCGCCCAATTCTTTTTAGTCACACCCGATGGCTGGACGGGTCGACAAACAGCTTATGAGGCATACTAATGTGCAAGTTCGATGGGCTTTTCGTCGCTCCCTGGCATTTTTTGGCTAAGAAAAGTTATGGGGGAACGTGTGGGCCAGCATGTTGTGCAGGATCTAGCTTTTCGGAGTAGCCAGTCAAATCGAATTTCGGGGGCGTAATAACCAATATGGCTAAGATGCTGCTAGCAACATATGCGCTTGCTTCTGAGCGTAGCCCCATTTAGAGCCAGCGGCCCGTCGTAAGCACCCCCATCCCCGAGGTAACGGGGTCAATTTGACCAGGTGGCCCGCGTCCGCTGCCCAACATGCGGCCCATGCGCTATGATTTTTTCTGGATAGATAGTTGGGCTCACTTTGCTCTAATATTCTTATTTTGTTTAAAAAATTGCATTTTTTTGCGCGTTGGCAGCACATCCGGGGGTCCGAGTTGCTTTCTGTGGAATCCTGAAAAAACAATGACACCGGAGAAACCGGGTTTTTGATATTCAATTTCTCTCGGTGATTCCATTTTTCTCTTTCCGTCTTCCTGCTTTCATTTAATACGTTTTGTTTCAGGACCCGGTCTAGTCCCCGAACACCGGCAGTCTTTCTTCCATGGCGACTGCCAAGCGGCGCGACGAGCGCCGGATTTTTGAACACTTTGTTATCGCAGGATTAAAGGTTTGTGACACTTAGAAATCATCAAGCCTTATCCAGAAAGATGCCGAACACATCAGACCGACGGCACAAGAATGTGGGCGGAGAAACACGGAACCGCTGGCGCCGATCACCGACATTTGCGTCATTTTCCCGGATCAAGGGGAGACGGTACGCCAAATTTGGAATGCTGAAAAATATGGGCCTTTTTAGGTTCCCGACGGGTTTGAGATGATCCACTCGACTCCTCTAGCCTACCGTGCCGATCTGAACCACGGGTCTTTTTTGCGAGGCGCTTCATGTTTCCTGTGTTTCCGAAGGGGCTATCATAAGCCGCCATTGATCGACATTGGCGTGCTAGACAAAGGTGGGTAAATAAAAGAGCCTATTTATCGACCAACTTTCTAAAAATTTTTGCTAATGAAAAATTTAGGACGTGGCGAGAAACCGATGGTGGACTCGACGACCGTTTTGACAACACCGTTCGGCCGGACGGCAAACGTCAATAATTCCTCTAATGTATGTGAAGTTTTTCGTACATCCATTTTTCCTAGGGCATCTTCCTCACCTACCGTCGGGCACCCGCCAACAGCGCGCCCAGCCAGTTGGTCGTCACGCACATTTCCGTGATCATCGCCAGCAAGGGCGAGATCCCGCCTCACACCTACTACAAGATTCCGAAAAATTTGAACAAGGCAGGCATATAAAGCCATGACAATCAATTATTATTTTTAGGGATTTGTCGGCTCGGAGGTCTACATTTGCTATAAGAAATCGTTGGGCTCGGCAAAGCGGTTAGCCTACAAGCCCGCTATTCTCGATTACTTCCCGAAAAAGGCGCCTACAGACGATGGTGAGGGTTTCGTTCGGTTTTTTATTTTCTTTAGAAGAAGACGGTGAGCGGAATTTGCTGGAAAACGTGCCCCTTTTCTGCCTACCAATGGGAGCATTAATCGAATGTTGGTCGAGTAAGTTGTAATCACCATTTTAAAACGAATTTTTCTGCAGACAAATGTCAAACTCCCGAGCGTCAATATTCAACTTTTGTGCTCACTGACGAGGTTTTATCGATTTCGATTAATTTAGAGTAAATTTAGATGAATCAAAAATACTACGGCGCTTCCGTGACCTTCTACGAGAAATACACCGGGGATTTGAGTCCGGAGCAGCGGGACAAACTCGGGGTAACTTTTAATTTTCTTATGTTTATTTTTTCAGGTCGAAATTCCGGAAAACGAGGAGGTTGGCGGTGCGATGGATGATACGGCATCGGCAAATGACCCGGCTGAGCAGGTATTGCAAATTCTAGTTACATCCAAGAAATGCCTTTGAGTTTGCCTTCCACACGAACCTGTCGATATGCATCGTCTCGCGCTACCCGTTCTTCCATCCCTTCAAGCGCTTCTTGTTTTACATCCATCGGATGGCCCGCGCGAGTAATACCATACACTCGGTGCCCATCGAGCGGTATATTTCGCATATGGTACGTTTTTCTTCTGGAAAAATGAATATACAGAACTTTTGTAGAAAGTTTATCGATATTTTTTAGACCAGATGGTTACAGTCGCTTCGCGACTGCAACCATCTGGCCTTCGGGCTACCCTACATGTCCCACTCCACCACATCCTTTCCCACCTCCATCAATACCCCCCATGGCTGAAATCCCCTTCAAAAACTACCTAAATACCTTCCCGATGGCTTTAGATACCCCCATGGCTGAAATCCCCTTCAAAAACTACCTAAATACCTTCCCGATGGCTTTAGATGATTTAAATAATTAATTAACATAATTAAAAAGTATTAAAAAGTATATTAAAAAGTATTAAAGTAACTTAAAAAGCTATTTGGGCGCGGGAAAGGGCCTCGGGAAGAGGGGCGAAGGAAAAGGGGGCGTGGCCTCCCTGGAGAGGGGCCCCCACTCGTTTTATTAAGGCGCCACTTTCAAAATTAATTTTAATAATTTAATATAAAACTTTTTCATAATTTTTTATCAGTTTGGGGGTTTCTGACCACGCTCTATCCGAATCCGAAGAGAGCTAAGCTCTAGCTCATTTCCCCTTCGAGTTGAATTCGGCTTCAGACAGACGGACGGACGGAGACCACAGCAAAATTATTATATTTTTTAGATGTACGAAGTGTCGTTCCCCACCCTGCGAAGACCGCGTGTTTTGATGCAGCTCGGTGCGGAAATGGTCACATTTGAGGCCCAGGACGAGCAGCAGCTGCCACAGTATGGAGCCGCTCTGTTCGAGGCGCTAAAGGTATTTCATAGGGATTTTCGGAGAAATGGTGTGTTTTTTTAGAGCCTCGGCGTCGAGAACACGTTGTACCTCTTTTTGCTGGCGCTGCTGGAGCAGAAGATTTTGATACACTCGTTGAGGTGAGGCATTCTGCCTGTCACGCACGCTACAATAAAGCTCCTTTACTACTTGATTAGAACAAATTAGAAATTTGATCTCTACAAAACGTAAAACTATCTATTTTTCTTATTCCGTCGTTTCAGACCGTGGCTCTTGACGGCGGTGGCCGAAACCGTCTGCACGCTGATGTTCCCCTTCCATTGGCAGTGTCCATACGTGCCGCAGTGCCCGCTCAGCTTGGCTGGAGTGCTTCACGCTCCTCTGCCGTTCATCGCCGGTGTCGATTCCAGGCATCTAAAACTAGATTGATACCTGAAAAATCGTTTTGTCCAGATACTTTGACCTCTACGAAGACCCGCCCGTCGACGTCACCTGCTTCGACCTGGACACGCAGACGATCAGCGGCAGCAAGACGCGGCACGAGATCAAGCTCTCGATGGTCCCGAAAAAGCCGTTGAAGAAGTTGCGCGCCTCGCTCGATGAGCTCAATAAAATGTACGCATTCGTTTCTTGGCAAAAACCCGGTGTTTTTAGGATTCAAAAGCAAGACTTCAACCTCAGCCAGCTGCAAAAAGGAGACTTTGTACGCACCGACGTCGAGCAGCAACTCCAGATGAAAAAGAAGCAAATTGAGATTGGGATCCAGGAGGCGTGTTTGAAGTGGGTGTTCGATATCATATTTGAAAGTATCGTAATTTTTAATAAAGTATTCGAAAGCTCAGAAAATTTGGCTTACTTCTTTCAAAAGTTATATTTTTTTCAGGTTCATGGCATCGCTGATGACGGGCTACCAATCCTTCCTGCGCCCCATCGTCTCCGCCCCGTCCAGCAAATCGGCCACGGACACCGGCAACCTGTTCGATGTCGAGGCCTTTCTGCGCACGCGTGACAAGGAAAAGCAAGATTTCTACCGGCGCTTCTGCTCCACCCAGTCGTTCATCCGCTTCATCGAGGAGCGCTCATTCGTCTCCGACAAGTCGGCCTACAACGCGTTTTTCGACGACTGCATTCAGAAGATGATGTTGGCAGGTGAAAATTTAGTTTTATGCCGGATAAAGGATCATAAAAATGTAATTTTTGGCCGCAAGATTGATATAAAAAAGGTTTTTGTGGTTTTTTAGTTATCAGAAACTCCTAAAAACACAATGAAAATAGCATAGGTTTTTTACAATAAGAGGTTAGAGCGGATAAGAGGAGCTAGTTGGCGGCCGGCTAAACCCCCGCTAACGAAAAAGATCCACTTTCCCAGGCCGACTTATCTTTTCCGCCCAACCGCCGCTTTTAGATATCTCCGGCGGTGAAATTGGTGCCCTCCTCGAAATGGACGCCTCTTTGACCTCGAACACCGTCTTCATCCCGCCGCCCGAGCCGCTGCTCAACCCGGACGGCACGGAGCGCAGCTTCAAATAGTTAGAAAAATAGATTTGATCTTTATTTTTGTTCAGCACCGAATTCCCGCGCCAACTCGACCCAACGCTGTTCCAGCTTGACAAGCTGAACATTGAGCAGAACACCGAGCCGCTGCAAATTCCGGTGGAAAAGGAATTCGGGAGGTGCGCATCGTTTTAATCGATCGAATTGACGCCTAAAATTCAGATGCGCAGCCGTGCGTACGAAGCACGAAGTCCGCTCATCGCTTCTCATGGCTTCAAACGGGGTCAGGACCCAAAAAGTGAGAAAAGCTAGCTACCTTTGATGATCCGACTTTAGCTCTACTGGCCCCGGATCCTGGTCTTCTACGCGTATTCCCTCTGGTTCATGCAGCTGCCCTCGATGTTGGCGCTGGCGAAGAATAAGCGGAAAACGTTGAGGCTGGCTTTTCACGTAAGATTTTTTGAAGCCTGAAAATCCTTTTTTAGGTCCTCGCCCGACTGGAGGCCACCGAGGTGATCCCGTTGGACCAGGTGTGCTACCGGATACTCATCGAGCTGTGCGGACAATGCGGCGAACCCCATCTGGCCGTGCTGGTGCTCCACGCGATGCGCCGCGCCGGGCTTGAGCAGAACGCTGTGACGTACGGCCTCTACCATCGGGCGGTGATGAACGCCGAATGGCCGGCGGCTGGCCGAGTGAAGGCGGATCTTTTGTGGCGTCGTTTGAGGTAAATTTGTGTAAACCTTCTCCAAAATATGTTTTTTTTTGCTGTTTGGTGTATTGCATGGTTAGCTTCCGAAGTAAAACAAAAGCCGAGTTTCGCAGTTGTAAGACTTTTCGCGGTGTAATTACATATTATGAAAAGTAGCTATTATGAAGATTCGGCATTATGACCTTTCGGCACTATAATATCTCGATTTGATTAAAATCCGGCATCATATAAAATTCGGCAGTACGACAGTCAGGATTTTTATATGACTATAAACCATTTTAGGATGATACTCATCGGGATGACACACTTCCGGAATCGCCGCCGATTCACCGGCGAGCGAATGGCCGTGGACTCGGCGTCTGTATCTGACCCGGGCTACCACAGCGAGGCGACGACAACGCCGGTCTCCGTGGCCATCGACGAAACGCTAAGGGAGGAGGATGAGGAAGACCGCTTGCGCACAGCCCCCTTTATCATCACCTCCACGCCGTTGGACGAATCACGGAAAATGTCGGAGAATCGCGAGGTGAAGACACCAGAGCCGAGCGAAGAGAAGGAAGTGAGAAATCCGTTGATGCCGCGCCATGAGAATGCCGACCCGCTGGGCGCCCTCCATCCGGACCGAAATCAGCATCACGACCATGAGAGACAGGTAGATGACCATTTTAGATTTTAGATTTTGTATCGTGTTTTCATGCATTTTAAATTTTAACTTTGATATGATTTTTATTGCCGTTATTCTAGAAATCTGCTCCCCCCGACGTTGGAATGTCGCCAGCCAGGGCCAAGTTTATGGCCGACCACACCGAGGAGCGCCTGTTCAAGGAGGAGGGCGACAAGAAGCTTGACAAGGTACTATATTATTTTTTTGTAATATTGCCTTTCCCCGTGTAATTTTAGTAACGAATTATTTGTTTGTTCTTATACCGTAATTTGTGATTTCTAGGAGAAGAAAAGCGGCTGGTTCTCCGGCATGGGCAAGAACATCGCCAACAGCCCGTTGATGAAGATGATTCGCAGTCAGACCACCGGTGAGTTTTACGCAAACTGTTTATCCGAGCGCCAACGCGTAAGCCATTTTTCCTTGATTTTCAGCTGAAAACCCGCCAGCCCCAGGTAGGCTTGGTAAATTACACGTGAAATTGTGGTAATCCTGGCGACGTGTTGCTTACCGTGGCGTTAACCGCACTCGAAAAATGACCCTGTTGAAGATGTTGTAACCTCCATAATAAAACTCCCCCTTTACAGACCAATTGGACAAGAAGTCCATCAATTCGGACGGGTCGTCGGATAACGGGACGTCGCTCGGGAATTTCGTAGCCAGCCCCTCGCTGCATAACATTGTCTCGCAAGTCAAAAAGGGATACGACGAGGTCGTGCGAGAAGGAGGTGAGTGCACGAAGCACGGCATGGTAGAGAAACAGACGAACACGCATCGTCAACTTTTTTGGGACTTCATCAACGATCGGTTGTCTTCCGGCTTGATCTCATTGTAGGGCGATTCACAGAGCTTTTGACTCTTCTTGAACTCTTAGTGTTGATAGGATGCTCGAAAAAACCCTGCCATGATTTAGGTATCAGGGGCGAGGCTTTTTGAAAATGATATACTCTCTTTCGGGTTTAAAAATTCCGATTGGGTTTTTGCTCGATTTTCGGTTTTTTAGGTACTGTTTCTTTCTTCGACGTTTTCGAAGATGCCAGCTCGATCGTAGCGTGGTGGAATTAGACGCAAAAATAGCAATGTGCTAGAAAGCTTAGAAATTTTCAAAATCGTTGCTTTTATGAGAAACTTTTCAGAGAGGAGCGCCTCAAGAACCCAATTTTGCTCGAATTTTTTTATAACTGATATTAAAACTAGAAAACTTTTGAAATAGAAAATTTCCCTTATATCTCTCGCCGGTTTGAAGAGTTTTCGGTTGCTACCTAAATCATAGAAGTCGGGGCATTCCTTCATATTGGTAGCGAAGAAAGTGTTTTTTATCTGGGACACCCTGAAGACGTTCTGCAGATTTTTTGGACCGTGTTACAACGGTCATCCTTCTGGTTCTTTTAAATTGGACAATATTGACGACACAGAGAACTTTATGCCTCTCTCACACGTATCAGACAGCCCAGCTTGTACCTCTCTAATATCACCCATTTTCTACAGGCACCCAGAAGAAGAGTTTCGGCTCAGGCAAGTCCACCCATCATAGCTGGTTCCCACCTGATTCCCGCAATTTCTTTCGCTTTTCGCTCCTCCTCGACTGTTCCCCGCAGCCAACTTGTGCATTTCTGCGTATTTGTGCCGATCCCATTCTTACTTCGACGCCCGCTTCGTCTCTTCCGCATGAATAACTGCCGCATCGGTTCGGCCAGAATGCTTTGTGTTGCCTGAAATCGTGAATTGCAAAATCGGCGGAGCGTCTTTTCGCAACCTCGTTCGTGGCTTTGGACGACCCTTTTGTAGCGTTTTTTCTTGTTTTCCGTGGCTTCATCTACCAATTTAGGGATGTCGTCCAAGCTCCGCTCCGGCGTCTCTTCATTCGTCCAGGAGGTCAAGGGCCCCAACCGGGCTGGAAGTGGCCAAATTTTCAGTGATGATGCGGTGGGTTTTCATGACTGATACCTGGTTATGGTCGAGCTGCCAAAAAAGTCTGCAAACTTTTGGAAAGCCGCAATTTTGGTAGTTTTTGGAAAATTTTTTTTATTGAATTTTATTTTTAGCGAAAATTTGTAAGCTTTTGATGTTTGGACTTTTGTAGCAATTCGTAGTATTGGGATTTTGTTCCAAAAAGTTTTTTTTCAGCAAGAATTGACTTTTATGTTTGAGTTTGTACGTTATTATGAAGCCATTTGGTAGCAAAAAGGGGCGCTAGGCTTAAAATTTGCGCCGTTCGGCCATGAATTTTGCAAATTTCAGGCGGAAGTCTGGTGCCGGCTAAATTTTTGTCGACAGGATAACGCGAACTTGTTGAAATCTATGATTTCAGGATTCCACCAATTCCGGCAGCGTCGACGAGCATAGCCCCGCCTACCAACTGGACAGCGGCTCCCCGGACTCGCTGCTGAACGAAGCGTTCTGGATGCGCGGGCTTTTCGAGGAGGAAGAGGTTTTGCTACTCGAATTTCCGGGAAACAAATAATTCAGGTGCACCCCACCTCCTCTCGCGTGATGGACGTCTCGTTGTGCGTGGCGACGCTGTGCCCGCATTGCCAGATTATGGTCTACGACGAGGAGATTATGGCCGGGTGGAAGGTAACGCCGTGGTTGTGTTGTCGCATGCTATATATTCTCCTAGGGGCCGTATTTGGAGAATGGGCATTCTCAGGTAGATCTTTGGCCCCGGCAGATTGCAGGTTTTACTTTTTGGGCCCCGGTTGGTTTTAAAAAAAAAAAAATCGCATGAAATTAACCCAGCTGATTTTCTGTGTATCGCTTGGAAAGCTTTTGGCAGTTTTTCGATTTTATCTCTCCCTTTTAGCCCTCTAATTTTGAAAAAAACTTTGATTTTTGATTCATCAAAGATTCCATTTGGCTTAAGTTTTCGATAGTATCTCCCCCTCACAGCTCTCTTAATTCTGCCTAAATCGCTTTGGGGAAAGGCTGTCCGTTTCTCACGTAACAATTCCTACTTTAGGTGGAAGACCAAAACATGAACACGGAGTGCCCGTACTGCCGCGGCGACGACACCGACCACCATGGTATGTCTTACCGAATTTATATTTTTTTGCTATTTCCACTTTTCTAGGCCTCTTCGCCCCGATGCTGCACGTCAACTTTGCGTGGAAGAAGGACAGCCGGGTCAGCTGGTACCAGCCGACGCTGCGGAAACCGGATGCCGATGCTTCTGCTGCGAATGAAGAGGCCGAGGTCAGTGAAGTACGTTTTTCAAACTACAATTTTTCGTAGTTTGTATTACTATGTAATTTACTGTTTTTAGCCGCCAGCCCCGCTCACCGTCGCCTTCGTGTCGCCCGTGGTGTTGCGCAGAGAGCTGGAGACGCTCGTGCACCAGGATATGCAGGCTCTAACGGTTCGATTTCTTTTTGTTGGTTCTAGATTATCTTTAGGACAAATCCATCATGGAGACCCATCCGGTCATCTTCTGGAATTTGGTGTACTTCCTGAAGCGGTTGGCCCTTCCGTCTCACTTCATCTCCTGGCTTGGTGAGTGGAAACCCTGGAGTCTTTGCGTATAGCTTTTACAATTTTTTCTTTTCATAAATTTTTTTTATAATCAGAGTTTCGAAAGTAATTTTTCGGACCCTATTGTAAATTAATGAGTGGCTAGGAATAGATTTACGAGAATCTAACTTTCAAACAAATTGTTTTGCGAAGAAAAAAATGAAAAGTTGATTTTTCATGTTTTTCAAAGGTTTTTCTAAAATATGCTTCGAAATCTTTGACTTTAGGACCCAACGTACACGTGCGATGTGTCTACGACCGGCCAAACTATCACCCAGATGCTCCGCCACTGTACATTAGCAACCCCAGGAATCAGGGAGATTTTTTCTGTCTCTTTAACTATTTTTTAGCACCTGGTCACCAACAACTCTCACGGCTCGCGGGAGTCCTCGCGGCAACTCGTGACGACGGCCGTCGGCGAGAGCAACATGTTCAAGGCGATCCAGGCGCTCGTCAACGAATCGCGGAACGTTCAGGACACCGTCGTCTCGCTCGGCACCCATTTCCCGATCTTTAGGTGTGGTTTTAAAATCAGCTAATGCGATGATTTTACTAGTTTTCCAGGTCCTGAAAAATTACTAATTACCCATTTTAGGGACATCCAATTCGCATCGCTCGACGAATTCGGCCGAGCCCTCAACCGATGCAATCTGGACGAGGCTTATCAGCGCGAGTTCGAGCGGTTGCCCCCGAGGTGCGTTGAGTAGAGAGCGTTTTTTGGGCAAATCTCTCGTATTCCCGAGAATTGTTTAAATTTTTAAAAAATTCAATATTTGCAAAACTTCAAAACTTTAAAAATATTTTTTGTAACTTCCTAGCGATCATCGACTACTAAAACTGGGGGAGGTAAATTACCCCCCCCCCCCCGCTAACAGGCCAGCACCCGAACTTCTCTTCTTTTTGTGGCAGTGATTTATTAGATCTTTCCTTTATGTTATCATTCGGGATTTAAATTTCGCCAATTCTAATTTTCGGAGGGAGGATTTTGAGGAAAGAGGATTTTAAACGTTTTTTTTGCGGGATTTAGAGAAAAAAATCTGCTTTTGAGCACGAACTTTAACTTTTTTCAGGATCCAACCCCTCCTTCCGCTCCAGGACTTCCCACAGGCCGTCCTCAACCGCGCTTGCCGAATGATCTTCATCCCTCTCGATCTGTATTAAAGTGTGCCAATCCCCCCCCTCCCCCCACTTCCGCTATGGACTTTCCCCCAATATACCTAGCCTGTTAGCTTGCCGTTTTGATCTTAATTTTAATGCATTACCCCCAAATTCCCCCCTACGGTCAGTACGCCTTTCCCCCAGCCAGACAGATTCGGTGCGCGCGGATGCGTCCGCTATAACTTACTCGCTTCACAAATCCTTCTACTTGTATAGGCACCCCATTTCTAGCACCTTTGTGATACACGCCCTTCCCTAAATCCCCTACCCCGATTTTACCGGTGTTTTTGTGTGCAGCTACTAGGTTGCGCGCTTTTTGATGAATCGGTCCAAATCCCGTAGAAAATCTGTTGATGCGTTTTGTGGGGTTGCCTATCGGAATCTCGAAAATTCTGCTTTGAAAAAATTGTTTTAAAATTTTCTGAGGATTCGCGATCCTGAAAATCGGCGATTCTGTAAGTTCTAAATCCTAAAAATTGAATTTTCAGAATTCAACATTTTTTAAAATGGCGAGTTTTCAAAAAAAGTTGAATTTTCCGCATTCCAACATTATCCAGGAGATTGCCCGCCTAAAAAAGTCCCCTTGAAAATGGCGACATTTCGAAAATAGACATTCTTAAATTCGGTATTTTTAAAATTCAACATTTTTTCTGAAAATTCGGCATTTCAAAATTCGACGTTTTCGGAAAATGCGATATTCTGATTTTCGAGGTTCCGATAGGCTTCCCCGTTTCTACCCGCTCGAGCTTCTGCCCCCTACTTTTTTGCACCAACCCCCCAAAAGAGACGACTCTGTGATTTGTCCGGGCAGCTTTCAAGCATTTCGTTTATTCTCAAGTCATCGTCCCCACCCTCTGAACCGGCCATCCAAATTATTAACGCTTTCATCTGTGTCGCTATGCTGAGCTTCTTTGCCGTTGTGCGTGTCTGCGTGTGTGTACTTACCAGAGTTTAGTATTTCACAGTGACCCATGAGATTAATGAAAATGAATAAAGGACTGTATCTTTTTCGGTGGAGAACAAAAGCACGACAAGTTGGCGACAATGGATATTTTTACAGGGATTCTGAAGTGATGGTTCCGCTGGTCATAAGTTTGAGTGGTTCTGGGTCGTTACCGGGGAGTATTGTCCTAGTTTTATCAATATTCGCTATAGTTTAAGCAAAAAATATATTTTAAATTACGGCTCAATATGACGTATTGTCAGGTACTTGTATTAAAAACAACAAAAATCCTTTTAAATGAGGCTCCAATCTCAATTAATCCTTTTAATTAAGCCAGTTTCCGATGTTGCGCAACTTTTTTGCAATTATGCTAGCGCGATTCGATAGAACATCAAAAATTATAATAAGAGTTTTAATTACAGTTCAAATTAATGTAATCTTGAGAAATAAAAGCTGTCGACAAAAATGCCCCCCCCCCCTAATGGAGCAGAACCTGTTGACTGGCTCTATAGGCTGTTTCGTAATTTTTTATAGGTTTTCTCCCTTGCGCTTTGCCACTTAGATATTTCGTTGTTGCGTATAATGCCAAACCTCGTGCATGCATGGCTTCTCCCCGCGATAGGCCGCCCTCTCCTGACACCTAACTCTACCACCTCCTACGAATCCCCACTATTTCTCGGTTCGTAAGAGGCCAGGCTGGCAATAGGCCGAGTCAGCAATATCGCAACCACCCGGAAACTACCCTTTCAATATTCATCACGCATCGATTCTACCCTGTGATTCAGATGGCCATAGGACGAATCGTGAAGCCGCTGATCCCAAAAGTCCGCGGGCCGCCGCTGAAGATGCTCGGGGCGCGCGGCCAGGCGGCACTGGCACACGCGGACCCGGCGCAGGTCCAGCATTTGCAGGTGAGTAATGGTTTCGAGATATCAGGAATGAGAATCGAAGGTTAGAAATGATGGAATTGTGGTCAGGCGTTCTTTAATAGAGCGCTTATCAGGCATACAATTATTTGTTTGCTCAGGAGCTCCGGTCTGATTCGAGCGAAGTTTTGTTTTTCTTATAAGTGGTCGCGCGTAGATACGTATCTTTATTGGCCTAATGAAAAAGAGTAATTTTGCTAAATCAGAAAGTTGCGGCATCAAAAGTATTTTTAAGCGTAGTTTGTGAAATACAGCAGAATCTACAGATTAATCTTGCTGCTTTCAGGAAATGTGCATCGCCGTCAATGAACGAGACGAACCAGTGCAGCAAGTGAGCAAGGGCGATGCGCACCACCAGGAGACGATGGCCCTGCATCGAGCGTTCAGGTATGAGAATTTGGCTTGGCGTGCTTCCAGATCCAAAACGATCCAATTTTTTGTGCAATATGATGGATTTTTCGCTGAAATCCTTGTTTACTAAAAGGTTTTTTTTATAAAATTCAGATGCCAAAAACTTGAATAATTGTTGTCTCATCCGTTTTAGTGTATTCGCCTTCACACGCGACGGGAGGTTGGTGCTCCAAAAGCGCTCGGCCTGCAAGATCACCTTCCCGCAAATGTGGACGAACACGTGCTGCTCGCATCCGCTGTGGGATGAGCGAGAGGTGCAAGGAGTTGAAGGTGAGGATTCTACGCGTTTTTTTTTAAAGATAATTGGCTATTTTTACTTTTTTATACTGATGAAATTCAGGCGCCAAACACGCGGCCGCCCGGAAAATGGAGCACGAGCTCGGGGTGCGGCCCGACCCGACGGACAGCTATGTTTTCAAGGTAAGATTGTCATCTAGGGGAAAATGTTTTTTTCATTTTAGGGAAAATACCTCTACAAGGCCAACATGGCATCCGGTCCGTGGGGCGAGCACGAGATGGACTACGCGCTGATTCTGAGGAATTTTGACCTGCAGCGAATACAAATGAACCCCGAAGAAGTTGAGGCCGTTGATGGTAATCTATTGACAGAGTATGAAATTTGAGTTTCTCAGCCGTCTCCCCCGATGAGCTGCCGCGCTTGATGAACGACCCCCGCTACACCTTCACGCCGTGGTTCAAGCTGTTCGTGCGCCTTGGGCACCTGCAGAAGTGGTGGGGCGATCTCGACAACCTGAAGGAATCCAAGGATCAGAAGGCCATATTTCGCATGGACATTTAGAGCTTTAAAAAAACCGTTTTGTGATTAATCTCGTCTTTCCCATGTGCAATCAATCATACATATATCCCGGTGTGCCTTATTAAATTTTTATGTACCTTTCTTGCCTATTTACTTGCCTTGTTTTTAGCGTGCTTCTGCACCTCAAGCCGTTTGTACAAACCTGATCTTACTCCCCTATGTAAAGAGCTTTGTCGCTTTAAACTTACCACATCAGGAACTTGTCGTTTCACCGGTATTTTACTTGTACATAAATCTTTTGAAACAATCAATTCGAGCCTCGACCTCGCAGAAAACGACATTGGGTATTGGTTTTTTTTGCGGAGGAGCTATGATTTCAAAATCCGGTTCAGAGCTCGTAAATGAAAAGAAAAAGCGAAGAGTCAAAGGAGCAGGCGGCGCAGGAAGTGAGCAAGATGCCGCGGCGCGAGCACGATCAGGACGAATTTTTGAGGAGACGACGGTGCTTATTATTTCAAAAAATTCCGAATCTATGTAGTATGTAGCTTTTTTACGCTCCATATTGCAATGTTTACGGGTTCTTGTTGGTTGGTGTAAAATTCGTGATGATAGTTATCGAAATTTAAAAGTTACAAACTCTAGCCCAAAATTTTCATGCGTGGTTTTTCATTTTTTGTCGTCGCGCTAAAATAGTTTCTTTTTATTACGAAAACCCCTTTTTTCAGGAAACGCATGATCCACATCGAGTTTGTCGACGCGAACAGGGGCTTCGAGGTGGCCCGCCCGGCGGTAAAACTTTGTCTTTTTTGCCTCAATACTTTTTAGGGCTCCTACCTGTCGACGATGGGCGTGCCGGGCAGCAAGGGACTTCGGCACAAGCTGTACCCGGAGGAGGTGCGATTTACAGTTTTAAAAACACTTACTTTGTTTTTAGACGCTCTACCTGCGAGAAACCGACGTCGCGTACGTCACCGACAAGGCGGGCAACGAATTGACGACGGCTCAGGTGTATACTTTGTGGAAATAAGCAGTTAGAAATGGATTTTGGATTCTGTATTCACAGTACGGTTTCTTTCAGCTCCATCGAATCGCGCTCAATCTCGTCCCACACACTCACTTCACCGCCTACCGCGAGATTCGGCGCAGCGGCTTCGTGATCGTCCGGAAAAGGTAATCGCTGTTTTTTCTGCATTTCCTAGATTTATAAAATGCTTAAAAGAGAATAGGGAGAGAAAAGATAGTTCTGCACTTGTTTTCTGGAAAATAAAGCTTTTTTCTAGGTTCGATCCGTCGGTTCACGGCCTTCCAACGACTAGCACTGCATCGAGCGCACTTTCTGAAGAAGTTGCGGAATCGCCCGCCGAGAGGTTATCAAAGTCCTGTTTTTGAAATCATCAGTTTTTAGTGTTCCGCTGAAGCCGTTCCCGCGCCGGCTGCTCGACGATTTCCCGATGATGATACGCGAGGGCCAGCTGGAGTTGGTCAAGCTCTATTTCTAAATCTATGATTTAGGATGAAAAACCTGGCGGCCGACGATGCGCTCAACCCGGTGGGCCACACGCTTGAGGCGAAGCTGCCGCTCAATCCAACGTTGTTGCGCTTCAGTTCTTTGGTAGGTTTCGTGTAGTTTTTTCAAAAATAAGTTTTTTAGGCCGGAAGAAAGGATGCGAAACGACTTGCTCGCCGTCTGGCGCCTGGTTATTGGCCAAATCTAGAACACGTGCGTTTTGATTGGCTGGCAATAAAATTCTATCGATCACTAAAATTAATAAATTGTCATTTTAGATTGCCCGTACCGCCACCGATTGGGCCGACTACCGCAAGCGTGCCCTCGCCGCCATCAACAATGCCCGTGAGATGCGCACGCGAAACAGTGCAAGGTAAATTTATTCAACGTTAAGGTCGCTTGGAAAATCGGAAAATCGGTAACGGGGCTGTTAGATATCGCATCGGGTATTGTGGAATGGAGATCGGTTGTAAAAGTAATACATGAAAATGATAGCATAGATAGCACATGTACGAAAAGTGGTTCTTTTCTTGCTTTTTATTCGGCCATCGCGTCGCCCTCGTCGTCGTTGCAGATGTCCTCGGCCATTTGCCAGACCTGGAAAGGGGGATTTTTAGAAGGTCTAGAAAGACGACGGCTTCAGCAAGTCCCAACTCGTAAAAGCCCTCACCTGCATGACGTTGTCCTCGCTGACCGAGCAGATCACCCACGGCTCGTTGGGGTTCCACGAGAAGTCGGAGATCTTGGCTTGGTGGCCGCCGTGGATGAAGAGCAGCTCGGGCGGACCGTCCTCGGCATCTTCCGGGCTCTGTTCCTCGCCGATCTTGCTCAGGTCCCAGACGTGCAGGCGACGATCAGTGCCGGAGGAGGCGGGGATCGTCTCGTTATGGGGTGACCATTGAACCTAGGAAAGCATTTTTTTATGTTTCGCGGCGCGTCAAAAAGTATCTTTTCTTAAACACTGAGTAATAAACATAAACTATTTTAATAGCATTTTGCGCCTTTTTAGCTCGAAAAAAAATTCACGGAATGACTTTTGGCTAAAAAAGCTAGTTTTTAATCTTTGTCTACTTAAAATCCCTTCCGTTAACGAACCAGAGCAAAAAACGTCAAAAATCACCTGGAAAATCTCGTCGCGATGCGACTCGAACGAGTGGAGCTTCAGCTTCAAATTGCGCAGATCCCACAGCGCGACGGTCTAAAAAAATTAACTCGCAAGTCAAAACCCCATACCTTATCAGCGGACCCGGTGGCGAGGATGTACTCCGAGTACGGGTTGAACGACAGGCAGTTCACCTCGGCGTTGTGCGCGTCAATGTTGTGCAGCGGCTGCTTTTGGTTATCGTGGCTAAAACGGGTTCAATAAGCTGCCAAAAAACGATTCCATACCGCGTGTCCCAGATCAGCAGCTTCTTGTCGTCGCCCACCGAGCCGAAGACGTTGTCGTGCGGTGAGAGTGCCATTTAAACTCCACGCGACGTCTTCCACCACCGAGGTGTGCCCGTTGAATTTTTGGCCTCGCGTAGCTGCCGGCCGGGGGCGGCCTGGTTCGGGTTCCACGACAGGCCGTAGCCCTCCTTGGTGTGGCCGCGGAGACGAAGCGTCGGTTGGCAAGGGCCTGGGGCGGTGCCGGCGGGGAAGAGCGTGTAGTTGAAGATGTAGACCTGAACAGGGGTATTATGATGACAGAAAAGCACGCCAGGAAAAATTTTTAGTAATTTGCGAAAAAGCTCCTGAGCCTTTACTTTACATTTTTAGGGGTTTGGAAGGTTTTTAGTGCTTTCGGATACTCAAAAGTTATAAAAACTCGACAAAATTTAGGACTTTTGGCGTTTCTGTTAGAACAAAAAACAACCAGCAATGTCAATTTCTTCTCTGAACTTTCTGTACTCAAATCCGCGCAAAAAACTGCTACATGTTTGACCCTATGGCGTGATAGGCCCACCCACTTCGACCCTAGTCCTAAACCTCTCTTTCAAATCCGCGCAAGATTCTTTGCAAAAAGCTGATTTTTTACCTCTTCACTCGGCGATTTTGTGGCGATAATCTTCGAATCTTGGGGCATATGGCGGGCGCGATTGACCTCCCCGTCGTGGTTGATGCGCTGCTCGATGTCGATTTTGCCGCCCATGCACGTTAGGCCGAGGAAATCTACAAGAAAACGGTTGTCAACACAACGACTCAAGCCGAATTTACCTTGGTTGTCCAGATCAAAGCGGTTGGGGTCGATGCGCACGTCTTCGGTGGGGATTCGCACGCGGGCGATAACGAGGTGATTCTGCTCGTCGGAGGTGTGCGTGCCCAAGATGAGACGATGGACCGTGTAGTCGGGGCTGTCGGACTAAAAAAAAACAGTTTGAAACGTGATTTGATATTACCTTGATCACGTCGGGCAGCCATTGCGCCGTCAACGACGGCCACTCGAGCGCGTGCGACATGACAATGTCGTAGAGGACGGGCGTGTTCCGCTGCCAGATGCGGTAGTCCTCCTGGATCGCCAGCTCTTCGGCCGATGGGCCCGCGGCCGCCATTTTCCTGAAAATACAAATGAATTTGAGATCGACACGTGGATTTTTTGGTCACGGAAAAGAAGAAGATCGTGCGATGGGGGAGACAAATTTGAGCCAGACTGTTTTGGAAACGAAGACTGAAGAGGGTAGTTCGAAGAAATGCATAGAATTTGGCAGGAAGTTGGGGAGATGTTTGCAAAGTAATTAGAAACATCAAATCGCGCTTTCGAATATTTTGAAAGCGAACACCTGCGCTGCGGCCCCGGCTACAAACTGCAGAAACGCGGGCCGAATGGCGGGAAAAGGCAATACATGCGCAAAAGTGTTCTGCAAAAAAGGCAGCAAGAAATAGCAATGCAAAAAAGACGAAAAGGAGGAAAGAAAGTAAATAGGTCGGAATAAATAACGGTAATCGATGGCTCGATTGCTAAAATTGAGATGTTTCTATAAAAATTGAGATAATTTTCGGGAAGGCTACAAAGTAACAACAATTCGGGCTACAACCGGACTACAAAGTACAAATACCTACAAAACTATAAGCTACATTTCTAAACAAAAGAATTTAAATAACTTTAAAAGCCTTCTTTGAAGCGGGCAACCAAAAAGTTAGGTTCTACGCCAAAAGGCCGCAAAATAATCAACGGGATACCATCAAAACGTATGTATGGATTGTTTTAGTTGGAGAGAATGGCGTAGCTACACGAGGATTATATAAAGCGGGGTCTAAGGCTAATGATACGACGTTCAAAATTGATAAAAAACTGGCATATTCAAAAAAGGTTCATCGCCATTTTTTCAGACCGGCTGCTCCGTATGGCCGAGGACGTTTTCCGGTCAACACGGGCCGAGCGCCGTGGGTGCGCCAGGAAGTGCGCGTTGAGCACATCGAGCGCGTCGAGCGCATCGAGTACGACATCTACCAGCCGGGCACCTATATCCACTCGACCATCCGCCGACCGCACATGAGGATGACTGTTTTTGAGTGAGTACTCTAGTCTTTTTAGGTTCCAAAGCTCAGATACTGGTTTCTAGAGTAAGATAGACGTGGCAATAAATTGGTCTGGGTCGTCTGTCCGAAATTTGATTTGTTACTAGAATGTCGACATTTTTGGATGTCAGGATTTTTTTTTGGATTCAGAGTGTCGAAATTTCAGATGACGAAGTTGTCAAATGAACAAATCTTGGAAAATACCACAAATCTGTGCCAATATTTCGACACTTGGAATTTTTACATGATGGAATTTCGCTTTTGGGATCTCTGAGACATCAATATTGTCAATTTTCGCGTTAAAAAATTGAAAATTTAAAATAAGTTAAAAATGTCCTTTTTGGTTTGAGGTATGTGCTCTTGCAAGCAATTTCTTTTCAGTGCCAGCTCGGGCGCGTTGCCGATGCACGAGATGCGTCCGGTGGCCGACTTGCGCTCGATCATGGCCGTCGTCTCATCAAGTGCCGTCGTCAGCTTCATCGAGCACTCCACGGGCCCCATCTCGCTACTTCAGTTGCAGGTAGTATTATTAGACGGCCGTGAATTATTGAGTGAAAATTATCTTTTGTAAAACGATTTTTTATTATTCTAAGTGAATTATCAACGGCTAGCTTGCAAGTTGAATTCAACTCTAAGAAAGTCGAATAATATTTAAAACTTTCCGGGTTTTATTACATTTCCTGGCATTTCAAGATTTTTTTAGACTGAAGCCAAGGTCCAGCACCCCGACAACCCGATCGCTCAGGAAGACGTTGATGAAGCCACGACCATTGAGTGAAAATTCCCGACTGCCAAATATTTATTGAGATGCATAGCCCTCTTTTTGTGATGCTTTTCAAACGATGCTTCCCGGTTTTTTTCAGCTTTTGTTTTGCTGCAATTTATTGCCGGTGTTGTGAGCCGCTGACGTCCACGAGTTTTCAGGGTGAATTTTTAAAGGAATAAAGGTTTTTAGGAATTAAAAAAAGTTATAATTTTTGACCAAAAATAAAATTTTCCCAAGATTTCGTTAGCGGGAAGGAAAGACCCCCGCTAACAGCCCAAAACCCAAAATTCTAGAACCTTTTGCAGGGAAACTTTGCAAGCTTCTCCAACTCCATTATACCATGACGCCATGACCGTAATACAGTCTTCTTTTCAGGCTTCTCGCTGATAACCGCCCAAATCGCAGTGCCAACCGCCTGCCGGACCTTTGGACCCGATTCATACTTTTTGGCCCATTTTGGGGCGGCGTAATCAGCAGCGCCCGGGCAATCTTTGCGGGTTGTTGGGCTCGAAAAATCATCAGAAAAGCGGCGTCTTGTCGCAAAATGTGACGGCGGGGTACCGTTTGCGGGCTCTCGGGCTAGAGTCTGCCCGATTGTTGATCTGCTTCAGGGCGGGGCAACCGGGCTGTGTGTGCAGATTCGTCACGCTAAATGATGCGCCTAAACGGGGCACAATGGGGAATAAAGTTCCGGGCGGTGGGTATAAATTGGGTGGGATTCTGCAGTGGGTACCTACTGATAAGTCGGATTCTCACTGCTGATCTGCAACTAATATGAAGCTGACAATTCTGCTTACTGTCGCCGCGCTGGCCATTGGGGCGCTCGCCGGCCCGATGTAAGCCGGAGGAAATTGTGCTAAAATGTCTTTAAAAAGTTAGAAAGCCTAGAATTTGGTCAAAAATTAAATGCATTAATAGCATTAATAGCCTAGCATTAAAATTACTGTTTTAAAACTACAAAATCCCGTAGGACTCCATAATGAAAGCAAGCCATTTTACACAGTTTCTAGATATAAAAGCATACACAAAAAAGTTTCTACATTCCAATTTTTAGCAAAACTGACCAAATGCCACTACGCCTACCGCTGAAATACTTCCGGGACCGCGTCATCACGGCGTCGGTGCAATTTGGAAGTCCTCGTAAGTTTGGATTAGAAATTGTTTAATTAGCTTTTACTTAGCTTGTAGTCAAGTTCAAAAGATTTTAAAGCTAAGAAAACCTTCATTTCTGGATATTTTTCAAACTACAAGAAATTTGGGAAAGTTTGGCCTTGAAAATGGACGTAGACGCTTCTAAAATCCAGGAATAAGTTGAAATTCAAAAAAATGTAGCTTTTCCAGCTTTCCATTTGGTTAAATACGCGTTAAATAAACGCAAACGTTAAAAACTTTATGTTTTCTCAGCCCAAACCTTCGACCTGGCCCTCGAATCGACCACGTCGGACACGGCACTATTCTCCGTGGAATGTGGTGTAAGTCATATCAATCGTATAACGAAAGATATAGCAAAAGCTCTACAAAAACTGGATTAAATTAACAAAATTAAAGTCTTTTACAAAATTAAAATATCCGATTTTTAGCTCGACGACCCGGAGGGTGGCGGCAGCTGCCGGATGGACAAGGCCCAGAACTTCACGCGCCGACTTTATAATGAGAGGTGAGGCAAAAGAAGAGAGAACTTTAAGTTATATAATACGTTTAATTGGTTTCCTTTTCAACAGTTTTGAGAATACAAATGCTTATTTTTCAGCGCCTCAACCACCGCCCAATTCATGTCGACTACATTCGCGTACTATGGCGATTGGTTCCAATCTTATGCCCAGAAATACGGCGAAATTGTCACCGTGGCCGGGACGACGATTCAAACGCTGCTTGGGTCGACGATTAAGGTAGCCTATTAAAAATAACCTTTTTTTAGTTTTTAGCATAATCTGCTAGTTCAGACTTTTTGACAGACGTTTTTACCCAGAGAAGTATAAAAATTGGTAAAATACTATATTTAATAAGGTATATCATACGTAATCCATTCTACAACAAAGATAGTGCGTTAACAAATTATAATTTTCCGATTTTTGGTGGCACCTGACGGGTAGAAACGTTTTATCTAGATGTTTCGGCACTCCAAAAGATCTACATTAATGTAAAATGTAACCCGCAACTGAATTTATTTAATAAGCTATATTAACCATATTTTAACCCGGTTAAATACCTCCATTTTCCTATTTTCCACTTCTGATCACTTGTCGCAACGCCGACCTATTTGGCCAGCCGTCAATTTCGCAGGCATCCCCGGTTAGGGGCGGAGCCACGGGGAAAAGGCCCTTCCCGTGCGCCTACCCCATCGCCTCATTGGCTCAGTGGCAGAGCGTCTGTCTAGTAAACAGAAGGTCGCTGGTTCGATTCCAGCATGAGGCACCATACGTTTTGCCTTTTTGCCGATTGTATTATTGGGTTGCGCTGGGCTCGGAAATGGGTTTTAGCGGCCGGAAATTCGAATAGCAACTACAAAAACACCCAAACTTTGAACAAAAGGTAACTTGTTCGCTAAATTAGCCGGTTAGTTATTGTGGATTTTTGGTCGTTTTCGAAAGTGTAAGTCGAATTTCTAGTGTACTACCCAACTTTTTAGGAATTTAATAAATCAGTTGAAAAACTATGAGATTATTTATTATTTCAGACGATCGGCAACTGGTCCCCAGTGATCGCTGACGGATTTTTGGGCCTCGGCCTCCCCTCAAAGGGCAGTCAAACCGGCGACTCGCTCATTTACAATGTCACAAAAGCCATCCACACCAAGGGCCAGTCGCAGAATATTGTGTCGTTGTGGTTGGACAAGTTCGTTTTGACAGCTCATCCGAGTTTCCAAAATAGCGAAAAAATTAAAATGAGCATGAGCTTTTCAGCTATGCCGAGCCGTACTCGACCGGGTTCTTGACGATGGGAGACTACGATCGGAAATACTGCGATATGGACCAAATCGTGAACGTCACGCTGACGTCGTCGCTCGCATGGGAATTCGGAATTTCTGGGTTGGTAGATGGTTTTGGCTCTTGCTATTTCTCTCTCTCTCTCTCTCTCTCTCTCTCTCTCTCTCTCTCTCTCTCTCTCTCTCTCCCTGCTGCCTAAAATGTTAATTTTATCCTAATTTCAGCTGGAAAATCGGAAACCAATCGGGTGGCAAGGCTAACATTGCCCGAATCGACCTCATCCAACGAGCCATCCTCCTCCCAAAGGCCCAACTCTCCTTCATCGCCCAGGCCGTCGGCGCCACGTACGACCAGAACATGAAAGCGGTAGGGTTCGCGAGCTTAGCGCAGACTTCATAAGCTGGGCTACAGCTGGCTTGTCTAAACCTAGTCTATTGAAAGTGTCGATTCTCGCCCTGATCAGCACCTTGAAAAGCTTTAAAAGGGCTAGAAGCTGGTCCTAGAAGTTAAAAAATAACTTTGAAGTCCATTCATTAATTCCAAAAATACCTTCCAATTCCAGTACTACGTCTCGTGCCTGGCCACCCTGCCCGACTTCCAGTTCACCGTCAACCAGGACACATTCACCATCAAGCCGCGTCAGTACACCGAATGGGTAAGCTGAAGCTGTGCGTTTTTGGTACATCCCCGAAATTTAGCCGGTCAACAGCGACCGGTGCGAGCTGCTCTTCAACGAAAATACGCTGTGGGACAAGTCGCAATTTGGGCCCCAGGTTGGTGTTCCTCCACGTTTAAGCCTAAGCTAAGCCAAAGCCTAAGCGAAGCCTAAGCCTAAGTCTAAGCCTAGGCATAAGCCTTACCAAAGCCTGCGCCAAAGCCTAGGCCTACGTCTAGTATGTACCACTTTTCAGATCCGTCTTGGGCACCCGTTCATCCGCTCCTACTGCTCGCACTTTGACTTTGATCGCCGCGAAGTTGGCTTCTCCATGGCCAGACATTAGATTTTCTGGTATCTGTATAAAGTTGTAAATAATGTTTTGGTTTTACCACATAAAAATACGGAGAACATAATAATATGCAGTTCTATGTATCTCTCTGTCTCCCGCTCGCTCTCTCTTTCTCTCTCCCCTCTCTCTCTCTCTCTCTGGCCCTGGCAATTTGCAAAAACTAGACAGCAGCAAAGTTGTAAAGAAATAGGGGGCGCCTAGGAAGACCCCCGGAAAAGTGACGGCATCCCGTCTAATCGGCTCCTGAGAATCGAATGCCCGATTTGATAAGGAATCTTTGGCCATTCTCTTGGTTTTGCCCCTGAAAGCCATGCTGCCCTGGGTCGCCGTGTCGATTTTTCTGGCTTCAGGCATTGCCGCTAGCCCTATGTAAGTTGGAAAAATGCGGGGTTTTGTCAGTGAACTGCTTGAACTTGTTTGTATCTTCAAAACTGTTTTTTTTTGCGATTTGGGGCTTGTAATCAATATTTTCTGAGAGTACAATACCTTAAAAATCCGCCTTTTAGCCAACGAGATGACGACCCGAACCCGCTGCACATTAAATTGTTGTACTACCAGGATCGAGTGCTGACGGCTAATGTACAATTCGGAACGCCCGGTAAGTAATTTTTCGATATTTTAAACTATTTTTTGCTTCATTGAGTTGCTCAAAGCACGTACCACATCGTTTGAAAGCCTAAACTGCTGATTTTTTTTCTTTATTGGACTCGATTCGCGTTTATTTTATTCGTTTTTTAGGCCAAACCGTCAACCTCGAGCTCGATAGCACGAGCGCGGACACGATTGTCATCGACGTCGATTGCACGGTAATTCGGAGTTTGCACGCCGAAATGTTGTAGCTTTAGTACGATAATCACACGAGTTGCACCGACGATTCGTCCCAGAATTACACCCGGAAGACGTACGACTACACGTGGGTGAATTTCGAGAGTTAGATTCCGCTTTTTGCGGCTTATTTAGCACCAAAATTCTATATTGAAAAGCGATTTTATTTGTAGAAAATCGTCAACTGGCAGCAGCCTTGGCGTCGGCTACCTGTATCAAAATGACGCCTTCCAATCCTATGCCGACCAATTTAACGACTCGGTTTCCATCACCGATTTCCAGATGCCACTTCAATTCGCGACGGCTAAACGGGTAGGTCATTTTTACTTTATTTTTTTCATAAAAGGTATCGAAAACCTAACAATTGCAAGGAAAATACGGTATGGGTTCGTTTTTCCTTGTGGTTCATTTTTAAGACCTTAAAATTTTTTTCTAATAGGTTACAAAAGCCTAACTTCGATTTTAGACGATTGGAGATTGGTCGGCTGTGACTGCTGACGGTTTCCTGGGACTTGGCCTCCCGAAATCCGGGGCTTTGGGTGACTCGTTCATGGCGAATCTCACGAAACTCTACCCCTCCAACACCCAGAATCCCAGCGTCGTCACGCTATGGGTGGATGAGT
The DNA here is from genome assembly GCA_038088335.1 of Mesorhabditis sp. LJ9110. Lineage (NCBI taxonomy): Eukaryota > Metazoa > Nematoda > Chromadorea > Rhabditida > Rhabditidae > Mesorhabditis > Mesorhabditis sp. LJ9110. The sequence continues at coordinate 73,137 of JBBGBA010000201.1, forward strand.
GGGTTTCGACTTTGAGGAAATAGGCTATTGGCTAATACCTTAAACTAAATTCTGAAGCGCTGCTAATAAAATTACAAAAACCGTTTAGTTTTGCCCAACCGAACGGCAAAGGATACCTGACCGTGGGAGACTACGATGCCAGAAATTGCCAGACCGACACCATCGTTAACGTCACCCTCACCTCGCAGTTGGCTTGGGAATTCGGCATTCAGGGGTAAGTCTTGTGTTTAACAGTCTAAACCTAACATTCATCGTGCTTTTACTAAAGTTTTACTGTATTTGATGTGGTAAAGCTATTTAAAAAACGTTTCCATTTATAAATCTTGGTCTCAATTGACCATTTTTGCTAGAAAATTCTATATTTTCGTAGTTTTTACAAAATTTGAGGAGATTTTGCGCTTTAAGGTGGTAACAATAGTTGAAAAAAGCTTCTTCCATTACTAAATCGAATACATAATTTTTTAGGTGGGCATTCGGTAACCAGACGGGCGGAAAGTCGAACATTGCCCGGATCGACACGGCTCGCCGGCAGATTTTGTTCCCCAAAGCCCAGTTGGCCTTCATTGCTCAAGCTGTCGGAGGAGTTTACGATGGCGACATGAAGGCGGTCAGTCTTTACCATAAAAACGGGGAGGGCGAGAGAGATCGAAGAGCGAGAGAGAGAGAGAGAAAAGGAGAGTGAGACAGAGAAGGAGAGAGAACCATTCGACTCGATTCCATTTCAGTACTACGTCCCCTGTTCGCAGACCGTCTTTTTGCCCGATTTCCAGTTCACCATCAACAACCAGAAATTCAACATTGGATACAGGGAATATTCGGAATCGGTGCGTCTATGGCAAAATAACTTTAAAGAGTTGTTCAGTGGAACAACTCCCAAAAGTGTGAGCTGCTCTTCAACGAGAATACCGTCTGGGACCAGACCCGATATGGGCCGCAGGTAACTTTTCTGAAATTTCCCGGAATCTGGCTTTTACGACAAAGATAGGAACGTAACGTATTGAAAGAAGTAGTGGTGTGAGGACATTTAATGGCGCGTGAAATGCACATCTTCCGGGTGTGTTCGGCGGAGCATCGCGTAGCCCAAAATCACTGCATCAACCAGAGAACAAAATTCTGAAACACACTGCGGTTTTCTCGAAATTTGTCATTGAAATTTCCCAACGGAAATTTTTCGGGTCGAATCGAATGAGTAAGAGCATAAGTTTGAACGAAACCTGCGGATTTACCAAAACTCGAAAACACCCCATTTTCAGATTCGCCTCGGCCACCCGTTCCTCCGCGCCTACTGCACGTTCTTCGATTACGGTACCCCGGCACTCGGCTTCTCCCAGGCCAACCATTTCCAATAAAATGCATAAATAAACACATTACTAGATACAATCCGCGCCTCACTACACTGCACTCCGTTTTGACGTATTCAAGCGAAAAATCGGGCCACAAAGGGCTGATAATGAAAATTCTATAGGAAATTCCGAAATTTCAAAGAAATCTTGGAATTCAGGCAACAGGAATTTTACGCGAGTTTTACGTGATACGAAAAATTCTCAATTACAGATTTTTTCAAGTTACTCAAAGTAAATCACTAAGTGACTATATATAAATACAACATTTTCGATTTTTAAGGAAATTGTACGAGCTTACACAAAACCAATCACCTTTTTTCTGACGTTTTTGGGTGCCCACTTTCATAATGATAGATTACAGATGAGTGGCCGCTCCCAGTTCTAAAAGGGTCAATTTACGAGTACTGCTCTTTCCCGCTAGAATGTTTTATCCTGGTTTATATAGCCTCTCTCTCTATCTCCTACTCGTTCTCTCTCGCGCGCTCTCTCTCCCTCTCTCTCTCTCTCTCTCTCTCGCTCTCTCTCTCGCTCTCTCTTTCGCTCTCTCTTTCTCTCGATGTTTCTCTCTTGCCCTCATCCCAAAGAATCTCTGCTAGTCTGCTTCCGAATTCCCTAGGAATCTCTGCTCGTTTCTTTCACCTAATCGCCTGATATTTTTGCAGATTGGCCGGAGCAAGTTTTACATGTTTTTTTTGGAAAAATTGACAAACGCTTTGGTCACAAACATGACCCTCCGGTCAGCAAAATCCCACAGCGGTTTGTTGCAGCGCGGCAAAATCCCGGAAGAATTAAGGCGAGGTCGAAGGTGTTTTCTGTGCTCTGGTCACATTACATGCCAAATAACAAAAAGCTTTTGGACAAAAACGAGACTTTTATTAATTACAGTGAAAAACTTGCTGGATTTATTATCTTGAAGATGTCGTGTCTCAATCTCTCTCGCTCTCGTTGGCTCTCTCTCTCTCTCTCCCTCGTTCTCTCTCTATCTCTCTCACCGCGTTTAATAATGATAAGGTTCTGGTTCGTTAGCGGGGGAGTAGGTCCAAAAAGGCCCTGTTGGGGAAGCGGAGTGGGCCTGGCCTTTCCAGTCTCTCGTAGTCAGAGCCGTCTGGATCTAGCCTGCACCTTTCGCGTCTAGTCTAGGCAGTTTTGTGCTGCCACCCCTCTAACTAGCACCGACTTCCCACGAAGATCAGTGTGTCGACAGGAAATTCACGTAATACTCAGGTCTGGAGTAGCATTCTCCATACCACAATTCTTTGCGCGCTGCCGCGAATTTTGGAGCTGGAAAGCTGGCCGTGTAAACACAATGATTTTGATGCCGGAGAATTTTGGATAGCTTTTAAAGGGCTGGAAAACCCCTCAAGATTGCGAGGTACTTTTACTTTACTTTTACGAGTTTGATATACGAACCTACCCAAGTGTTTTTGAACATTTGCTGAAGCTTGAATTGGCTTATTTCCCGGCCGCAACGGAATCGAACGTTTGTAGCTGCAGTTGCCAGCGTGGCTGTCGAGACCTAGCCGACGGAGTGGGTTGATCATTCACTTAGTAGTGTCTTTAAAGCGCACGTTCAGGGAGGGACCGTATACTCGTCCCAACGCGTACACCCTATGGACGTAGGCACCGCTCGGGTTCGACCCCCGGCCGCGGCAAAAATCTTTGCTTTTTCAAAAAAAGTCCCTGAACGTGCCCTTTAAAAACAAGCCTAGAACCTTTGCCTCTTAACCTTTGCAAAAGAAAAAGAAAAACAAGCCATTACATTTTATGTAAAGGTAAAACAGCTAAAAAAAATAACACTCTAGGTACCGAGATACGGTAGCTAAACGGCGTGCCGAATTTCTCTAGAATTCGTCCTCTGACTATCAACGGCGACGACGACGAATTTCAACAGAAACTAGCTTGGTCTGTCAACAGGCTATTTTTAATTCCGTTCATTTTACGCATTGTGTTCGAATTTAGCTACTCTGGCTTTAGACGGAGCACCGAAATTTACGTTACTACCGTATCCTGTGTTTTTCCGTATCGATAAAGTACAGCGCTTTTCCAGTACCAGGCGCAGATGACGAATTTTGTAAATATTCACTTCCAAAAGGTATCGCTTGGGAATTTGGCGGTATATGAAAATACATCGGACTCATTCATTTTTAGCCAAGTGCTGTTTTTATCTTTGCCGCCCAAGGGAATTTATTCTTAGTACACGAAGACTATGTTGGGATGATGTTAACTGCTTTAAATTCTTTGCAATGCTTGGATCTGCTCCTTTTCGGACACGTTTTCTGTGGCTTCAAGGGTGCTTCAGTTTTAGACAAGGTTCAAAATGCCATTCTTCAACGAAACGACGCGCGAGCTCCCAGAAATGGTCTCCCAGGCTCAGATTGCGGGCTTTTTAGCATTTTTGGTATGTGGAGCCTCTAATCGGAAATGGAAAGCTTATAATTACTCGCAATTAACAAAAGGAATAAAGATGAATAAATACCGTTAAAAAGTACTTGATCTTCTCAATTTTTCAGGCCTCTCTTGTCGGAATTATCGCCAACGGGATGGTGATCTTCTGGATTTCGCGGTTGCCCTCCATGCAGGTACGGAAATTGGGGAAAAAATGTTGACGTAAAACCCATTGAAAAGATACCGAAATTTACTTTAGAACGCATTTGGGCGGTTGACTCGAAATCAGGCGACCGCTGATTTTCTCCACGCTTGGGGCTTTTTCCTCTACATGGCCCCGATGTTGATGTTGTAAGTCGGAAATTCAAGGATATTTCTTGCTCGCTCTCTCTCTCATTTCGCTCTCTTTCTGCCCCTCCCTCTCTCTCTCACTCGCTCACGTTCTCGCTCTCTTTCTCGGGTTCCATTTTGGCTCTGCCTCGGAGTACGGTAGTGTTGCGAGAAAGAACAGGCAGAGAGAGAGAGAGACGAGAGAGAGAGAGAGAGACGAGAGAGAAAGAGAGAGAGTGAGAATGACTGAACACAAGATTTTCAGTGATCTAAAATCGTGGGACAACCCTGAATTATCAGCTCTGGTCGGCCACTTCCAGCTGATCTGCTACGATGCTTGTAACGCGAGGTACGGCATAGTTAAACCTTTAAAGCGCGTAGCTTTACAAGTACTATCACGTTTTTCGGTGCTAAAAGCTAAGTTTTCGACTGTCACGATCTCGAAAAAAAATGCATTTTCGTTAGCGCTACGCGACGCTCCGCCGACAGCCGGCTAAAAAACCGTTTCTGGTCTTGAAAAACGTTTAGTCCTATTTTTTTTTAGTCACCTGTTTGTGTCGATCAACCGTGTCTGCTCCATCTTCTTCCCTATGGAATATCCACGACTTTTCTCCAAGAAAAACGTCGCCAAGATCAACATCTTCTGCTGGTTGATCGCGTTTTGGCCGAGTATCCTAGCGTACAGAATTGGTGAGTTTTCAAGCGATTGGCGTCTCCCTAAACTAGCTAGCAGCTAGCAGGGTCTCTTGCAGAATTTGTTACCACCCCTTTAAAACCGAGAAAATCGGATTTTCAGCCGATTGCCGGTTCATCTACAGCGACGAGCTCTGGAGCTACACGTTCACCGTAAACCCAGTTTGCAATGTGGTTTCTTGGTTAGTTTCACGATTTCACGTTTTAAAGGGACTTACAAGGCAAGCATTCGTCGTCCAAATGTGATTGTTGCAAAAAAACACATTTTGCAATACGGTAGCTCTCTTGACTTTTCGAAATACAGAAAAATTTATTTCTGAAGGGATGAGGACGGCTTCTGTGACCCCCAGAATGAAGAAAACGAACTGATTTTTCAGGTACTACGATTTCGTGAAGAGCGTCGCGACGGTGTTCGTGATCGTCGGCCTCGATATGATCACTTTTGTGAAGTGTCGACTCCATGGGAATCACGTGGGTTACTGTAGAAGCGCCAAGAAATAGATTTTTCAGCTTCTCTCCACGATCGCCGATGCTCAAGTTCGGGCTCACAAGCGGAACGAGATCAACTTTGTGACCCAGGTAGGCGAGGGCTTCGAGGGGTCTAAAGGGATATATATGCCGTCTGCAACAATTGCGAAGGCAAGCTAGCAGAGACGCTTTGAGGAATTTAGGGCGATAAAATGACTGTCTCCTTCTCATTAATGCGCGTCTTAATCTATGGACTTTTTTAGAACCGGAAAATATAAGTTTTCTTTTCAGGCCTGCCTCCAGGGCTTCATCTTCATCCTCGAGCTCCTCACCTTCTTCGTGCTCGCCAATTTTGTTGATCTAAAGATGGGCAAATTCGCGTTGACGACCTTATCTTGGATCGGGGTTCATGCGCTGGATGGGTGAGCAAAATTAAAAATTTAGCGTTTTTAAAGGGACCTGGAAGTGCAACTTTGTGAGATGGGACCACTTTTGTTGATAGGTGTCGACAACTACGCCATTCCAAAACATCGTCGCCTCATTTTCCTAGCTGTCAGGGATGTGCGCTTAGAATAAAAAAACTTGTAGTTAGATCCCCCACACGAGTAGTTTCAAATTGGTGCACAGCTGTCTAGACCTAGTGCCTTGCGGGGGTCGATTCAGGCGCTTCCTGGTCCCTTTAAAACCAGCATACTCCAAAGTCTAGACCTAATGGAAGCGATGGCCGATTCCTTCTCGTTAAAAGCTTTTCCCGTTAAATGAAATAATTTTAATCTTCCAAATTTCAGCCTTATCGCCATCTTCTTCAACAAGGAATTCCACCACCGGGTGCTGGGCCAGAAGATAGGTACTGCAAACTTGGATTTTCTAGCGATCTTTCAAAAAAAGTTCAGAGCATGAGCCTGGCAGCCATCACAACTTGCCTATCCAAACACTTTTAGAAACGTCAAGCCGTCATGCGGCGTACTCGACCCAGATGCCGGCTACACTCAGCTCCTATTGCCAGCATTCGTCGCAGAATTTTTGAGTCCACGGGAAAATTTGCAACGGAATGGCATTGCTGTATTTTTATCGCTACTGGAAATAAATATTTTTTCGGGCAAAAAAGTGAGGAAATGCGAGAAAAGAACTTAGTATTGCATTTTGAATACTGTCGCGGCACTCTCTCACTCTCGCTCTTTCTCGCTCTCTCTCGCTCTCTCTCTCGCTCTCTCTCGCTCTCTCTAGCTCTCTCCTCGCTCTCTCTCTCTCTCTCTCTCTCTTCTCTTGATGTGTTGTGCACCGGGATAAAAATTGCTCTCTCTCTCTATCTCCCTCCCGCTATCTCTCGCTCTCCCTCACCACCATAGCTGACTCCCCTCTTTTTCGCTAACATGATCTCAAATTTGCATAAATCTTAAAATAGAAAATTTACATATTTTATTCACCGAATACACTTCCGGTTTTCCGAGTACAAAAAGCGGCGATTTCTCCAAAAAAACTACCACTTCGTCTTCGATGGAGCTCCAGATGCCTTCGCCCAGCAAGTACTGCGTCCGCGTGCCGGTACGTTTTGCAATTTGCATATTTCTCTCTCTCTTCTCTCTCTCCCATACTCTCACGCTCTCTCTCTCTTCAAATCTGCTTTTTTCAGCGCAACGCCGCCCGTCACCCGGCCGTCTACAGCGGGTTCGCCTCGCCGCGCCGCGCCACCCTTGCCGAGCAAGCCGGCCATGCTCGCCTCGATGAGCTGTATCCGGAAGGTATAATTTTAGGGGTTTCCTAAATGCACTCTGCTAGCATGCCCTTGCAACAAAATTCAGGGCAATCTAGCAGAGGTTCTTTTGGATATACAAAAATTCGTTTTTTAGGCCTCCTCCTGCCCCGTGAGCCGGTCCACTCCTTGACCAGCATGAAGCTGGACCTGAACGACTCGGCGTCGACGGTCGCCTCCCAAGAGAACCTCACCAGCACCGACAACACCAACAAGTTCAACGACCGCCGCAGGCTGCTTTGGGTTGGTCGTCTGCTTCTCTCTCTATCTCTTTATCTCTCTCTCTCTCTCTCTCTACCGCTCTCATGTTCATCTCCAGGCCGATGCCCTGGCGCACATGACCATGGGGCCGTTGATGGAGGAGACGCGCGCCTCGGAGCCGTCCCAGGCTGAGATGTGGTGGAACATCAGCCGGCGCGTCATCGCCACCGAGACGGCCAACGAGTTCGACAAGTTCGCCGCCAAGGACGGGGAACCTATCGTCCCGATCGTCCACATCACTGGCGACATCATGGACAAGGTACATCCAGCTTTGAGCTATTTGAAGTAAAAGCACCTTCAGCCGCAGGAGCCCTCGGCGGCGTCATCGGCAGGGCTAACGGATCGTACCCCCTCCTCGCCTTCCTTGGCCTCCTCGGCTTGCCCGACAGCGCGCCAGCTGTCGGCCGTGTCGATCGGTGACTGCCGGACCGCCAGGCAGATACCGGATGAACTGCTCGAACAGCTCGACGTCCTCAGCAACGGCGTCATCAAGGAGGTCAGCAGCCCCGGGCTTCTCAAGGAGTACACCTCTTTTTAGCCGACTTCCCCGGCCGCTACCACTTGTCGTGCGCCGAACGACAAGGCCAGCGTCACCCAGGAGGGCGACACCACCCAGGACGGATCCGCCGAGCAGCTCGACGTCACCGCCAAATCGCAGAACGACAGCAGCGAGGTCAGCGGTCGAAAGACTGCAAAGAGTACACCTTTTTCAGGGTCCGACTGCCTACATCGCCGATGTGCTGGCCGGCTGCGCGGCCTTGTCGACGTCGTCGTTCAGCACCGGCTTGAGCGGCTACGACAATCACCCGGCTGACCTCTCGCGCACCGCCCTCTCCTACACCGACACCGAGGTCGAGCATTCCGGGGTAGGAAAATTGCAATTCTTTGCCTTGTCTGTCCCTTTAAAAAGTCATCAAAGACCCATTTCAACCTCATCTTCTAGATGCTGGAGCAGCTCGCGAAGACACCCGTTCCGATCGGCGGGGAGCACAACATCAGCAGCAAGGAATCTGAGGCCCGGCTCGACGTCACGCTCGCCGACGAAGGCAGCAAGGTCATCGGCCTCTAATTGCGATGACATACCCTCATTTTTAGATGGATCCGGATAGGAGCGCCCTGACTGGCCGCCTCTTCAGCAAGGCGTCTATCAACACCAGCCAGTCCGACGTCAGCACCAGGGAATCTCAGGGGCAGCTCGACGTCACCGCCGCCGACCTTGGCAACAAGGTCAGCGGGATTCTGCCGTCGAAAATGGCCGAGTTTCAGTCGATGTCCATGTCCGAGATCAACGTCACGGCCGAGGAGCTGTTCGGGCCGGTCACGCCCAGCGAGTTCGATGTGTTGCGCACTGGAGTAAGAAATTCTCTTTCTCTCTCCCTCTGTCACTCTCTCTCCTGCCACTCTCTCTCTCTCTCTCTCTCTCTCTCTCTCTCGCTGCCACTCTCTATAGCTTTCCTATAAAAAACACACTTTTTAGCCGATCAGCAGCACCCCGAAGGGCGCCGAGTCGGAAGAGGAGCAACAGGAGGAAGAGCAGCAGCAGGAGGAAGAGCAGCAACATCAGCAGCATGAGCTCGACTTCGAGGAGGCCGACATTGGCACGTTCGGCTCGCTGGTCCAGCCCGTAGATATTTTCCTTCAATGTCCCTTTAAAATGGACTCTAGATTGACTCCCTGGTGCTGATCAAGCAGCGCCGAATGTCGAAGAACGACATGCTCGAGCCGCTCGTCGAAGAGGGCACCCTGACCAAGTCTGTGGTGTCCTTCTCGGAGTCGTCGGAGAAGCCGGTGCCGCAGATGCAGTGGGAGGAGGACGACGACGTCGTCAGCAAGTCGTACGACAGCGAGGAGGAAGAGGAAGAGGAGAATGAAGAGGATGACAGCATTCATGGTGGGTTTCGCAAGGAATCTTTGATAGTTTGCTCGCTCGCTCTCTCTCTATCTTGCTCTCTCTCTCTCTCTCTCTCTCTCTGTCTCTCTAACCTGTGAAAATTCAGGCTCCGACTACGACACGGCTTCGGAAGATCCGGAAGGCATTCTCACCTCCCCAAGGAGGAGCCTCAGAAGCAGAACAACAACGCACCGACGAGTCGCTGCTGAACAAGGCCTTCATCCAGCCGAACGCCGACGTCAAGGAGCAGCTGCAGCAGAAGCTGCCCGCCCTCGACGTGAGCGCCATCCAGCACAACAACAACAACAAGACGTTCACCGGGAACACGGCCAGCAACGAGTCGCTGCTCAACGTCGCCTTCATGCAGGAGGACTCCGAGGAGGAGGCCAACATTGACACCGGCAAGATGGGTGGGTAGTTGAACGTGACTTCTGGGCTTGTCGGCGCTTTAAATGTCGGTTCTCTGTCTTTCTCAGCTGAGCTGCTTGAACTTCCCCTGTCTCTCTTAGGCCAGTTCCGCGCTGTGGCCGACGATCTTTGCACGCCGCCCCGGGACTCCGACACCGAGCTCCCGCTCTACACCGAGCCGCCGCTCTCCCCCAGCTGGTTCCGCGACGCCATCCTCCACCGCGGTGACGTCACCAACTGTACGTGTTGAACTTGATGGCGACTAAAACTTTGCTAAAAACTAAAACTTAGTTTGCCATTTTCCTTGTGCTTGTGAACTTGATGTGTTTCAGCTGGCGCCGACGAGCAGGAGTCGCTGACGACCCTGTTCCAGGGGATCAAGCTGAACACGTCGGGCACGACGCCCCCCCGCCGTGCCCCACTCGCCGCTGCTCAGCCGCGTGCGCGCCCGCTCCTCCTTCAACTTCCCGCCGCCCCAGCTCGAGCCGTCGCGCGACTCCATGGAGTGGTACGGACTTTCGGGTTCTTGTGTATTATCGGGGGAACAATATCTTTTGGACAATTTTTTCCAGGGACGCCGCCCCGCTGCCCAGTGACGTGCCGGTGACGAAGGTCGACGTGGTCAGCCCAGCCGTCAGCCCGGCCGTCGCTGAGCTGGCCGCCGACATCGACTTCGAGAAGGTCAACACCCCGAATGTGACGCTGCGCCATCGTCGCCACTCCGACTGCTAGCCGGTCGACGACCAGAAGACGTCCAAACGATTAAGCACCCCCACCACCACATCGGCTCGTTAAAAACACGAAAAAAATCCCGCGGCTCGTTTTTATTTATGAAAATCAAACCTATTTGGTGTGCAATAAATGGTTTTGTGCATTTGAGTGGTATTGGCGGCACGGATGCGGTAGGACAAAGCGTAAAAATAAAAGCTAGAAATGCAGACCACAAACTACAGGGGTATGACGGTGTTTCCGAGCTGTTTGGAGCTATCTTCGACAGCACGATTTTGGATCTGGCGTGATTCTGGATAGCTTCGGCTGGCAATCTAGCAGGGACGCTTTGGGAGGCAAAAATGGAAAAAATTTAGAAAAAGAGTTAAAAGAATTCGCGCGTAAGTAAGTTTTTATTAAGTTAGGTAAGTTTAATTTAAAGTAGAATAATAATCAAAAAAACTTGGAAAAATCTTTGAAAAAGTCGAAAATTTGGTCATTTTAGGTCGTAAACATCAATTTTTCGGCACAAAATTACATTTTTTAACGGAAGTTTGTATGGTTTTTATGCTTAAGAATAGCTAAAAACATTTTCAAAACGCATCCTCTATCTATAAAAAAATTTTGGGCAGCGGCGAAAAAAGTTGGAGCTCCTTAAAAACGACTCCTTGGTGCGCGGCGATTCCATGTCGTAATGACTTGTAAGGCACCGGATCTCGCGGTCTCGGTGATTTTCTGATCAATTCTCAGAAATAAAACGTCAAGGATGAGCAAAATTCGGTGAGGATTTCAGGAATAACTTCAGAATTTTTTAAGCGTTTCCACGTCCAAACATGGCGGAAGACCTGGTACCAGACTTTGGTTTTCTGAGGACTTATCGCCCAACACTTTGGGGTTTAGCCTGAATTTGTTTTAAGGGTCGCAAGAGTTCGGATCTGTTGCGGGGTGCGTGAGGAGGAGTAGCTTTTTGCCCTTATTTTGATGTTACCGGATTTGGGCGTTTCTATGGACCCCATGATGCCCTCTATTCAGCTTCTCTTTATGCGCCCCTCTTGCTCCTTTCTAGACTTGTTGACGACTCCCCGACATGGTGCTCCTTCCGCGCGAAAACAGGGCGCAACAATATTGGGGTACTGAAGAGGAGGCTACTTTTGCCCGAATGGACTTGTGGTTGCACTTTTGCGAGGGTTGGTTGCACTTTAACCCCCCGGAAAAGCCAGAGGCACTTTTTTAGTCGTTTTTCCAGGGGGTGTTTTTGGAAGACTGAAATCGGCCGCGATGCCCTTTCCGAATAGCTGCATAAACCGGTGTAAAAGTCTATTTAAAGAGATTATGAAAGCAAATCTGTATTAACCAACCGATTACGCAAGGAAATTCTAGGTTTAGGAACTCTATAAGGAACGGAGTCATTAAGTTTAGGTTAGCAGTCATTTTCCACACATATCATGATTTAACTTGCCTCGTGAATGAATCGAATTTAAGTCAAACATCGAATTTAATAGCGTAATCAGTCTGTAATCGAGAAATCGGAGCTTCCTAGAACCTTTACTAGGGAATGGTTTCGGGCGGACATCGGACCTAGATATGTGAGTATGTGCATCTTGTAGATCTCGACGAGACGAATCGATTGATGTAACTTTTAGCTGCCAACGCCTTTAAATAAAAAAGTTACAACGATTTAAAGTTTTCTGGCATGGCTTCATAAGCCCTCCCGGCAACCCCGTCACCGTGGTCCAGTGGCCTAGTGGTGTAGTAGTCAGCGTCTGGGGAATCTAACGAGGGTTCGAACCCGCTCACGATTTTTATTTTTTGCTTTTTTTTGTCCGGAGCTTCCTCATTGCATTCTAAAGGTTGAAGAACTTTTTGTACATTATTTATACACCAAGAAACGTTCCTAGCGATAATACAGCTTCGGGCGAAAAATTAATTTTTTGATCCTGTTGGCTGCTGCCTGGCTCATGCATCGAAAATGTTTTGAAGGAGCGGTCAAAATTGTGGTCACGTTTCTTACAACGTTGTAGCGTACCCCAAGTTCCATGACAAATATTTTATTTTCTCCTGAACTAGCCCTACTATGGTTACGTTTTTTAAAAATTTCCAAATTTTCGCAAAAAAAATTTCGGTTGTATCGCTAGGAACGTTTCTTGGTGTATAAATATAGTACAAAAAGTTATTCACGGCCTTCAGAATGCAATGAGGAAGCTTCGTACAAAAAAGCAAAAAATAAAAATCGTGAGCGGGTTCGAACCCTCGTTAGATTCCCCAGACGCTGACTACTACACCACTAGGCCACTGGACCACGGTGACGGGGTTGCCGGGAGGGCTTATGAAGCCATGCCAGAAAACTTTAAATCGTTGTAACTTTTTATTTAAAGGCGTTGGCAGCTAAAAATTACATCAATCGATTCGTCTCGTCGAGATCTACAAGATGCACATACTCACATATCTAGGTCCGATGTCCGCCCGAAACCATTCCCTAGTTAGGTGAATGCCAAAACCTTGCCAAAAATTCAGAGGGCCGGAATTCTGCCTTCATGGTTCCTTTAAAAATTATTTGGCGTCATCAAGAAATCTAGCGATAGGAATATCCAAAACGTTAAGGAATTACAAAGCGTAATTGATGAAAATGGCTCCCTTTGGCCTTCATAGCCCCTTTAGCTATCCAAGAAAACTACAATTTGCAGTTCTTTTAGCGCGATTCTAGGTTCCGTTGAGGAGAAATTGCCTCCCACGTTCCTTTAAAGTGAGTTCTAGACGTCTAGCCCACATCCAAACATCTAGCCTTTCCTATTGACGTCTCGGCGGAAGGCTGACTGTTTTTAACACGAAAAAATGATGATGCCCTCATGTTGCTTGCCGGTGTGAATTGGTATAGACCGTACACAGGATATCGTCGTCAACGGCACGGAGATGGGGGCATCCGGGGCGGGGAAAACATATTTTTGCCATTAGCATAGGGCCCGTGTCCTTATCCTCTCTTTCGATTTGTCTGTCTGTCTCTGTCTCTCCTTCTTCTCGTGCTCTCTCTGCCCCCTCGCGCTCTTCTAGACTTGTCAACAACCTCCCTCCCGGTGGCATAAATAGAGGGGCGGGATGGGGGAAAAGCCGCACTGCTCCCAGCTCTTCCTCGGGTTTTCAGGCTTTACTTGCCTTACTTGCCTGGTTCTTTTTAAAGATTTAAAAACGCTAACTTAAGGTCTTGATAAGGCATAATAATACGTGTCTCCAGTGCCTTTTTTAGTAAACTGGGGAAATATTTTGAAAATTCCTAAAGTTATGTAGATAAATAGTATTTTTCGCCCTTTTGAAAATTTGAAAATTTATGTTAGATTCAATAAATAGAATAGGTAACTTCATCTGAGGTAAATTCCGCATTTTAAAAGTGGCGTTGCGATTCTCGGAATTTTTCGTAGATCACCTTCCCCGGTCAAAGCTAGCTAAACTCGGGCTTTTGGATGTAGCATTTTCCTTCGTTTCTCATTCTTACCCTCTCCCCCCTCTCTCTTTCTCTCTCCTCTCTAGTTCTCTCGTTCTAGTTCTATGTCTTAATTTCCAGCTATAACCACCCAACCAACCAACGCAACAAAATGCCCGGAATCGTGCACAAGATGAAGGACGTCGTCCATGACTGCAAGGATACGGTACGTTGGGAATAAACTGCGGGAGAGGAGAGCGAGCCAACGAGCGTGAGGGAGAGAAAAATAGATAGATAGAGGGAGAGAGAGAAGAGAGAGAGAGAGAGAGAGAGAGAGAGAGAGAGAGAGAGAAAGAGAAAGAATACGGATTCATTTCTACATTCTCCCTTTTCCAGATCAAGGAAAAGATCGACGACGTCTTCGGCCACGACCACCCCGAGAAGCTGCACAACCTGAGCCCGTTGGAGGCCGCCCACGAGAGGGCCAAGGAATCGGTAAGCAAATTTATGTGGCTTTAAAGGAGCAAGAAGGCCAGAGAAAAGGATACGCTAGAAGATATCGCTTTAAAACGCATATTTTGGCCCCTTATGCAAATTTTAAATTTTTTTTTGCTGGTTTCAGCCATTTCGATTTTTTAATAATTAGTTTCATGGGTCTGAAACGTAGCTTTCATTACGGTGTTACCGTAAATTACGAATTTCCAGGTGCGTGCCCCGTCGTACTTCCCGGCTAACGACGAGCCGACGATGAGCCAGAATGTGACCCGAATGGACAAGTATTGAGCACGCCACGATCGCTTTTTACATTTGCCGGTTTTTCCAATAATGTAATCATCAAGTGCTGCATAAATTGCTTTTTGGAAGGATCTTAATAAACACAGATCTAGAAAAAAACCGGAAAGGAGAAGATTAGAGAAAAAGAAACAGGAACTTTCCAAAAGTCTATTGTGCCAATTTGCGGTCAGCAATTTGGAACCGCTGTCTCTGATGAGTAGAAAAAACACGAAAATTACGAAAATTACGAAAACAAGCCTATCTACCGTATACGGGTTTAGAATCATCGTAAACAATTAGCAAAAGCGATCTATATGATTATGAAACTCGTCGGAAACGTTCAAAAAAGGTTTAACCCCTATGGGACGGGGAGCTGAATAACAATAGTATCATGTTTTCAAAGTTTCTCTTTTGCCAATTTGCTGGATGAATTATGAATCGGGTTCTAAGCAAACAAAATAATTACGGTAATTTTGTTGACGATGTAGCGAGTTATGATCAGATCAGGCAGACGTATCTTGAGTATTTTAGCCATCAAAGCGAGCTCTTTCTCATCGTTTTTATCGTTCGCTTGGCGAGGTTTAATTTGGCACTCGTTGGGGTGTTTTTTTTTTGGGAGGGCCAGGGGATGTGACCGGAAGGGGGTGAGGGTCAGCCTAATGAAGACGGGCGCGTTTTTGGCTCACTCCCAAGGTTCAAAGAAACAAGGTAGCTTCGGAGCCCGTTGTTTTTTTGTAAGCTAATAATTGCTATGTTTTCTTGCTATCAAGGACGTTTTTCATGTCGTCGGGGTTTCAGAATGCGACTTAAATTAAATTTACAAAAGCCTATCCTGCGCAGAATTTTACTCTGTACCGAATCAGTTTGCCAAATTTGCGGAACGGAATTTTCGAAGGATTTAAGTGAGGGCAACCATTGAAAGTGGCTCATTTTGCGCGTTTCTCGTCCTTAGACCGTCCATAGCTTTCGGAAGATCACGATTCCGCAAATTTGGTAAACCTATTCGGAATCAGCATAAAATTCTGCACAAGCTACGCGCATCGCGAAACCCCAACAATACTGAAGAAACGTCGTTTGTAGGCCGAAATGTAAATTTACGCACCTTCCCGACCTTTGTTATCGTTTTCAAAGTTGACTGGGACTGTTACTTCAGTTTATCCGGTGATCCGCAAGAAATGGAGCGGCAGAATCGTCTTATTGAGGCCGTGCTCGCCAGGCATAATTGGAACATCACTTATTCGATACCTTCCGTAGAAGGCTTACAAACCGTGACTACGATTGCTGAATTTGTGAGTTTTCTTCAGGTCGTTCGAACGGTCCTTAATTGGTTTTGTTCAAACCGGTGCTGCAAAAGAAGTAGTTTTTTAAGGTTTTTCATGGCGTTTCATGGCGCTACGCTAGGCCTGTATTCGGTTGCTTTTCTTTCTAGTACCACGGCTGCGACGCCTTCCTGCAAATTATTCGGGCCCCGATGGAGATATTTCTGCTGCGCCACGTGCTCCCGATTCATATCGCCCTCGGCGTCATCTTCAACATGATAAATCTGGGTGTTTTGCACTCTGGCATCGAGCCCGCGAGCGTTTGTTTCTTTTACTGGTTCCTTCGCATTATCGGGGGAGACCAACTTTTTTTTCTTAGGATCTAACTTTTCAACTATAAATAGTGGATGTGTTTCGAAATGGTTTTTTATATTCTTAAACGTGAAAACTATACAAATTTGTATAACAAAATAACAAAAATATTGATTTTTCGAGTGAAAATAGCCGATTTTTGACCAAAACTTCGATGTTTTTAAAAGTTTTAGTAGGTTTTGTTGATTGAAAGATAGCTATATATTACTAAAATACGAGTAAAACACTTTCTATTAAGTGACTAGGAATTTATAGACATAAAAAGGTTCGCCGCCCCCCCCCCCCCCCCCGATAATGCGAAAGAACCCTTTTACCTTTTATGGATTTAACGAAATTCAGGACATGACGCTGCTACTCTCCGCCATTTCCATCGCTGACATTTCGTTCTTCATCTTCTGCGTCCCCGATTTCTTGACCACGCTGCAGACCATGTACACGCACCCATATTTCAGGTGATAAAGCGCATCGTGGTGGTTAATTTATAAATGTTTTAGAAGATTTTATTACGCTTCCCACTTTTGGTGCCACACGGGAGCGAACGTCTTTGCGGCCACGTCATCATGGCTGATGGTAGGGGTGGCCGCTGAGAGGTAGAAAAATGGTTTTATCACCGGCTACGTCGCGCTCCTAGATACGTGGCAATCCGCACACCATTCCACACGAGATTACTGTCGAATCACACGCGAGCCCTAGCGGTAATCGTCTTTAGCTTTGTTGGTAAGTTAATACACTAATGGCTGCGAATGTGACCAGTTGTGCTCGAAACTTTCGATTTTATAAGCGTCAGTTATAAGCCCCCCGAGCGACTCCACCTTTTGTATTTCGGCTCTCTGTTCATCTACAGGGGCGTGCAGTATACCAAAAAGCTCGTCTTGCTCTGGCAATTATTTTGGTGTGCATTACAGAGAGCAAGAGAGCATTATTTTAGCGCAATCGTGAGTATAGCGTAATCGAGATGCAGTGGGCGAGGGGTGGCTGGGGGTTGGGGCAAACAGCGCCTTACCACCTCCACGTTCCTTCAGGAGCCAGCATCCTATCGGCCTATCGCCTATTCGAAGGCTACTACGACTACACCGAAGTTGCACGCTCGAAAGCTGGGGTATGTTGTCTATGGTGTGTCTTTTCGAGCAGTAGCCACAGCAAGTTCATCAACATGAATTTTACGTGTTTTGAACGGATATAATTTTTCTAAAGGGGTAAAAATCTACGGTGTAGACCAGGCCTTACCCTAGCATTGCCAAAAGGCAAAATTGCGTGATGAAGTTATGGATGGCGCGCGTAGACACAGCTTCGAGGCGACAGACGCATTGCGTAGCCATAGTAGTCATCCGGGTTCTGCACTTTTAGCGGGGAGGCGCCAGTTTCAGTATTTCCACCTATTTTCACGTGTTAAATATATATTATAAATTTTAGTGTATTTTAGACTGCTGAAAGTTAAAAATTTTTTAAATTTGGAAAAGTCGAAACTTGTGCCTTTTTGGTCTCTTCGACCAAAATG
This sequence comes from Mesorhabditis sp. LJ9110, assembly GCA_038088335.1. Classification (NCBI taxonomy): domain Eukaryota; kingdom Metazoa; phylum Nematoda; class Chromadorea; order Rhabditida; family Rhabditidae; genus Mesorhabditis; species Mesorhabditis sp. LJ9110. The sequence goes on from JBBGBA010000201.1 coordinate 90,695, forward strand.
TCGAAATTCTTCGATAATTTTTATGTTGTTTTCTATCTAAAAATTATGTAAAAAGCTATAAAAATGGTTTACGTTTTCTTATGGGGTCATAAGGAATCACAGGGAAAATTTGGTTTCCCGCGGTAAAAATGCTAAAGCTTCCAAGTCCCGTGTGGTCAAAACGTTACAGATCGTACATTCCGGTACTGCACGTTATTTTCAGCTCTCCCCGTACTGCTTCCTGGTGTTCGAGTACGCGCGGCGCAAGCGGGTCCCCGCTGTGCAACCATTTGGGCAAGGTTTACTGGCCCAGATCACGAACCATGATGTCATCGGATGGGCCAAGTGGCTATCGGTTGCGTGTTTCGTGGTCCCGTACGTCTTGATTCTGCTGATCAACATCGGCATCGTGTGCGAGCTTCGGAGGAGTCCGTAAGTCAGGCAGATTTCTTCGGAAAAGCTGTTGCTTCCAGCGACTCCTCCGGGAACCGGCGGGTTCAAGACCGGGCGGTCACAGGGACGATTTTTACGATTTTTGCTTGGAATCTCGTCACTGACGTGGGTATTTAAAAATTTAGTTGCTGGGCTATTAGCGGGGGGGTGGGTGAGCGAATGCTGACACTTTTCCGCTTTCCTTTTCTTTCCGAATCTTAATTGAAAATTATCTAAATTTTGAAAACTTCGCTCTTTTTTGATTTCATTTTCATAGATCTTCGCGCAAAAAAAAGTGGTTCTAAAATTTTCAATCTTGTTCTGTATTTTTCCAATACGAAAACTTTGTAAAAGCCTATAAAATGGTTTCTATTTGGCTCTAGGGATTGCTCGTGAAAATTTGTCCCCCCCGCTAACCGACCAGTATCAGATTTCTTCGACTTTTTTTGAAATACGAGAAAATCGTAATAACAATTTCAGTTCTGGCTGGTTTTGCCGTTCTTGTGGGAGTTGTTAATACGCGCCGATCGCAATTGGTCGACCACTTGGATGGTGCCCTCCTGGGAATTGCGCCTCTTCTTGACCAACATCTTCTTCTCGCTGGATCTCACCGGGAAGGTACGCTTCGGCAGCTATTTAGACAAAAAAACGAGGTTTTAGGTGTTAAACGTGGTGCTATATTGCCTGGTATCAAAGTCGTTCCGGCAGAAGTTCCTGCGAATGCTGCAAAAATATTGGGATTGCTTAAAGCGGCAGAGACCGACGGACGTTTAAAATGTTCTGTCTTGAATTTTGTATTTTCTGTATAAACGTCGCATTTTTTAAGCTCATTCTAAGTCACTAAAAAAAATCGGAAAGTAAGAGAGGGACAATTTTGTTACGTACCGTTGCTTTATACAGCCCGGAGACGCCGGGAATATTTACATAAAAGAGGGTGTTTTGCAGTATTTGCGTAACATTCCCAGGACGCCGTTTCGGAAATGTTCGGATAGCAAGCAGAAGAGGAAGAAGTTCAGCACCTCAAACATCGTTGTGAGATTGCCACTATCTCTCTCTCTGTCGCTCGCTCTCTCTCACCCGCTCTCCCGCTCTACTCTCTCGCCTCTCTCCTTTCGCTCTCTCTCTCTCTCTCTCTCTCTCTCTCTCTCGCTCTCTCCTACCATACCTTCCCGGTCAAATGCAACGAGTTGATGATGGCGCGCAACACGTAAATCCGATCCGGGGACGGCACAATCCATTTAATCCATATTGGAGCATCCCTACCCAGCATCTCCCATACAAAAGGAAACGCCGATGGCGACTAAATTAGTACCATTTCTCTAACGTACGGTAAAGCTACGTCTTAAAAATGCAAGTTTGGCACTCACATCCGTTAAAATGTGGACAGCAACGATCGCCACAATTGTCTGCGTAGCTTTTCGCTCGTGCCGATGACGACTGCCGAGTACACAACTTTCTCTAAAAATATAATGTGAATTTTTAGGCTTCAAAGGGGTTTAGAAGCTAAATAAAAGACGAAACGACGTGGACAAAAATTCCAGACATTTCATTTTTACCTAATCGGCTGCTCGCTGTCCGTGGAAGTGGCAGCCGAGAAGCTGCGGGTGGCCACGATTTTCCTGAACAAAGAATGAATCGAAATTACGGAAAAATGCTTTTTCTTGGGTTCTTTCAAGGGATGAGAGAGAGAAGAGAGATAGCGAACGAGAGAGACAGAGCGAAAGCGAGAGAAAGATAAAGCGAAAGAGTGGAAGAAAGTAAACGCATGTCAACCGCGGCGCGACCGCTAAGCGTCCACTGACTGACTGAGAGAGAGAGGAGAGAGCGAGAGACAACGAGAGAGAGAACCAGACAACGAGAGAGAAAGAGAGACGGAGCGCGACAGAGAGAGAGAAAAAGAGAAACTTACGGTCTACCCCGCAGCACGCAGAAGATTGCCAGATTGAAGACGGGCACCAGAATCAGCGGCACGCCAACGACAATGAGGATGGCCAAAAATTTGGCCCAGCCGATGATATGGTGGCTGTTCGTGCCGAGGAAATCGAACCTTGGGGCGGGATCGAGACGGGCATATTGAAACACGCGGAAGCACCATTTGGCTAGCTAAAACTGCTCTTATTTGTTGCGTTTTTTGTCTATAGCTTGGGTGGAATGTCGAGATCTAGCAGAAAGCAGGGTCGATTCCCAAACTTCATCGAGTCCTTAGTGACTGAGAAAATAATTGATTTGCTCACCCCAGCATCCGGCCGTAGGGGATTGTTAGCAGAGAAATCGTAATTGTGCTCGAAGAAGTGGAAGGAGGAGACGAAAACAGCGCCTAAAAAACTCGATAAGCGATTTATCGAGGGTGCGTACATAGTATAGCGAAAAGAGTACGATACTGGACGCACCTATACAAATGTAGAAAATCGTCTTGAGGGTTTTTGTGTTGCTGTACTGTAGCCTGGCGTCTCTTGCTCTTTTTCTCTTGCGCTCTCTGTCTCTCCCAGGCTTTCTCTCTCTCTCTCTCTCTCTCTCTCTCTCTCTCTCTCTCTCTCTCGTTCTATCTTTTTCTTTGCCTTTCTGTCTGTCTCCGCTCTCTCGCTCTCACTCCCTCTCTGTCTCGCTCTCTCATGCTCTCTCGCTCTCTCTGTCTCTCTCTCTCTCTTTCTCTCTCTCCTGACCTTTCTAATGAAATCGTCAATACCAGCCAAGTTGCAGAGGCCGTGAAGATATTCGTGAAGGTGTGGAAATAGACGTGCGCCGAGTAGTAAAATTTCCTAAATTTATCGCTGATTTTCGAAGAAGTGAGCAAAAAATGTAAATCATTATACCGGATAGCTTACCGGAAATAGGGATGTATATACATGGCCGGAATCACCGACAGAAAATACGGAATGTTGCATATTAAAAGAGATATGTCCATCGCCGCCATGGCCTTCAGTAGGAGCGTCATGTCCTGAAAAACGTGTTATTGCTTACTGCCGTCAAAAAGAGTAAAATAGAAAGAACCTACCCGTGACGGCATCCCAACTGATAGCAGAAATGCCAGATTAAGGGAGTTTCCAGCGATGCCGAAGACGATTTGGAAAGGTAGGAGCCAGCGGAGGAGCCACACCTCGATACCACCACGGGTGAAGCGGAGGAATTGGTCGCAGCCTTGGTACTGTAATTAGGGAATTTTTTAACGTATCGCTTGCTCTATCTCTCTTTCTCCTCTCGCTCTCTCTCTCTTTCTCTCTCTCTCTTTCTCTCTGACTATAGCTTTCTCTCTATCTTTCGCTGCCTCACTCTCTTGCGCTCTCTCCTGTCTCGCACTTTGTTGCTTGCTCGCTCGTTCGCTTTCGTGCTCAACGCCCAGATATTGTTCTCTCACTCTTTGACTCTCTCTCTGTTTCTCTCTCGCACTCACCCTTTCTCCCTCTCTCTCTCTCTCTCTATTTCTCTCCCTCTCGCTCTCTCTCTCTGTTTCTCTCTCGCACTCACTCTTTCTCCCCGCTCTCCCCCCTCTCCTCTCTCTCTCTCTCTCTCTCTCTCTTTTCTATAAGTAACTCACAAAATCCTCAATACTGCAGACAGATACATTCAGCTGCGTGAGAGTGTCGACATATGTGATAGTCCCATTCTCTTGGATGATGGTGGAGATAAGCGCATTCTGCGCATCCATCCCAGTGAGGGGGACACCTGGAATTAGGGAATCGAGAGAGAATCATCTGACGGTTATCATCAGAGGGTCGGAACCGCAGAAAAAAAAATTAACGAGCCGCGACACGCGACGCGGGACGCACCTTGGCCCTCACGTTGCGTGAGCGCTGCGTACGCGTTGCAGTCCGCGCGCTATGGTGCGTGTTGCGAACGCGTTATGTGCGCCTCACGGACGTGTTGCGCGTTGCGCTCAAGCGCCCTGAGATTTTAAAACCTTGCCCAACTCGCAAGATTAGCAAGATTAAGAAAATGCTATTGTTTAAGTGGGCCTTCCTTGAGTCCTTAACATAATCTGAATGTTATGATACGGATTTCAGATTTTACCTCAGATTTTCCTCATTTTACAGAGAATCAAAATTAAATTCAAGAATTTGCGATTCTGCAAGAATTGTCCAGGTCGGAAAAACGGCGAATACCCGTTTTTAGCAAATTTCACGTGTCACCTGCAGTCTAGTATTTCCGAATTTCCTCTCAAAAAATATTTAAGTGTAATAAATCGGAAAAATTTATGTTGTTTTTTTGCAAACATCGAAAAACCCGTTTTTTTTTGAACAATTCTTCTAATTCTATTCCCAGCAACGCTAAGGGTAATTTTAGCATAATCTGCCGTTTCCGGGGCCGGGGCGTCCGGAAAGAGAAAAGTCTGCTGACCGAGAGCACATTCATTAGAGAGGGGGAACCCCCACCGCGTGGTCACATCTTCTTGGACCCTGGCCAAGACCCTCCACACCAAAAAACAGGAAACGCGTGCTAAATTAAAGTGCAGATCAGGGCACGGAGATTCGAATGAAAGGCGTTTTTTGGCCGGAATTCCCGGCAGCAGACGGGACGTTTTTTTCCGGGGATATTAAGGCCAATGGAAAAGCGAAACAAGTGAAAAATAGGGGCAAAAGCAAAAAAACTAACATTTTCTCACATTTTTTGGCACTTTCCATTTTTCCCAAAATTTTTAAAATTTTTTTCTAATCAGATTTATTCAGTTTAAAACGATTAAAATGGATTTAAGGAGAGAAGGATTGGACGCACCAAATCTGTGAATATTGGTGGACCTGGAAAAACCCAAAAAACGCTTATTATAGCTTTTTGATAATTTATTTAACTTTTTTAATGAAATTTACCAGGGTTGAAAAACCGCTTCGCGGCTTTTCAACCCTGGCTCCGTCTAGGATTTATGAAAATTTGCATAATTCTTGCCGAAAAACGATGACCAAAAAAATGAAAACCACGCCCTCCCTTCTTTTTTATAAGCCATTTCCGCTTCCGGCGTATGCTAATTTTTCCCTAACAAAGAGGGAAGCCAAGATTTTTACAAAAACCTAATTTTAATAGCGAAAATAGCAATTTTTCGAAGATTTTATGTGTGTGCAGTCGATTCCAGCCCCTTCTTTACCCTATGACGTTTCTTCCCTACCGAAAAAATGCTTCCCTGAGGCTGTAGGTGCGGAACATCCAAACGGAAGTGCATGCAAATATACACACACACACACACAAACACTATTTTTTTATATATAGTAGGATACTTTATTTATTTTTCTGGCCATTTTTGCTATTTTTAGCGTAACAAAATAACATAATGATTTCTCGAGAGTGGAGAAGGCAAAAAATTCTGGAATTTTTCCTCAAAACTCGACTTTCCTATTCTAAAGAAATTAACTTTACTAAATTTACGAATTTATATGTTGAAAACACAGCTCGTTAATGACAAATTTGGCCTACCCTGCTGACCCGACAAAAACGGAACAGAGTCGAAAAATTAAGCCAATTTCCAAGAATCCCTCGGCGGCCGTCGTGGGAAAAGCATGGCGACAAAAAATGGCTGAAGGCCAAGTTGGTCACTTTGGGTATTCTGGCTCTTTTCGCTCTCACTCTCGCGCTCTACCTCGCTCGGTCTCTCTCTCTCACTCTCTCTCTCTGTCTCTCCCTTTCTTCCTTTTTGCCGCTCTCTAATCAAGCGAATTTATCGAAGAATACAAAAAAAATTAGAAATTGGCTATTTAGGATTTTTTGGGGCATTAAAGAGATCGGAAAGGCAAGATCCCTAACTAAATTTTAGCGAGACAAACTACCGCGCGCGATTTAGCGTACTAAGCTGGAAAGCTGACGATTTCTGCCTTCCAAATTCCTTTAAGAAGCTAGAACCGTTGATTTCCTGCTATAAATACCATTCTCCATAGCGAGAATCACATGACTCCAGCATAAAAAAAGGAGCAAAGCCGCAAAAATGTCGAAAACATTGAGTTTTAGTTGGAGTCACCCGTCCCCAGGGAATTCCAAATGTTTCACCGGATCCAAAATCCAAAAAATTGCGGCCATATTTGGGTCCTGTTCGGCTACAGGGCCCCTAATTGTTTATAGCTTAAATCGTAGCCTTTCCGATCTGCCATCATTCCGGGAGGAACCGGACGTAAACTACGGACTTTTTTTTGGGTGTTTGTCTGGATCATATGTCACCGGCAGATAGTTTTGTTTAATTTCCAGCGGAACATCTACAGACCCCCGGGGAATGCAAAGCAAGAACAGGCTCGGGAGTGAAGATGACAAAAATAGCAGATCTGGCAGCAAAATTCTTGAAACTAAGAAACTGGAGAGGAGAATTAGCAGCGGGTTCTGGAAAAGCTTGACTTTACGAGCTTGAAAATAGTCTTAGAGACGAGTGGCGCCTGATGCGTTTTACTTGGCGAGAGGGAGAGCGAGAGAGAGAGAGAGAGAGAGAGAGAGAGAAGAGAGAGAGAAGGAAAGACAGACGGAGGCGCAAGAGAGAGAGAGAACGAGAGAGACAGAGTGAGAGAACGAGAGAGAAAACCAGACAGAGCGAACGAGAGAAACAGAGAGAGAACGAGAGAGAGATAGAAAGAGCGAGTGCGAGAGAACGAGAGAGCGAGCGAGAAAGAGCGAGAGAGCGGGAGAGGGGGCGAAAGAGTGGGAGAAAGTGAAAGCGTACCAACCGCAGCGCAACCGCTACGCGTCCACTGCCTCCTCTTGACACTGACAACATTAAAGGGCTGGTGCACTGGCCTGAAAATTCACCCTTTTGACTGATCTGGCCAATCTTTGTTGTGCTTTCACTATAAAAAAATACATCTTTGTGCATTAAGAAAACCAGATTTTGATGATGGAGGCTCAGTTTTAAAATTAATAACTTTTGATTTTGCTGGGAAATGCTTTTTTCAGGTTTTTAGGAAAAACTCCCTAAAAGAAGTCTCGTAAGGTCTTGGTAATCGCAAAAACCATTTCCAAAAACCTAAGTCGTCGAACAGAAACCCAAACCACGCGCAAGTTTCTTCTGCCCAGCTGCTGACTATTTCATGCAAACGTTCGTTGGCCCTTTCCGGGGGAACAACTTGGCTTCCTATTTCATGGGAAAACCGAAAGAGGGATGTTGCGTTGTTGGGTATCCGTTGCGGCATGAATTTATTCATTTACAAAATAGGAAAAGTAGTCACACGTGGATAGTCATTTGATTTAATATTTCGACATTCGCTCGAAGGTCTGCCTCAGGCGATCACCATCAGATGGGGTGAAGCCGGGAGCGCGAATCTGGAAATGGAGATTTGATGCGTTATAATTTGCAGAGCGATGGTTAGAGAGTCAGAGAGAGAGAGAGAGAGAGAGAGAGAGAGAGAGAGAGAGTGAAAGAGAGAAAGCTAGATCCTTACCTCATCACTGGCCCTCTCCCTGGCTTCTTCCCATCGCTTTCGCACCTCGTAGCGATCGGCGCCCTCGTGATCATTTCCAACGGTGATTCCATCAAAGCTGTGCTTGATCTAAAATAATAACAATAATTCATAAATAATTTATTTCATAGCATTCAAAGTATAATAAATTTTTCTGGCTTTAGAGATGCCTTTCGCCAAGGTAAGAGACTTTGGACAAGGTAAAAATATCCACCATAGTTAGATCATATCCACGCCCCGGTTTTCATCAATAAAAAGCCTACCGCCTCAGAAGCCCCGCTGATCGCGTCCTTGACCTGCTCCATGACGCCCGGCATTTTTGCGTGGTTTTTTTTTGGATGGATAGGGTTATTTTAGCTGAAAAGGAGGAGGAATGGAGGAGGAAAAGAGAATTAAAAATTCTCCACAAAGGAGGAATTTTTAATTTTAAAAAAAAAATTTAAGCCATTATAAAAATCAATGGAGGAGTTTTAGGAAACTTTACTTCAGGCAAAAATAGTTTTCTAGGTTTGGGGTACTTAATGTTTGAGGTTATTTTATTGTATGAAAAAGAAGCGATAAAAAAAGAAAAAAAAGCGATGGCTATCTAGTAGCGTCTAGAAAAGCCGAAATCTGAGAAACCAGCCAGCTCCTTCGCACTCCGATCAGCTGTTTGGCATTTATACACGCTGGATGATGTTTTTCAGCGACGACAAGGACACGAGACCTCTCTATGCTAATCGCGTCAATATTTCCCACTTGCGCCTCGAGCTGTGTACGATTTACACCAAATCGAAGGCTTTTCGTAAGCCATTGCCGCGATCTTTGAGATTTTAAGAGTAGCAATGTAAGGAAAAGGACGGCTTTCAATGCATTTATGCACTATTTTATTCAAAAAAATTAGTGCAAGTAAGGAGATAGAAAATCAAGCTTCATGCGTCCGGTTTGTAGGTGAAATTGTACCTCGTCCTTATTTCGTCGTCATCGGGGAAAAGATGTTAATACCTATATCTATTAATGCAAAATCTTTGATTCCTTTTTCTCTTACTTCGATTTCCCAAACCAACGCTCTCGCGAATTTGTCTATTTTTTCTGATTTTCCCCGAACCCCCAATTTCCAGTATTCCAGTTTCTGATCTCCGATCAGCAAACCCCATGCCACTCACATTTTACAATCCCCCAAAAAAGTGGTACTTTTATGCTTTTCCATGTTTGGTATCGCTGACTTTGGCTTTGACAGCTCCGAAAACTCGCAACACACCACGAGACCCCCGCAAAGCACATGACTTTCAGATTCTTGCTGAACGGTGCAAAACACATTGGAATTTCCGGAAAAAAACGCTGTGTTTGCCGACTTGCCGGAAAAGAGGGAGTGGCGATTAAAAAATGGGTGAAGCACGCGCGTTATGCCGGTAATAAAACGGGGGTGCCGAAAAACCTGTGATAACGCCCGGGGAGGAGAAAACCCGACTCGAAAAAGACGGAGGTGTTGACGAATAATTTGAGTTCAAAGGTGCAGAAGTTGATTTTTGCATAATTGTTAAATTTAAGATGCATTTTGTATAAAATATAAATTAAATATCAGAAGAAAATTGAAGTGCTTTGAAAGCGCGTTTAAAGGGCCTGGTAACCATATTTTTTGGTTTTTTTTGAGGGCAAGGGGTTTAAAGGAAGATCCAAAAATACTAAGGGTCCTATTTTTGAGGGTAAGCCAGCAGAGATCCTTTGAGAATGGGGCAAAGGGTATTTTTATAATAAAGAAAAATAGTATTGTAAAAAGCATGTATATGGATAAATCTGACAATTTCTGGCGCACCTATTTTTGTTCTGTGATTTTTTTCATTTGCAAACATTTTTATTTTTCCAAGCTTCATCAATTTTTCCAATGTCCCAATTCTCTCGAAAGCATTTTTACAACTCCCGGAAAACCAAGAACTACCCTGCGGAGCCGGAGCCTGGCACCCACAGGGTTTATCATATCAAGTTGCAGTGATTCCAGCCTATTTGATGACTGGCGTGCCGGGTACCGTATTTTACGTTGTGTGATGATCAGATCGGCTGAATGCAGATTCGCCTAAATTTTAATGAGGTCATAGCGCCCATTTCGAGAGCGCGTTTATGTTGTTTTCGAGATTCCGGAACCGTTGCTGAACTTAGAAAGGTGTGAACTTTGGACTTCGGGATCTTCAAAGATTTCAGCTAGTCCGCTTTGGATGCAATGGTTTCTGCTAGCTCACCCTGACCCCTGGCTTTTGTCGGTTTGCTCAGTAAGCGCCTAGTTCCTCAATGGTCTCTGCTCCCTCATCGAACAGGCAAAAAGGAAAATAATGTACAATACAGCCCAAAATCCATTTGAACTACGAGTACACAACAAAGCTATGCGACGTCGGAAGCGTACAGAAACGTACAAAACATACCGCACATACGCATCAATTCCGTTAGAAAAATATTTAGGTCAAGCAATACACCATCAAAACTCCTTTAAACACTGCGTATGTCATGGCGAGCTAGCAGAGACCCTTTGGAACCTCAGAAAACGTACTAGCTTTTAAGTGTACAAGTAAACGTAAATATGTAAGGAGTTGTGCATCGTACTGCACCCTGAAAAATCGAAGTCTAAGACCCTCCTAATGCTCACGTATGCTCCTGTACAAAACACACGTACTTGTTTATCAGTGTTTTGCGATTTTCTGACCTCCGCAGCCCTGGCAAAATTCAAAAAATCACGGAGACCACAGAAGTTCGGCGCCAGAACAGATACGGTACCCAGAAAAACGCGAAAAAAGATGGCACGTTAGGGACGGGCCATAAAACGCCGGGGCAAAAAGTGATAAGCGAAAAGCGGCGTTTTTCGAAAGAGGCCAAGGTGATTTTTTGCAAAAACGGAATGGAGGGCAAGCGTTTTATGGGGGTCGTTGGTAGTTTGGCGCCATTTTTGGGAGGTACAAATTGGGAGGCGAGCTGGGCTTGCGTTGAAGCTTGAAACGGAATGGAGGGAATTGGCCTAATTGTGGATTAGGCTAAGCCTAAGTACATGCCTAAGCCTAAACCTATACCAAGCCTAGGCCTAAGCCTCCACCAAACTTAAGCCTAAGTATAAACCTAAGCATAAGCATAAGCCGAAGCCTAGCCCTAAGCCTACGCCAAACCTAAGCCTAAGCCTAACCAAACCTAGCCTAAGTCCAAGCTATTCCAAAGCCCATATCTACGCCTCACGAGGGTAGTAGACATGCTTCGAGAACTCTAGGTCGAGGGCGACTAGCAAAGATCTTTTAGGAAATTTTCGAGTCATCTGCGCAAGCTAGCAAAGCTCCTTTGCGGAGATTTTATGCTCCGGGCGCCCTAGCCGGAATTTTTGGCGGCAACACCGAACCGAGAACCTTGAGGAATTTCTGCCCCTAGTTAGTCGAGATTATTTGAGCAGAAATGACAGGGGGAAGCTAGCAGAGGTTTTTGAGGAAGTGGAGTGCTTCTGGAAACAATAATTGATTTTCAGCGTTCTCTCATCGTTCTACTAGCCCTGGTGGCGTCGGTGGTCGCCTTCACGCAACTGCCTTCTACCTACTCAACGAAGCAGAGGAAGGACACGTGCAAGGTCAGTATAGAGAGAGAGAGAGAGAGAGAGAGAGAGAGAGAGAGTGAGAGAGAGAGAGAAAGAGAGGCATCACTCTTTTTCAGGATTACTGTATGGGAAAGTTCATCGCCGACCAGACGAACTTCAACTTTCTGCAAAGCGGCTGGGAAATCTGCGTTTGCCCGGTCGCACAACAGAGCGGAAGGTACGAATTTTACGGCTGCCGTATTACACCGCATTTTTCAGCTGGTATATGTCGAACTGCTACACAAACTGCTACAACCGCTGCCTGAGCACCAACGGGCTGTGCTCCTGGAACCAGGCGTTGAACACCGACTACAAGGGGTACGGGTTCGATACTTTAAGGGGCAATGACATCGGATATCGTTATGACGGCAGTTTCAGGAGATGCTGCATCAACTCGCAGGGCAACGCGATGCTCCGCAACTACTGCTTCAACAACATGACCGGCCTCTGCTATCAGACCTAATTTTTTATGGGGTTCGTCACATTGTATAAATTATTGCATGCTGTAGTGTGTAAATTCTTAGTGTGTACATATCAATAAAGGTTTGGAATCTCTTGGTACGAAAATACGTAAGGATACGGCACAAAAACCTACAAGGTTTCATTACGCTAAAAACAAATAATATTTTCAAATTTAAATATTTTCGCGATTTTTCGGTTTTTTTTCGTCCACTCGATAGAGCATCAGAAAATAAACTAACTGTAACCGTTTTTTGTTGACCGTGGTATTTCGATACGTGAGATAGCACATTTTGTGCAGAATTTTTCGCTGATTCCGAATCCGGTTTCAAAAGTTGCGGAACCCCTCTAGATAAAAAGTTACATACAGCCGGTTTTCTAGCCCAAATGACCGAAAATTACAAACTTTAAATCCTTATAAAAAACTCGTGGAACATTTTGTGGGATAAAACGCAGCACTACTAGGGGTAAAAAAAGTGCTCTTTCGAATGGGCTACTTCACGAACCCGTAGCTCAAAATTCATGAAAAAAAGTTTTTCGGTGGACCAATGCCCTGGATGGCCAATTTTTGAAATTTTGTGAATTTTGAGCTACGGGTTGGTGAGGTAGCCCATTCGAAAGAGCACTTTTTTACCCCTAGTAGTGCTGCGTTTTATCCCACAAAATGTTCCACGAGTTTTTTATAAGAATTTAAAGTTTGTAATTTTCGGCCATTTGGGCTAGAAAACCGGTTGTAACTTTTTAACTAGAGGGGTTCGGCAACTTTGAAAACGGATTCGGAATCAGGAAAATCTGCACAAATGTGCTTATCTCACATCGAAATCCAGGTCAACAAAACGTAGAGTAAGGGCTTTACATACAGCTCAAGATAAGGTAATCAGAAAACCTACAGCAAACACGAGAATTGCTTCCAGAAATGGACTTGAAGTTAGGGGAAAATGAACCGAAAATCTACATAAAAAGAGTTTACAAAAAAACTGAAGAGCCCAAAAATAAAAAATTAGCGTGGCTATCACCGTTTTATATTATCAACGTAGATTTTGATTGCTTTTCAAAAGGCTCCTTATGAACAGCTCCAAACGGCTCCAAAACATGCGAGAAGCCGTCAGTATTAATGGGTGATTGGCATGAGCCGGGGTTGAAAAAAATCTGAACATTTTTCCAGATGTGCTTTGCTGCCTTGAATAGCCCTTGAGTTGCGACAACTTTGTTACCGTTTTGTAAAATGGCAACCCAGGACAAGTGATAAGCGGAATTCGAAGGGTCAAAAAACTTTTGAATGTTCAGTTACATGAGAGTTTCTGAAAGTTTCGAAAGGATATCTAGGCATAAAAAGGTTAGTAGATATTCTTTGGGTAAAGGCCGTCTAACAGAGGTTATTTACGAATTGGAAAACCTCTGGAGCGAAGATCAGGCCAGCTAGCAGAGATTATTTGAGAGCATCACGATATCACGGAAATTCCAGGAAATGCTGCATTAACTCGCAGGGCAACGCGATGCTCCGCAACTACTGCTAAAACAACCAGACCGGACTCTGCGATCAGACCTAGTTTTTTTTGTCATTATGTATGTATAACCTGTAATTTATGCTATACCGTACCTTGATCTTGGAAATCCTAATAAAAATTTTTTCTATTATGAAAATTTTTTTTTTATCCTTTCCAAAGTACGCTGACCGTCCCAGACAAAAATATCTGGACTTTTGAACAAAAAATGGTCCCACAGATCAGGGCAAAAAGCGATAAGCCACGTCGTTCGGCCGGAAAAAAACGGGCGATTGTTGCGTTTTACGGCGGTCGCGAGTACATAGGAGTAGCGTCTGGCTATAAATAGGCCGGTCAGGGGATCAAAAAGTCAGAATTCTGATCCTCGGATTGTACGGAGAGGTTTTTTGGGGGGGGTCATTCGGAAGTTGCATGGGTGCTAGAAAGAGCAAGTTTTTGGGGAAGATGGGGAATAGAGGAGCAAGCTAGCAGAAACTCTTTAAGAAGTTGGCGAGGCAAGCTAGCAGAGATTATCACGAAATCCTCGAATGATAGGCAGGCTAGCAGAAATCCCTTGAGAAACTGGAGGCGCTAGCTAGCTTACAAGGGAACCTCAAGTTGACACGGTGGAGTTTCGAAAAACGCTCGCGGCTACCCCTAGGTTTTCGACTATGGCGATTCCAACGCTCTTATCAGAATTTCCTTAATGGGCCTCTGGACAGAGATACAGCACTTCCGGAAAATGATGATTTACATCCGAAAAATTAGCATTAGCGATAGGTTTATGAGGTTCTCCCATCACTATGGAATCACCAGTTGAATGGCCGAGTGGTAAGCGAGTCACTTGATAGGACACTGACGAGGGTTCGAATCCGCTCGCAATTTTATTTTGCTTTTTGACCGGAACTTTCTGCTAACTGGAACTTCACTGGAGGCGCTAGCTAGCTTAGCTTCTTTCAGATTCCATCCATTTTTTAGCGTAACCTCGTTGTGTTCGTGACCCTGTTGGCGGCGGTGATCACCTTCGATCAACTACCAACTGTTCCTACATGGTCGGTTGGACAACGCAGGGATACTTGCAAGGTTTGTGTGTGTGAGGGAGAGGGAGTGAGAGAGAGGTAGAGTGTGAGAGTAGAGAGTGAGTAATAAACTTATTTAATTCTAGGACTACTGCATGGGGAAGTTCGTTGCCGACCAGACGGCCTTCAACTTCCTCGAGAGTGGCTGGGAGATCTGTGTTTGTCCGGTGGCCCAGGAGGGTGGAAGGTTCGTAGCCTGGTTTCGTAGGTTCTCGGTTGTGATTCCGTGACCCACCCTCCATGGTATTTTTCAGCTGGTATCTGTCGAGCTGCTACAACAACTGCTACAACCGCTGCTTGAACACCAACGGGCTGTGCGCCTATAACCAGGCGTTGAACACGGATTACAGGGGTTACGGTTTTGTTATCTTAAGGGGGTGGAAAGTTAAAAATCTACCCCTTTATCGGACTAGGTATAAATAGCTACGGATCCTCAGTATCGATATCAGGACAATTTCAGGAGATGCTGCATCAACTCGCAGGGCAACGCGATGCTCCGCAACTACTGCTTCAACAACATGACCGGCCTCTGCTAACAGACCTAATTTTTTTTACTTGTTTGCAATTAATAATGGAAATAAAATCATAATATTTCGATTGCTATTACAGTAATAGAGCTCGTAAAACTGCAAAAATTTATTTTTTGAGGCGTAGGATTTTAGCTGAGGCGCAGTCCCCAAATCCCTCAAGCTTTAATAATCCGTTTTTCCTAATTTTTCCTGCATTTTCAGGTATTTCAAAGAACACAACAATCCTTTGAACGCCTAAGCCATTAATGGGTTTGAGAAAACGGGTAAAATGACCTCACGACACAGACAACGCGATAAGCGCAGAGTCAGCCGATCGAAAAACGGGCGGATTGTTGCGTTTTATAGGTTTTGTGAGTAGATTGGAGGCGATTCTTGGTATAAATAGCACAGTTCGCGGGTCGAGAATCAGAATTCAGTCGGACTGATTTCTGATTCGGCACCTCTGCACTAGTAATGGTACGTTTTTTTCCGAATACAGTACGAAAATAGCGTTGGCTAGCAGAAATTCTTTGGGAATTTTGAGGCTAATTTTTAGAAATGATTGCAAGGATTTTTTCGCAACTTTGGGGAATCAGAGAGATAGATTCTTTGGGGGACAAAAGGGGAACTAGGCAGAAATTCTTGCGGAAATTCTACCCCTTTTCTTTTCTTCAACAAACTTCCAACCTTACCTCCACTAATAAGTGTTTACTTGTAAACCTAAGTGCGAGAAATAAATTATTTAATTACGAGCTTGAAACCAAGCCCGTTTTTAGCGTTCTCTACTCATCTTCGCTCTCCTAACGGCGTCCGTGGTCCCCTGGATGCCCTTGCCGCTGCTATGGTCGCAGAAACAGAAAAAGGACACCTGCAAGGTCAGTTAGGGTAAAAGATAGTGCGAGAGAGAGAGAGACAGCGATAGATAGAAAGAGAGAGAGAGAGAGAGAGAGAGAGAGAGAAAGAAAGCGAGAGAGCGAGAAAGTGAGAAGGAGAGCGGTAAAGGGAAAAACAGATATATTAGGAGAGGTTTTCGTATTTGTTCAACGTATTTTCGAGTATGTGGCGAGACCGAGTCGTTGCAATGGTCGATTTAAGCACTTACCAGTCCCTTGAAAAAGCTTTTTTTAGGACTACTGCATGGGGAAGTTCATCTCCGACCAGACGAACTTTGACTTCCAAGCGGCCGACTGGGAAATCTGTGTTTGCCCGGTGGCACAGCAGAGCGGAAGGTACATAGACTTATAGATCCTTTACCCAAAAATGACCAATTTTCAGTTGGTTCCAGTCGCAGTGCTACAATAATTGTTTCGACCGCTGTCTGAACACGATGGGGGCGTGTGCCTGGAATCAGGCTCTAAATCTCAATTACAAGGGGTAAGGATGTACTAAGTTTGGTGCTTCTCCTTTAACGGGGGACTACTTTCCCGCCAAGCGGCTAATAATGTACAGCGCTGTCAGTAATAATATGACTCAATAACTCACAATTTCAGGAGATGCTGCATCAACACGAAGAACAACGCTACCCTCAAGAACTACTGCTTCAACAACCAGACCGGCCTCTGCTACCAGACCTAAATAATTTGAAGGTTATACTGTATAAATAATAATACGTCGCGTTCCTCGCGTCGCCACCCAACCGAAGGAGAGGTAGATTTTCGCCTTCCACGCTCCTTTAAAGCGTTGTCGTCGCGTCGCGTGTAGCTCTTTAGGGACTTATAAAAAACGCTCACAAGGAGACGTTTTTGAGTGTCGTCGGGACGTTCGCATGGAACCAAGCCTATCTTGTGCAGAATTTTACGCTGATTCCGATGATGATTTCCGTTTTTGCGGAATAGCGATTTCTCGAAAGTTATGAACGATTTAAGCATCAAAACGCCACAAAATCGGCTACTTTCGATAGGTGTTAGAAAAAACCAGATAGAGCATCTTGTTCAGAAAACAATTCTCTATAAAATGTGCCATCTTAACCAAAATCATTGAAAATCTGGAAAAATTTACTATAATTGGAGGCCCATAGTTTTACAAAAAATTTCAAAATTTCGACATTTTTGAGTTGAGTAGCTTGTTTGATAGAGAATGTTTTTCTGAACAAGGTGCACTATCTGGTTTTCTCTACAACCTATTCTGCAGCTTTTTATGCCTATCGAAAGTAGCCGATTTTGGGGCGTTTTGAGGTTTAAAACGTTCATGACTTTCGAGAAATCGCTATTCCGCAAAAACGGAAACTATCATCGGAATTAGCGTAAAATTCTGCACAAGATAGGCTTGATCCCATGTCAAAGTTCCGACGACACTCAAAAACGTCTCCTTGTCAGATGGAGATTGCGAGAACGAATGAGAGAGCAAGATAGCGAGGATTTGAGTACGAGAGAGAGAGAGAGAAAGAGCAAGAGAAGTGGAGAGCTGGCAGCCGAGTGCGTGAGAGTGAGAGAGTGAGCGAGAGGGAGTGACAGTCGGAAGCTGAGAGAGTCGGCAAAAGAGAGAGGTGAGAGAGGAGAGAGGAGCGAGAGAGACAGTTAGAGAGCGAGACACAGAAAAAGAGAGACAGAGAGAGCGAGAGATATAGAGAGAGATGGAGGGATGGAGGGAGAGAGAAAGAGAGAGATGCAATAAGCGAGAGAATAACCGACAAGAGGTCGGGTGAGGAGATGATCAACGAGATCAGGAAGGCGCGCTGCTGCGTTTGCGTTCACGGCAATTAAGCTGAAATATTGCTTTGGTTTTATCAAAATTTCTCGGTCTGGATGCACCAAAAATCCGCTAAAACATGACACCGCAGAGATCACCATTTTCCACAGTTTTATTGCACTTTGCCGCTTGCGCACATTTTTTGGATTCCGCTGAATCTGTCTCGCAACACAGTTCCAAAGAACAGCTCTCTATGCAAACCGTTCAAACTCGTAAAAAATGAGATTTGTACCAAATGGCCGAACATAAAAAATGATAAGCGAATGGCCGACGTGTGAAAAAGTTCAAAGGATTGGTTTGCAAAAAAGAGGCGAGCGCGTTGCGTTTTATGGGTTTGTGGATAGTTTGCCAGCGTGCTTTGCTATAAATATGTGGCGGGAACGGGTCAAGAATTAGAGCTTGCATTAGAGCAGATCAGGGCTTGCAGATTTTTGACGAGTGGAGGAATGGTAGGTTTTTGGGGCGCTTTTGCAGTATTGGGGGGACTAGTTTTCCCTAGAATTGATTTTTCCTGATCGAAGCCGAGGCTAAACAGTTTTTTATTATTTGCTATTTTTATGTTTTGATTGTAAGCTGCTTTTAATATTTGCTAACCGCAAAAATTTTACAAATTTTATTAAAAATGGCAAAAAATTGTTTTTAGACAAAATTAACCGAGTTTCGACAAAATTTGGGATTTCGCGGTGGGGATTATCGCTGTCAGCATTTAAGCTGTCGGCATTCTGGTTGTGTGGATCTTGGTCGTCGGCATTATGCCTGGGATTCGAAAACGCCGTATTTTTGTTATCGCTAGCCAAAACTAGGTCACATTAACTAGTTGGTCACCACCCTGGGGCCGCTGGCAACTTTCGCAAACCGCTTATGCAAATTTCGGTCAGCGTGTGCGGGTTTTTTAGCGGAACGCAGGAGCGGTCTCAACAAAAACACATTTCCAAATTATTCTCTAACTAAAAACAGCTACTCAATGGCTACGGTGGGCAAAATTATCGAATTTTTCGTGTGTTTTAAAGGGATTAGGAAGCTACCAGCCTACCGTAATCAAGTCTATTTTTAGCGTAACTTCATCACTATTCTCGTCGTGACGCTGGTGGCAGCGATTTTGGCCTTTGATCAGCTACCTAGCAACTATTCGCTGAAACAGCGGAAGACCACATGCAAGGTACGCTTTTTCATATCGTAATCGTTTAAACCTGAGCGTGTACAGCGCAAAAACTACTTTTTTAGGACTACTGCATGGGGAAGTTCATCTCCGACCAGACGGACTTCCACTTCCAGGACGCCGGATGGGAGATTTGTGCTTGCCCAGTTGCTCAGGAGAGTGGAAGGTACGTATTGTCGCGTAGCGTACGGTCGATCGTAGCGTAGCGTATCGCGTCACGGATCCTAACGTACAGTTTGGCGTCGTGCGAAGCATATTCTAGCGCGCAGTTGTGTGTTTCGTAGCCTTTTACCTAGCGTACAGGAGGGATTTCTATCGTACTACGTCGCGCGTTGCGTAGTATCATGCGTAGCTTATTCCGCATCGTGTTGCGTATCGCACTACGTAACTAGTTTCGTAGCGTTTATCCGTCCCAATCTCTGACAGCTGGTTGTTTAGCTGGTTCAACTCGAAGTGCTACAAGAACTGCCACAAGCGATGCATGAGCACCAACGGGTTGTGTGCCTGGAACCAGGCGCTGAACACCGACTACCGGGGGTACGTTTTAGAAGCCTTGAAGCGGCTAGGTAGTCAAGAGCAATGAATAGATTACAACGTTCTATGCCCCCTTTTAGTCGCTGCTGCTCAAACGCGAACAACAACGCTGCCATCCGCAAGCAGTGCTACAAGAACGGGACTGGGCTGTGCTATCAGACCAATTGATCACTGTAATATGTAAAATTCTATTCATTAAAAAAAATTACTCGTAAATGTCCAGGACAACAAGCAGAGCAAGAGAGTATGAGCGATAGAGAGCGAGCAAGAGAGAGATCTACCGAAAGTGCGAGAGATATAGAGAGAGAGAGAAAGAGAGAGGGAGAGAGAGAACGAGAGGAGAGAGCGAGAGTGAGTAAGAGTGACAGAGAATGTGATAGAGAGAGAGCGAGAGAGAGACAGATAGAGAGAGATCGTACCTCAGATCGTACCTGCCATCGTGCCATCGACCGTACCTTTCCGCGTGTTCGTGTTTTGTTCTGTTTGTACACCACCCGCCTGATAACACGAGAAGAGGCCAAAGCTCGATTTTGTCGAAAAGTCACGTAGTTGCGAGACGAAAAGCCAAATGGTCATACGGGGGCGTAAAACCGAGCTCCAGCGCAATTTTTGGAGTGTCGCTCCAAAAATTAGTTAGAGATTAAGAAGACATCCAATGTTGAATTGCCGCATTGTAATTACATGCAGAATACACCCGCCTGTTTCCTTGGCTTAATGGATTAAGCGGCGTGGCGTTTCCGTTGGGTGGCGTATTGCGATTCGTGGAGCCTTGCGCGTTGGGTTATGAGGCGGATTTTACCTATAACGCTGTTTTGTGCGGTCCGTGTCGCGTTGCGTGCCGCAATGCGCATCGCGTTTTCTGACGCGAGGCGTTGCACATTGCGCTTCGTAGTGCATTGCGTCGCGGCGGAAACGTATCTTGAAATTCCAGACAAAATAAACGACCCAAACAAGCCCTACCTCGACCCACCCAAGCAAAATCGAATAGCCAAAGCACATTTTTACGATGTTCAGTGTTGCCTTTTCTGATCGGCTTCACCTCCCTTCTAGTACTTGTTCGCGATAAGCCCGCGCTGCTTAAAAACGCTAGGCTGAACATGGCGATGGTCACGTAGACCTGCAAAATACGAAAAAACGGCCCAAACGGCCCCGTGTTTACGATTTGGGGCAATTTTTAGGAGCTTAATCCTCCCGAAAACCTGACTTTTTGACCGCAATCAGCATAAAAATCGGGCAGGGGATGGGGTGCGGTTTGATGCCAAAATTTTTACTAATTGGAGGAGGTCAGCGCTGGAGGGGATCGGATTTTATGTGGAGAGTGGGAGTGCGAGCACGAGTACGGGGGCGTATAAATACGGTAACTGGGAAACAGGGGATACCTGATTCGAGCTACCGTCCAGCCAACGTATTCACCATGGTAAGTGGGTGGGGGGTACGGTAGTTGGAGCAAGTTTTAACGTGCTTGGCTGTTATGGCTCTTAAACAATAAAAGGCAATGCAAAATACGACCCCCTTGATTTTAGCATAATTACAGTAGTTCCGCTACGATCGCCGTGGTTGTCTATTAACGTTGTTTTTAATTTTTTTTTGTGATATACAGTGATACGGTAGCGGGGTCAGCTTTTAATTTGCAGGACGTTCCACAACTTTTGACGGACTTACGGTAGCTCGACGCGATTTGGCCGCTATTTTGCTGTAAATTTTTAGTAAAAAACCTGCCTTCCAAGAGAGATTACGGTAACTTTTAACCTAGATATTTTTGACGGATAGTAAATTGATCAACTTATATTCTCTTGGATGATTCCCCCTTAATGAAACACATAGTTGATGCTTTTTCAGCAGCATCTTAATTTTATCTGAGGTCGAGGTTACGGTAGTCGGGCCAATCTTTAGTGTTACGTCTAAATCAAATTACATTGGCTTGGATTACGGTATTAACCTTCCTTTTTTGCCGAACCGGATTTTTTGCTCAACGATACGGTAAATCAGATACAATTTAGTTTTTAATCTGAATTCCACTTGTTTATAGAGGCAGGATTACGGTAGTACCGTCAGCTGTTGTAGTGTGTAGTCGACTGGTTCTAGTTGCCTTAAAAATCCGCAAGTTCTCTCTGCTGGCCTGCCTAGTCCAGGAACCGTAGATTTTCAAAAAAGTCCTGCGAGTAGCTGCGGACACAAAGCGGAAAATATGCAAATTGCAAAAAAAATTTTCTAACGGCGCTTTTTATGAAAACACACATCACCACTGCCTAATTCATCATTTTTAAACCTGTTTTTGTTATCGTCTAGCTCGAACTAGGGGCCCGTTCACGCGACTTCGCGTTCACGACTGGGGACGGCAACTTTCAAGCTGATTATGCAAATTCACTCGCTGCATGTTGATTTTTAGACAAACGCGCGTTACTCTCTCTCCTAACCCCCACTCGCACAAAAACATATTTCCATTTTAATCGTTGCCCTTGATACAGCTACATGACTTCCGGGATGGATACGGTAAGCGGGTAGCCTTTGGATCCTACTATATATAAAAAAATAGTGTCTGTGTGTGTGCATTTGCATGCAACTTCCGTGAGGTTGTCTCCCACCTACAGCCTCAGGGGAAAGTTTATCGGGTACGTATGGTACGTCACTAGGTGCGTAATGATGCCGAGATGCGTGCACACACATTAAAGTTTTGAAAAATTACTGTTTTCGCTATTCAAATTGAGTTATTGAGTTTTTTGTAAAGATATCCAAAAATCTCTTTATTAGGAGGCAATTTGCATGCGCCGGAAGTGGGGAAAGCCTATATAAGGGGGCAGAAGGCGGCTTTTTCTCATTTTTTTTTGCGATCGGTTCGGGAAGAAACATGCACATTTTTAACTATGATGTGCGTTAGACGGGGTCAGGGTTGTAAAGCCGCGAAGCGGTTTTTCAACCCTGGTGGTATTTTAAAGGAGATCTGAAGGGAATTTCGGGTTGTTATGCCTTATCCGGGGGGTGGGGGGGGGAGGATAGGCGGTCGACCAACGTTTCCCTGAAGATACAGATAGAAAAAATGTTTTTAACCAAAAAAATGACGATACACCATCACGCTGTAAACGAGTTTGATCGGTTGATCGATATTTGCTGCGACTTTTCATGTATTTCAGAATTTTGGCATGACATCTTAGATTGTCTTTGTAGCTTGCCCTAGCCTTTTTTGCCGATCCCAAATAATCTCTGCTAGCCTACTCCACTTGAAATCTTCGAAGCCCAAAGATTTCGCCAGTCTTTTCTAGGTTCTAGTTTAGAAAATCCTAAATTGTCTCAGCTAGCTCCCCGGGCCCCGATCCTGGCTCTCCAATAATTTCTGCTAGCTTTCCTAAGAAGCCGATGTCCGGAATTCCCCAAAAATCTCCGCCAGCTTGCCAGAATCCAATTTTTGGCAGGAGTTGTTTAGCGTATGCTTAGAAACGTCCCAAAGAACCACTGCAAGTATGCCTCAGTCTTAAAATCCCTAAAAAATCTCGGTTAGCTTGCCAAAATCAGGACTTTTGAGGCGGAGAAAGGCGCCAAACGATCTTTCTGAGTTTGCATAGCCCTCAATTCCTAAAACACCTCTGCTAGCTTTCCTAGGCTCTAGCGTCCAATCCCAAACTCCACAGTTCAGCCTCAACCTTCAAAAAAAACCAAATGGGCGCACGGCCAAGCTATAAAAAAGTCGGGTCATCCAACAAAGCAAAACCCAACGTGACTCCCGACCCCGCCGAAAAACCCAGGCCAAAAAACCAAATACACGAAATGGGCTATAAAGCCGGGGGAGGACGGGAGGGAGAAGCTGAGGCCCCGGAAAAATGATAAGCCCCAGGCTTCACTGACTTCACTGGCTTGAGCTCAAAAAAGATCACAAGATTAGGGGTAAAACAGGGGCGGAGCTTGAACCATTTATCGCAATTTCTCTGCCAGCAGTTCCGCGCCAACTTTTTTTGCATAAAAGGGCCCAAACTGTAGGCAGGGTAGCACATTTTGTCACTTTTTTGCTGAG
This sequence comes from Mesorhabditis sp. LJ9110, assembly GCA_038088335.1. Lineage (NCBI taxonomy): Eukaryota > Metazoa > Nematoda > Chromadorea > Rhabditida > Rhabditidae > Mesorhabditis > Mesorhabditis sp. LJ9110. The sequence continues at coordinate 113,962 of JBBGBA010000201.1, forward strand.
CTATAACTTTTGAACTATGGTGGGTCCTACGGCATTTAAAAGGATTTGCGAAAACCCACGATTTTTGTTTTAAATTTTTAAACTTCAATTTTTAAAATTAAAAACCTAATTTTAGCTTGTAAGTCTGTGGCTTGGGTCTCACCGTAATTATAAGTTTTTGACTGTATTGAAAATGACAGATAGCTCTGCCAATTTGGGCTTACTGTACTTAACATGGCACCTACGGTATTGTGGAAAAGTTACAGTTAGGCTACTGTAAATGTGCAATCGTTTACTGTACTGTGGTGGCAACTGGGATACTGTACTTTCGCTAACAGAAGATTTGAAGATTGGATATTTTTTATATTGGTACGGCTAATATTGTTTTTAGCGCTTCTTCATCCTCCTTGCCGCCGTCGTTGTGGCCGTTTCCAGCTTCACTGGTCTGCCGTCCACCTACTCGACGAAGCAGAAGAAGAACGCTTGCGAGGTGGGTTAAGGCAATTCCTAAATCGTCTCTGCTAGCTTGCCCTTTGCTACCTAATTGTTCTGGCTTTTTCAGGACTACTGCATGGGCCAGGAGGAGTCCCTTTCTACCGGATTCCCATTCTACCAGAACGGATGGGAGCTTTGCAACTGTGCGCCTGCACAAGCTACGGGAAGGTACGGTATCACTCCGCTCTCTCTCTCTCTCTCTCTCTCTCCTCTCTCTTTACCCTCCATCTCTATTTTCAGCTGGTCGGCCTCTACCTGCTACACCCAGTGCTACAACCGCTGCCTGAGCACCCTCGGCTACTGCTCCTGGAACTACGCCACCAACACGGACTATCACGGGTGAGCTTGATAAGGAAAACCTTAAACCTAACCTGTAAGACCCTAAAAGAGTCGTTAAGCTCCGACCAGGGTTTAATGGTAGAGCAAAAACGATACCTTCCCCCAGAAAAATATGCTTTCTTTCAGTCTATGCTGCACCAACTCGAACACGACAGCCTCGGTGTGGAAAAAGTGCTTCAAGACCGGCAGCGGGCTCTGCTACCAGGCCTAAGCCTTCCGAAGCCGAGGTTTTTGAGGCTTTATATTGTGCTTGGCTTCCTGGTCATACGCTGTACAATTAATAAACAGTATAATGCAGTGGTTTGGAGGGATATGCAGCAGATTAAAGGGGGCGTCGCAGGAAACGGAATTTGGCTTTTGCCCGAATTACCGAAACCAATTGAGCGACGGGAGGCTAAAGAGAAACATGGATACAGTATGCCAACGATCCGTTGAGCATAAAAAATGCTTTCAAAGAATCGCTGCTAGCGAGCCGGACGGGCCAAGCAAATCTTGCTTTTCCCGGAATGTGTCTCTCTCTCTCTTTCTCTCTTTCTCTCTCGCTCTCTGTCTCTCTCTCTCTTTCTTTCTCTCTCGCTCTCTGTCTCTCTATCTCTCTTCTTCTCTTTCTCTCTCTCTCTCTCTCTCTCTCTCTCTCTCTCTCTCTGGCTCGGTTTGGTACTTTCCAGATCTGTAACGATGTTTACCAAGTACCGTACCCCTTCGAGTCGGTCCGGGAGTTCGTGTTTTATTGAGCCTGTGCTACAAGGCACTGATAACCCGAGGGGAGAGTTCAGGGGTAGCTTTTTCCTGCGACAAGTCACGTAGGCTCGAGCCAAGAAAAATTCTTGCCGCTCAACAAACTTGAAGCCTAGAAACCTGAGGAAAACTTGTTTAAAGGGACTTAGAAGGTAAAGCTGAATATGGATTGGCAATCGTAACCGAATGTAAAATCCCGATAAATAAACTTGGTACCTTCAGATGCCCAGAGAGTGCAGCAAGCTAGTATCAGAGGTCGAATAACGAAAAGTAAGCATCTCACTTACTCTCTCTCTCACTCTCTGTCCCTTTCTCTCTCTCTCACTGTCTCTCTCGCTCCCTCTACCGTACGTGCCGATCCCTCAGAACGTTCCGAGACCCTTAGTTTTTACGACCCCAAATCGGCAACTGCCGAAACGAACCTTGACAGGCCAAAAACTCGTGATTTCCTCTCTGACCTCAAAATCCGGCACTGAAAACTCATCACTAATTTTTTAGCTGAACGTTAAATCCGTTTTTGCGTTAGACGGGGGCGTGTTGACCCGAATTCCGACCGCGGAGGTTTCTGTATAAATACGCTAGCCGGAAGTGGAGGGCATCTGATTTGAGCTTCAGCTTCAGCCATCCAATCCACTATGGTGAGTCGGGTCTTGGTAAATTTTTAGATTATCTTGGGTTTTCGTTAGTTCTGGGTACGGTAATCAAGTCAAGTTTAGCTAGCTTACGGTTGCTCGAATCTTTTTAGCTTACTTTGCCTTACGGCAGACGTCGCACTTTTTAGGGATTGGGAACGACGCTGATAACTTTCTGCCTCAAAATTTTCGAAACTTCCGCTTGCCTTCACGTACCAAACTACCAAATCCCGATGAAACGAACCCGCACGAAAATGCCGTAATTTTTTTTTGGCGGCAAGCCGGTGCAAAAAGTGATAAGCCTAGACCCCTGGATCGTCAATGGAAAATACATGAAAGAGGGTGGAGCTCGCTTTTTACGAGGGTTGTTTACTTGGGGTCAGGCGCCAACTTTTTCGCATAAATGGGTGGGTGGTCAGCGCTGCGAAAAACCCGCCGCGTCCGTTCTCTAGTTTCGTCTCGTCAAAGCTATAGATTATCACGATGGTAGGTCTGGCTGGATTCTGTAGCCATTTATGAAGTTGTTCTATTTTTGGATCCAGTTGTTTCCGGTTTATCAGTTCTAAATTTTCGTCAATGACTGTTGGAAAATCCTCGCTAAAATTCTACTTCTGATTTAAAGAGAAGAAAAAGAAAGAGAGAGAGAGAACGAGTGAGCGAGAGTGAGAGAGAGCGAGAGAGCGAGATAAAGAAAGTTAGGGAGGGAGAGAACGAGTGCGAAAGCGTGATATATTTTTCTAATAATCTCTAACATTTTCTAATGCATTTTTAGCGCTTCTTCATCGTCCTCCTGGCCGTCGTCGTGACCGTCTCCACCTTCACCGGGCTGCCGGCCACCTACTCGACGAAGCAGAAGAAGAACGCTTGCGATGTGAGTTTAGGCGTAGAGTAGCTAGCCGGTCGTAGCATCAAACTCAATTCCTAAATTTTTTCTGCTAGCTTGTCCAGTAGCACACTTCAATGACCTATTCAGGACTATTGCATGGGCCAGACTGAGTCCCTGTCGACCGGGTTCAAATTCCAAGTGAACGGCTGGGAGTTGTGCAACTGTGCGCCTGCTCAGGCTACTGGAAGGTACGGTAGCTCTTTCTCCGTATTTCTCTCTCATTCACCCTCTCTCTCTCACTCTCACTCTCTCTCACTCACCCTAACCTGTCTCCCTTTCAGCTGGTCCGCCTCCACCTGCTACACCCAGTGCTACAACCGTTGCATAAACACCCTCGGCTACTGCTCCTGGAACTACGCGACCAACGGCAATTACACTGGGCAGGTTTTGATCTTAAAAGGCCTAGTGAGAGGCTTCAGGAAAGCCATACGTCAGCTGAGCGTCACTTAAATCGTCAAAACGTAGTATATTTTCCTCTATTTCCAGTCTGTGCTGCACGACGTCCAACACCGAACCGTCCGTCCAGAAGAAGTGCTTCAAGACCGGCTCCGGTCTCTGCTATCAAGCGTAATTGACTAAAATTCCAGATTTGAAAACTGTGGCCTGCTTTGAGTACAAATAATAAATCAGTCAATTTCAATATTCTAGTCGTAAATACACAAAAGAGAGAGCGAGAGAGAGCGAGAAGAGAGAGAGAGCTGGTAAGTGGGACAGAAGCCATTTTAATATACCTGAGAAATATAACAAATCCCTCTTCCAAATTTTCTGGAGCCTGATTTTGCCTTCATTCATAACTCAATGACCGCGTTAAAATCCATGAAAATTTACTAACTTTCCGTTACTTTTTAAACTTCAAATCCGAATCACGCACGCGCATTGTTGACGTAGTACGAGTCCAGCTCATGCACGTGTATCGTACGGCCTTGCCCGCCAAGACCTGATAACCAAATGGCTCCCAAAATTCCGAAAGGCAACCTGCCATTTGTCACGCTGTCTTCCTCCCCCTCACACACTCTTTATCTCTCTCTCTCTCTCTCTCTCTCTCTCGCTCTCTTTCGCTCTCTCTTTCTCTCTAGCGCTAGTCAACCTGAAGCTGAAGTCAAGATGCATCTCAACCCACGAATTTCTACATACGAATCGTTGTTGACCAAGTACAGTACCCCCGCCGATTAGCTCCGTATGTGATTCTCTGTGCTTCGGCGAAAAAAAGTCACTTAGGCGTGGATGGAAAAAACTGTGATGGCAAAGACGCATGGAAAAACGTGCCGAATCTGACGCCACGGCACTTTAAAGGGATTCAGAAGGCCGAGTCGCATATGGATTATCTATCGTAACCTAATTGAAAGCGCTGATAAAGTAAATTCAGCACTTTAAGATGTCTAGAAACTGCGGCAAGCTGCTAGCATCAGAGGACAAATAACGATAAGTAATTCTCTATAATTCTCTCTCGGTTTCTCTCTCGCTCATAAGCTATCTCTCTCTCTAGCTCTCCGTATCTCTCATACCGTACGTGCTGTTCCCCTCAGACCGTTCCGAGACCCTTATTTTTTACAACCCCAAAACGGCAACTACCCAAACCAACCTTGACGGGCCAAAAACTCGTGATGTCTGTCTGGCCCTAAAATCCGGCACTAAAAAGTGATCACTAATTTTTCGACCGGGACTAGAATCCGATTTTATGCGTGGCGTGGGCGTGTGGGCGCAATTCGGACCGTCTCACGTTCTGTATAAATACGGTCGCCCGGAAGGGGAGGTCATCTGATTCGAGCTCCAGCTCCAGCCGTCCAGCCCAATATGGTAAGTCGTAAAGGGATACGGTATTTCGATCAATTTTTAGCTTAATTTGAGTTTGCTTTAATTTTGCGTGTACGGTAGGTAGGAAATATTAGAGCTTCCGATTTTTTGCCAAATTTAGCCAGGCTACAGTTGGCGGATCTCCTTTTCAACTAACACTGTTACGGTAGTGGGGCAACTTTTAGCATAAAATTTAAGAAGGGCTACGGCAACGAATTCTAACCATCCAAAATCTCGACAGTCCCGACAACTAAAACCCCAACCAAATCCAATTTTTTTCCTTTGCTGGGAGTACGGTAGCTGGTGCATCCTTTAGTTTTTAGCTCGCCGGAGCTAGCAGAGAGAGAGAGAGAGAGAGAGAGAGAGAGAGAGAGATTTAAGGGGATGGGACGACGAAATCATTTAATTTCACTAAGGCCTTTTCTCATATTCAAGCGAGAGAGAGAGAGAGAGAGGGAGAGAGAGAACTAATCCCTATTTCGCAATGCATTTTTTAGCGCATCTTCATCGCCCTCGTCGCCTTCACCGTGACCGTTTGCGCCTTCACCGGCCTACCGTCCACCTACACGACGAAACAGAAGAAGGACGCTTGCAATGTGGGTTAAAATGCGTAGGATAGCCTAGTACAAGTAGGTCAAAACTCCCAAATGGCCTCTACCAGCTATCGTCACTTTTTTAGGACTATTGCATGGGCCAGACTGAGTCCCTGTCGACCGGATTCAAATTCCAAGTGAACGGCTGGGAGTTGTGCAACTGTGCGCCTGCTCAGGCTACTGGAAGGTACGGTAGCTCTCTCTATCTTTCTCTCTCTATCTCACTCTCTCTCTCTCTATTCTCGCTCTCTATCTCATTCCCTCTCTCTCTCTCTCTCTCTCTCTCTCTCTCTCTCTTTCTCTCTCTCACGCTCCTCTCTCTCACTCTATTCTATATTTTCAGCTGGACGGCCTCAACCTGCTACACCCAGTGCTACAACCGTTGCCAGAACACCCTCGGCTACTGTGCCTGGAACTACGCCACCAACACTGATTACACTGGGTACGGTTTTTGTCGTTAGAAGAAGTGTAAAGGCAGAAATTACTTGATCTATCCGATATCACCATGCTTCGTATATCCTTCCAAATCTTAGGTTGTGCTGCACGACGTCCAACACCAACGCGACCGTCCAGAATAAGTGCTTCAAGACCGGCAGCGGACTCTGCTATCAAGCATAATTAGCCGATACAAAATTGGTGTTCGTATCTGAGCACAAATAATAAATATATCAGCATATTTCTGTTGAAAATATACAAAGAAAATGGAAAGGGTGTGAGGCGAGAGAATAAGAGAGAGAGAGAGAGAGAGAAACAATTTACTCTTTTTAATTTTCGAATCTGACTTTGATTCTTGATTTTTAAGTATAACTATGCGTTTTGAACCGATCCAAAAAAAATTTTAGCAAATTGTACTTCCGGAAGCGCTACCCAGAGAGACTTTCGCGATAAGCCGCTCTTTTGCCCTTGCTGAAGAAACTTCTATGCGTCTTTCCGAGGTTTTTCGGGATTACAAGCCGGGAGTACGCGCATGTGCTGTTTACCTAATAGACCCTGCAGTGCATCGGTGTATTTCGTACCCCAACGCTGATAACCATATGGCTCATAGAATTCCGAACGACAACGGGTCAGCAGCGTGGTTTTTCGGGGGCTCTCTCGCGCTCTCTTTCCCCCTCTTGCGCCCTCCCCCTCGCACCAACTTCAAGCTCAAGTTGAGATGCACCTCCACCCGCAAATTTCCGATATCTTCCAGGCGTATCGCTGCTTACCAAGTACCGTACCCCTCATAGTCCGTGCGCGCGTTCGTGTTTTGTTGTAGCCTGTGCTACAAAGCGCTGATAACCCGAAGGAAGAGTTTAGGGGTTGCTTTTTTCAGCAAAGAAAAAATTGAAAACCGAAAAACCTGTATTGACGTGAATGCATGCAAAAACGAGTGGAATCTGAAGCAGCTGCATTTTAAAGGAACTCAGAAGGCAGAGATGGATATGGATTACCTATCGTAACAGAATGTCGTGATCAAATAAACTGAATCGGGAATGAATTTAGAAGGACTACAGAACGCAGGCATCAGATAACGGATAACGAAGATTATGGTATCTTTCTCTGTCTCTCTCTCCCTCTCTCTCCATCTCGCTCCCCCGCTCTCTCTCTCTCTCTCTCTCTCTCTCTCTCTCTTTCTCTTTCTCTCTCTACTACTACTACTACTATTACTACTACTACCAAACTACCGAAACGAGGCCCCAGAGACCAAAAACTCGTGATTCTCTGTCTGGCCTCAAAATCCGGCACTAACAGGTGATCGCTAATTTTGCTATCGAAAGTTAAATCCTCTTTTATGCCAGGCGTAGGCGTGTGGGCGGAATACTAACCGTCGGGGGTTCCGTATAAATACGGCAGCCTTGAAGGAGAGGGTATCTTACTCGAGCTCCAGCTCCAGCCATCCAGCCCAATATGGTATGTCGAAAAGGGGTACGGTAGCTGGGTCGATTTTCAGGGTTTGAAACATCGATATTACGAAAGGTCTCCATTCTGTGAGCATCTAAAAACCTCTAAAATTTTGATCGAAAAATGTGTTTTGTTCGAAAAAATGTCTATTTGTTAATAAACTTTGTATAAAATAGATGCCTTCTGAGAAAAACTGTAAAGAAACTTCGCAAGAGCGTTTTTAGCGTTTCTTCATCGCCCTCGTCGCCCTCACCGTGGCCGTGTCCGCCTTCACCGGCCTGCCGTCCAACTACACGGTGATGCAAAAGAAAAACGCATGCGATGTGAGTTAAAATCTGGGGCTACTTAGTTCCCAAAATTCTTCAGCTAATATTCGAGACTTTTAGGACTATTGCATGGGCCAGACCGTGTCAATGTCGACTGGATTCAAATTCCAAATGAGCGGCTGGGAGCTGTGCAACTGCGCGCCTGCTCAGGCTACCGGAAAGTACGGTATCTCTCGCTTTCTCTTTTCTCTCTCTCACTCCCCCTCTCTCTCTCTCTCTTTCTTACTTTCTGCATCTCTCGCTCTCTGTTTTCTCTTACGCTTTACCTCAAACTGCACAAAATCTTTAGCTGGCGCACGACGACCTGCTACACGTCGTGCTACAACCGCTGCCAGAGCACCCTGGGATACTGTGCCTGGAACTATGCCACCAACACCGACTACCATGGGTAAGGTCTTATGGCCTTAAGCCTCCTTCTCCTGAAACCCTTTCACTAACCCTCAGCGGAAGCTTACTAAGAAAAACCTCTTCTTTCTTACGCTACAAAAAGCTTAAAAATATAGATTTTTAGCCTGTGCTGCACCAACTCGAACACGACGACCTCAGTGTGGAACACGTGCTTCAAGCCCGGCAGTGGACTCTGCTACCAAGCATAATTGCCCAACGCCAAAATTGTGGCCGAACTTGAGTGCAAATTAATAAAGATATCAGCATATTTCTGTCGTTGATATACAAAGAAAAGGAAGAAGAGAGAAAGAGAGAACGAGAGCGAGATAGAGAGAAAAGAGAGAGCGAGCAAAAGAGAGCGAGAGAGAACGAAAGTGAGAGAGAGAAAGAGAAAGAGAGAAAGAGTGAGCGTGTGAAAGATAGAGATAGAAACGATTGCTAGAAGGAGAAGCGCGGAGGTAATAGGGGCGAGCGGACTGCTAACTTTTTGTCTCTGGCTAAGTAGCAGAGATTCTTAGGGAATGGCAGCGCTCGGAACAACCTTTTTTACATCCCAACCCGCGTCTGAGAAGCCGAACTTTTCGCAACAGTCGGGTCCCGGCGCACGCCCGCCCAAATGCATTGATAAGCCCTCACCCAGACGTCGCTCAGAACAGGGTTGGGTCATTTAGGGGGCGGAGCTTACCGTTTTATGAGGCTTGTTTCCTTGAGGTTTCTTTGAGGGCGCCGCGGAACGCTCGATATAAATACAGGGTCAAAGCACAAGGAAAAGCCATTCAGTGCTTGATACTCCAGCCTGCGTCTGCTTTCTGAATTATGGTGAGTTTTTCGGTTACTGTAGCGGTTGAATTCAGGATTTAATTTTAAATGCAAAGTAACCAACAGTTTTTCAGCGTTACTTCCTCCTCCTCGCCGCCCTTGTGCTGGCCGTCGTCGGCTTCACCGGGCTGCCGTCCACCTACACGGCAAAGCAGAAGAAGAACGCGTGCGCGGTGGGTTTAAAGGCCAGGTGACAGCGGCGGGGTAATCCAGCGTTAAAAATCCCAAATTGTTGCTGCTAGCTTGCCCTTAGGATGTTATATTTATGTTTGAGTTTTTAGGACTATTGCAATGGGCAGACCGAGTCTCTTTCCACCGGATTTCCCTTCGAAACCGATGGATGGGAGCTGTGTAACTGCGGGCCTGCGCAGGCTACTGGAAGGTACGGTATCTCTCTCTCTTTCTCTCTCTATTTCTTGCTTTCTATGTCTCTCTCTTTGTCTCTCTCTCTCTGTCTTTCTCGCTCTCCCTGGCTCTCTCTCTCGTTGTCTTTCTCGCGCTCTATGACTTTCTCTCGCTCTCGCTGGCCTTCTCCCTAGCTCTCTCTCTCTCTCTCTCTCTCTCTCTCTCTCTCTCTCTCTCTCTCTCTCTCTCTCTCTCTCTCTCTCTCTCTCTCTCTCGCTCTCTCTCTATCTATGTTTTTAGCTGGTCGGCCTCTACCTGCTACACCCAGTGCTACAACCGTTGCATGAGCACCTTGGGATACTGTGCCTGGAACTACGCTACCAACACCGACTATCACGGGTACGGTTTTTAGATTTTAAACGGATTGAAAAGTCAATGATCTGGGCATATTAAAAGATGTTGCTTCCAGTAATACATTTCACTTTCAGCCTCTGCTGCACCAACTCGAACACGACGGCCTCGGTCTGGAACAAGTGCTTCACGCCCGGCTCGGGACTCTGCTACCAGGCTTAAAGGCGAATTGTAAATTATCGCATCGCGATTCTGTACAAATAATAAATGCTGCTATCTATTTCTGACCCCTCAACCGCACCTAAAAAAACAAAGCAAATCACACCCATCTGAAAACATGCTCAGCAGCACCTCCTTGGGTATACATGGGTCGACGCTTGCATGCGCCGCATAAGCGTGGCCGGCCACGCTCTTCCGGAGCGTGGAGAGCCACGCTGGCGCGCGTGCCTCTTAATAAACTACGCCGAAATGAGCGTGGCCCGCCACGCTCCGGAAACGCTTATGCAAAGCTTCTAAAAATGCAAAATCAAAGTTTTCCAAGGGACATGAAAGCAGAAATCGATCCGTTTTCGAGAATTTAATTAACAAGAAGTTGAATGACGATCTATCTTGTTTATTTATCAAAATTTAAAGATGACCCTGATAGTTATGTATCGGCAATTCATTTTTGCAAATCGAAATCATAAATATATGTCCTTTAAATTTTTGATTTGCATCTGGAGTTGAATCGCGCGCGTGAAAAAGAACGCATAAAGCGCCGCATAAGCGCGGTCCACCACGCTCCGGAAGAGCGTGACCAGCCACGCTTATGCGGCGCCAGCAAGCGCCGACACATGTATATCCTTGGGGATGTTGCCGGCAAGTCGCGTTAAGGTCGGCGACTAGGTGCGTATGAAGATGCATTTGCTGGGACAGTTTCTTACGGAAAGCGGTGTGGAGGAAACATATGCAGAACCGGAGACCCACTAACTTATCGCAAAAAAAAATAGAAAACTGCGAAAAAGATAACTTCATCCAAAACTTTAACAGGCCAACCCGCGAAGATCATTGAGGAATTGGCCAAGCTAGCATATCGGATGCAATTAGCTCTCGCGGATTCACGGGGGAAACTAGCAAAGCCCCTTTGGGAAACTTTAGAAAACGTAGCAGGTCAAATTATGCACAGTATCGCGGGACAACAAACAGCCACCAATGGGAATTTTTAATGCAAAGCGACGCAGGCACGCAAAGATACTTCGGGAACGGGAGGCCTGCCTCTCTTCAAAGGCAGGCTGGCAGTGATCCTTTGCGAAAAATCGGGCCTGCTGAAAAGAAACTTCTCGAGCGTTGAGCAAAGAAAAGTTGAGTAGTTCGCGGGTTCCGTAGCGCGCCTGCCGTGCATGAAGAGCTCGCGCTGGATGATGCGTAGCACGTTCCAGGCTTTGCAGCATGTTGCCAAGCGTACGCGCAAGTTGCGTAGCTAACGTTTACGGATTGCTGAGCGGGAGATGTTGTATTTTCCGTGTCAAGCTTTGTGTGGGTGTACGCTCAAAACACACCGGTCTAGCCAGATTTCCACCGACTTTTGGTCGAAATTCCTATAAAATGGGATGATCTTCCGCCCTCTACCAGCGATTTCAATGCTAATTGCCCGGGCGAACCAGCCTGAAAATACAGTTTTATGTTGCGTGTGGGTGGCTGGAGAGCAAAAGTTGCAGCCGGGGGGTTTGCATAAATAGAGCGATCCGGGAAGGATGGGCATCTTATTCGAGCCACCGTTCGGACAATCCAGCTGACAATGGTAAGTGACAATAGGGCGGTCGGTCGTGGGCCAGATTTTTGTATCTTGGTTTTGAACTTTCACGAATCTAACAAAAGTTCGATTGAGATTCTAATTTGCGAAAACTACCGTTTCTACAGTGTATTCAGCATACGGTAGATCGGGCAGATTTTAGCTTTCTTATACAAATTTCGAGAGCTTCTAAAGTATGTTCACATGGTGGCATAGCGGTTTCCGACCCATTTTTTTTTGTATAGTACCGTAGTATTTCAATCTATTTGCGCTTTTTGTTTTTGGGGTACGGCAGCGGGATTATGTTGTACAGAATGAAAAAAACCGCTTCCCGGAAGCGATGGCGAGTCGGGAAGGTACGGTGGTTGGGCCAGGTTTTAAGGGTGCAAAAAGTAGTTTTTCAAAAGTTTAACTTGCAATAGGTTACAGGAAACTTGCCGATCCCATTAAAATCAAAAACCAAAGAACGGTCCCGGATTCCACTTTTCGGGTCCCCCCGCTAACGAACCAGAACCGACTTTTTCCAATTCTACGTTCTGCTACCGTATGCAGAAAAAACAGTTGGCTCCATGCGGGTATTAAACGTTCCGAAATTCCATTTCTTTCCTCAACACAGATCGTACATAGCCCAGACAGACTCGTACTCGACCGTCCTGATAACTCGATAGATCAAGTACCGCTATCGCCCCGGTTAGAGGCACGCTTTTGGCCACCCACAAAAACCCGTAAAAACGCGACGGCTAGCCGGGGCTTCGGGGAAAAACGTGGCCCCATTCGGGGGGTCGGTAGTAAAATTCTGAGGGTGGAGGGCAAAAAAACGATAAGCTTTTGTGGAGTTCTGACCCCGGGAAAGTGCAAAAAGGGGCCAGGGACGTGCCAAAAATTATTTTTTAAGCACAACTTACTTGAACTTTACCGTAGATGGCTACCGTAGCAACCGTGCAAAAGTACGCTAGACTACGATAGGTAGAATACGCTAAGGTACGTCAGAGTACAGAAGAATACGCCAGAATACGCTATGGTAAAAAAACGTCTAGAGCTCTAAAAATTAGATTTCGCTTACTTTTGAAAAGCAAGGACGCTAAACATTGAAAACTTGCTTTTTATTTTATTTTTCAGTAGAATGACTTTTTTATACATTAAAGTACCGTTAAAATTTCAATTTAATTCAAAGAATTTTTAAGAGTTTCAATTGATTTAGGCTTCAAAACTACTCAAATTCTCCATCACTTACATACTTTTTAGCGTACCTTCGTGCTGCTCGTCGCCTTCGTCGCGGCCGTGAACGCCTTCACCGGCCTGCCCTCCACCTACACCAACAAGCAGAAGAACGACGCATGCAAGGTGGGCAGGTTAGGGGCCAAGAAACGCCGGAATCGATCCCATTTTTCGACTAGATCTAGACAACCGCGCGCAGGTTCATTACGTACTGCGTCCAAGCGGGTTCTCAGGAAACATAGAATTTTAGCAAATTTTTTATATTTTTCTATTTTATTTAATTCGTTTAATTTTAAAATATTTTTTAATTTTATATTTTATGTTATATTTTAGCAAATATAGCGAGCTTTAGCGAAAAAAATAATTTTTCAGGACTACTGCATGAACGCCGGTGACCCGTCTCCCCTGACCGGATTCGCGTTCGCCAGCAACGGTTGGGAGTTGTGCAACTGCCAAGTAGCCCAGCAGAGTGGAAGGTAGGCGGAAGCCAGAAAATCCGTTCTCAAAACACGATTTGCAGCTGGCTCGGCTCGAACTGCTACAACCAGTGCCACACCCGGTGCGTCAACACCCTCGGCCAGTGCTCGTGGAACCAGGCGCTGAACACCGACTACAAGGGGTACGTATGGAAAAGATCATCGCCTTCAGAACCTTTCAGCATCGAATCCCCTCCTTTTCAGCCCGTGCTGCTCCACCTCCCAGACGAACACGACGGTGTTCAACCAGTGCTACAAGAACACCGCCCCAGTCGGCCTCTGCTACAGCACCTAATTGCGATATCCTGCCCGCAATCTGCTTTCTGGAACCCCCAGAATTTTGAATAAAGCATGAAAACACAAAGCTTACCACAACAACTCCAAAAATACGCATTTTATGAAGAGAGCGAGAGCGAGAGAGAGAGAGAGAGTGAGAGAGCGAGGGATTGAGAGAGAGAAGAGAGAGAGATAGAGAGAGGGATAGAGCGCGCGAAACCGATGGATGGGAGCTGTGCAACTGCGGGCCTGCTCAGGCTACTGGAAGGTACGGTATCTTTCTCTGGCTCTCCCTCTCTCTCTCTGTCTTTCTCTTGCTTTCTCTTCTCTCTGTCTCCTCGCTCTCGCTGGCCTTCTCCCTCTTCTTCTCTCTCTCTCTCTCTCTCTCTCTCTCCCTCTCTTTTTCTCTTTATATCTCTGTTTTTAGCTGGTCGGCCTCTACCTGCTACACGTCGTGCTACAACCGTTGCATGAGCACGCTGGGATACTGTGCTTGGAACTACGCTACCAACACCGACTATCACGGGTACGGTTTTTAGATTTTAAAGGGATTGAAAAGTCAATGATCTAGGGATATTAAAGGATCTCGCTTTCAGAAATATATTGATCTTTCAGGCTGTGCTGCACCAACTCGAACACGACGGCCTCGGTGTGGAACAAGTGCTTCACGCCCGGCTCGGGACTCTGCGACCAGGCCTAAATGCAGACTCTAACCTATTCCAATCTGTACAAATAATAAATGATAACCTAAATGATTACTTATGCCCCCAAAATACACGGTAATGGTAGAGTATTCTGCAATTTTTCGAGTCACTGTCGCGTTACGCAAGCTATAGTTTTGGTGCAGGCTAGCAGATCTGGAAAGAGTAATACCACACCTTTTTCGCAACCAATTTTTTTATCGAACAGAGGAAATGTTTCTAAGCTATTTTTTTTACTATTCTTAAACGCAAAAACTTTACGAAATTGTGACCAAAAATAAAAGCCGCATGGCCAAAAAGGCAAACATCTCGAATTTTAGGCATTTTTCCCGCAGTTTTAGGTAATGTTCCATTTAAAATATAGTTGCATTTTGATTAAAAAAAACTTTGTAAAGCACTATATAGTACATTACTGTGCGTTCCTGGATGTACACAAAAAACACTCGTTTGCCCCCGTGATAACTCCCTGCCCCCGGTAATGCGAAAGCTCCGAAAACTTACAAAGTCCCGCTTCGCAAGAGGTGTTGCGTGTCGCGTTTAAAAGAGTTGCATTTCACTGAGAAAATATACAATACTTAGGGCATGTTCAATTCAAAACAACGCTGGTGTTCTCCTCCCCCGATAATGCGAAAGCTCCAAAAACTTTCCGAATTCCGCTTTGCCGGCGTATAGTGTCGTGCCTTGTGTGGGTGTACGCTCAAAACACACCGGTCTAGCCAGATTTCCAGCGACTTTTGGTCGAAATTCCTATAAAATGGGATGATCTTCCGCCCTCTACCAGCGATTTCAATGCTAATTGCCCGGGCGAACCAGCCTGAAAATACAGTTTTATGTTGCGTGTGGGTGGCTGGAGAGCAAAAGTTGCAGCCGGGGGGTTTGCATAAATAGAGCAATCCGGATGGGATGGGCATCTTATTCGAGCCACCGTTCGGACAATCCAGCTGACAATGGTAAGTGAGTATAGGGTACGTAGCTGGGTCAGGGTATAATGTCTGTCTTCCACCTATTGGGTTTATATAGCGAGTACGGTAGATCGGACCACGTTTAGCCTGAAGCTTTTTTACTTCACACTTTCATTTTTCACTCAGTTTTTTTAGTGCGCAGTCTTCCGAGTCCCTTTAAAACGAGCTTTCGGTCGACTAGACCATCTAATTTTGGGGTTTACGATTGTTCTAGACACGGCAAAACGTTGCCGATTCTTATCAAACCTCCCAAAAAATCGAGAACTTTGGTGAACACCAAAAGCGGCTCCGGGTTATCTGGTTTTGCGAAAAAGCAACTCTGAATACTCACCATAAAAGATCGTTCGATTCGAAAGTCGGGGAACCGGCTCGGTTCTTTGATTTTTGAGTTCAAGGGACAAATGCATAATTTTAGCATTCGAGCGTATCAAAAAGCGCTCTTTGAAAGCTCTTAAAGGGGCTACGAAATGCCAAAAATTGAGTGACGGCCCGAAAATCGGAGCCCTGTACGTGGGAGGCCTCTGCACACATAGGGTCGCGGGAAGCTCGCGAATTTGAAATTGCCTTTTGTCACCTCCAAATCACGTTCTCGGCTGTTTCTGGGCCAAATTCGATGATTAAAACACCAAAGCTGTTTAAAATTGAGTGAGGATTTCAAAAATGGGCTCAGAATGTGCGAATTATAGTGCTTTCACAAAGAAACCGGGCAAAAACAACTTCGCGCAAAAATCGAAAGAGCGAAGGCTCTCGTCCCACAGCGCCCGCTGGCAATTTGCCAAAAATCAAAGAGGCCTCCCAAAAGGGGCTTTGATTTGGCAGTTCGGAGCCCCTTTAAAAAATAACTTGTGAATTCCGTTCTTGCGCGTTATCGGGGGGGGGGTATTTTTACCATAACCCCAAAAATGCCTAGTACTGTAATATATATTTTTTGCTAACGTTTTTATTAACATTTTACCATATTCCAAGTGACAAACCTTAAAAAAACTTGAAAGATATTTTGTCGGGCATTTTAGCTCAAAATCTCGAATTACTCTGATTGCTGATCCGTTCTACCGTAACTACCGTAACTCTACGGATTTTTCTGGCGCACTACCACAAAAAAGGATTAAGTAATCGACCACAATTGGTCACTACGTACATAGCCCAGACTCGTACTCTACCACGCTGATAACTCGATAGATCAAGTACCGCTATCGCCCGGTTCGAGGCACGCTTTTGGCCACCCAAAAAAGCCGTAAAAAACGCGACGGCTAGCCGGGGCTTCGGGGAAAAACGTGGCCCCATTTGGGGGGTCGGTCGTAAAATTCTGAGGGTGGAGGGCAAAAAAAAACGATAAGCTTTTGTGGAGTTCTGACCCCGGGAAAGCGCAAAAAAGGAGGGAGGGAAGTGCCAAAAATTATTTTTTAAGCACAAGTTACTTGAACCTACCGTAGCCACCGTGCAAAAGTACGCTAGACTACGGTAGAGTACGCTAAGGTACGGCAGAGTACAGAAGAATACACCGGAATACGCTATGGTAAAAAGCGTCTGCGGCTCTAAAAAATTAGATTTCGTCTACATTTTAAAAAGCAAGGACTTTAGACATTGAAAATTTGGTTTTTATTTATTTTCAGTAGAATGATTTTTTTATATATGAAAGTGTCGGCGAGACTTTCATTTAAATCAAAGAATTTTTAAGAATTTAATTGATTTAGGCTTCAAAACTACTCAAATTCTCCATCACTTCCATACTTTTTTTAGCGTACCTTCGTGCTGCTCGTCGCCCTCGTCGCGGCCGTGAACGCCTTCACCGGCCTGCCCTCCACCTACACCACCAAGCAAAAGAACGACGCATGCAAGGTGGGCAGGTTAAGGGCCAAGAAACGCCAGAATCGATCCCGGTTGTCGACTAGATCTTGACAACCGCGCGCAGGTCCGCACAATACTGCGTCCAAGCCGGTTCTGAGCAAATTCAGAATTTTAGCAAATTTTATATTTAAATTTTTAATTTTTATAGAATTATAAAAAAGTATTAATTATTTATAAAAAGTCATTTATATTTATATTTTATGTTATATTTTAGCAAATACCAGAGTTGAAAAGCCGCTTCGCGACTTTTCAACCCTGGACCCGTCTAAATCCCATAATATTCTTCACTTTGCATAATTCGCCCAAACTGCGATGAGAAACACTGAGAAGTGCTCGCTCTCTCCCATTAAATAGGCTATCGCCACTTCCGGCGTATGGTAATTATTTCCTAACAAAGAGGTCGCCCGATTTTTCAACAAAAACTTAATTTTAACGTCGAAAATAGCATAAATTTCAAAATCTGGTATGCGTGCAGTCATCTCGGTGCCATTACGCACCTAATGACGTATCATACGTAGCTGAAAAACCTTCCCCTCATGAGTTATCTTCCGGACACGGTGACGGAAGTTGCATGCAAATGCACACTGACACACAAACACTATTTTTTTATATTTAGCAAATATAACGAGCTTTCGCGAAAAAAAAGTAATTTTTCAGGACTACTGCATGAACGCCGGGGATCCGTCTCCCCTGACCGGATTCGCGTTCGCCAGCAACGGCTGGGAGCTGTGCAACTGTCAGGTGGCCCAGCAGAGTGGAAGGTAAATTTGGCATAAAGTTATCAAAATGTAATGATCATGAAAAACTAAGTAAGAAAACGAAATTTCAGCTGGCTCGGCTCGAACTGCTACAACCAGTGCCACACCCGGTGCGTCAACACCCTCGGCCAGTGCTCGTGGAACCAGGCGCTGAACACCGACTACAAGGGGTACGTATGGAAAGATGATTTCTGCCAGATCTCCTTTAAACATCTTTGACCCTCCTTTTCAGCCCGTGCTGCTCGACCTCGCAAACGAACACGACGGTGTTCAACCAGTGCTACAAGAACACCGCCCCAGTCGGCCTCTGCTACAGCACCTAATTGCGATATCCTGGTCGCAATCTGCTTTCTGGAACTCCAGAAATTTTGAATAAGGCATGAAAACACAAAGCTTACCACAACAACTCCAAAGAGAGCGAGCGCGAGAGAGAGAGTGAGAGAGCGAGGGATTGAGAGAGAGAACAGAGAGCTCGCGAGAAAGTAAGAGAGAATAGAGAGAGAGAGAGAGAGAGAGGAAAAGGGAGCGTGAGCGGCCGAGAGCGAGATAGAGATAGAGAGTGAGAGAGAGAGAGAGATAGAGAGATAGATAGAGAGAGAGAGAAAGGGAGAGATATAGAGAGAGAGCCAAAGAGCCAGAGTCGCAGCCGGAGAACGTCCGGTGGTGTGCTTTTGTCACGTCCCCGTGACGATCACGGTTACCTAACCTAATAAATACCCTCAAATAACTATAACTTAATACAATACGCTGCTACGAGCAGCCTTCTCCTTCTTGCCGGCAATCCTCCGAAGCCCGCAGAGCCGTGCTGATTGACCGTGTTCCCCGTCTCTTCTCTATGGGCGTCTCCGCGATCCAGGGCCACAACATCGTGTTCAAGCACAAGCCCTCGTCCACCGACGTTCGCATGTCCACTTTGCATGCGGTTCCGTGGCATCCGGAAGGCGACCCTGTATTCCCTGCGTTCCCGACTATATAAACGCTCGCCTTCTTCCTCAAGACAAGTCGACATCAGCGTCTTCCCGGGTCTAGTCAGCCGGTCGCCACCGCGAGGCTCGTCTACTCTCCGGCCGTCTCTTCGCCTTCATCGCCGTCCTCGTGCTCGCCTTCTTCGCCATCGCCTTCGTCGCCTTTGCCCCAATCCCCGTTCCCCGTTTTTTGCTGTGTATTCATAAAAGGGTACCCCACCGGGACCCTTGAATAAATCGTCCCAAAAGATCCCCGTCTTTTGCTCTCCCAGGCTATCGAGTGCGCAAATTATTGTCACTGGTGTGACAAAGTGGTGCCCCGAACCGGGATCGAACCGGTGACCTTTAGATACGCCTAACTGATAGCTCTCGTATGCTGTCATCCAGTATCACAACTCGCAACAATTCCAGATTCTCTGCAAAGTCACGTCTTCTTGATGTCAACGCCAAAATACCCCAATAACCGCAAAAATGGCTTCAACGCATTTTCGGGAAGCGCGTGCCCGGAATGGCCATAAAACTGAGTCACGAAGCATTGAAAAAGGCGATAAGCCGGCTTTGACCCCTGCAAAAAACCAGCAATTTCCCAAGAGGGACCGAAAAATTATTCAAAAATTGCAGAGAGAGAGGGAGAGAGAGAATGAGAGAGAGAAAGAGAGCGAGAGAGAGAGAGAGAGAGAGAGATAGGGATGGTGAGATAGAGGCAATGAGAGAGAGCGAGGGAGAGCGAAAAAGAGAAAAAGACATCTTCGTGACAATTCTAAATCTCTAGAAACCACTTTCGCTAAAAACTTAAACTTATCCGGTCCTTGTTCAGCACGAGCAAGATGGTCAGCTAGAAAAAAGACGGAATTTTAGCAAAAACCCTGCTAAATGGCCTCCAGGGACCCCGGAAAGGTGGTGTTGTTCTGTTGAAATCGTTAGCTTTTTCTGGACTACAGCACCTATCAAATTTTCGCTTCGCAAAGCGTCGAGTCACTAAATTCTAGGCATCGAATTAGACCGGGAACGCCCCTGAATTCAACAAGCGGATTGCACGAAGTCGGTCCGAATTGGGGGCTTGCGAGGGTACCAATTAGGTGATGGATCGGCCAGATGATGATTGGCAAACGGTCGAAAATACTTAATTTTGGGCGGTACTCATTGGACACTACATCAGCGTTGTAAATAGCAATTACGCTTCCACGTGTTTTGACGAGGAAATTGCTTTGGACTTTTCTTAAAGAGATGAGGACGGCATCTGTTGAACCCCCCTTGGGGAGGGGGGTTCAACAGATGCAGCGGCGAGAGAGGGCGTCCATGGGAGAGGCGCAGAGACATTTTCTTTCCCGCGCGTAATCGATTGACTTATGCCGCCCCTATCCCTTTACGCGATCGGATGTTTCGATTGCGGATAGAACCCCTGCTGCATCTCGACGGTTTCTGGAAGCAGCTCTTCGAGCTCGCTTCATGGTTTTGTAGCCACCTTTTTGAAGGACGGATCGTTAATAAAATCCCTGATTGGTGCTTCGATTCCTCAAAACCCTTTGCTAGCTTGCTAGCGGCTGACCAGAAATCGAGCGTACTGGCTTTGAGCTTCCCAACGCATTTCTGACAGATGTTTTGCTTCTCAAAGGATTTATGGAACTCACCGTTTTGTTCCGAAACTTCCGTACCGAAGGAATTTTGGCTGTCGGGATTATGGCTGTCGGTTTTATCGACGCTTTTCTCGTGTGAGTCCCGCAGAGATCTGGCCGAATTCATCGATTTCTGATCACCAAGATTTTCTAAATCGTTTAGCCCACCGAGGAAAACAGCTTGAATATGTCGGCATTTTGGTTGTCGGGGTTTTAGCTTTTGGATTCCGATTGTCGGGATTTAAGCCTGTTTTTTTTGCGTTGCATGGCAATCTAGCAAAGATTCCTCTGGAACGCCTGATCCTCCTTTCCTCGATTCTTGATCTCCAAAATTTTCCGAATTCGTCTAGACCATCGAAACCAAGAAAACAGCGTGAATAGTCGTCTAGCGTAGTATCGCGGATCAGACAGCCAACCGCCTCAAATCGCATTCAGACGCATTCTTCAATCGTTTTTTGCTGCAATCGCTTCCACGCCGATGAGCCAACGTGTTTGCGGCAAAATTCTTTATACCCCGCAATTGTATAGGGCAAGTTTTGGAAATTTGAAGTTCCTCCGGATTAGCCCCGTTGGTTTATTCGGTTCAGGGCGTTCCGTCAAAAGGAGTACCGCGAAATTGGGCCGGAATCGGGGCATTTTTTGAAGTTTTTGAGGGGGCTGACACATCGTAGTCTATCGGAATCTGAGAGATACTTATAGCGGATGGATGGTGGATACGATTCACATTTTGCTCCTGGCTTGCTGCATTTTCAAATAGGGGCATTTCTAAGTTCCACTTTTGGCTATTTAATAAGGCAAATACGGTGGGTTGCTTTGGAATACCGTAGAATTAGAAAAAATCGGAAAAATCGCACGTCATTCCGCTACGGTAGCCTTCCAATCTAATCATAGAATTTTGATAGGAAACACCTGAATCTCGACAGCTTAAATCATTCCGAAATCTCGCAATCACCCCGAAAACTTCAAAACCGACAAGCGACGCACAAAAAAAATCCCGACAGCTAGAATACCTACCTCAAAATGCCGACAGCCAAACAACGCTAGCCGACATGCCAAAGTACCTAATAATGGCTTACTATCCTTCACTTAAACCAAGGGTTTTTTTTGGGGGTCGGTACTTTGGCTGTCGGTATTTTTACCTCTCCGGATTTTCGCTGTCTGGATTTTGGCTTACGAGATTTGGCTGTCGGTATTACGTTTTGTTGAAAATTGTTGCCCTTTTGGCTCCGTTACCATAATACGACTGACCTACCGTGTCGCTTCCAGGTCGACCATCAAGAATGGATACAGAACCCTACGTTGACCACAACCCACAGGTAGCCGGAGTGATCGTGTTTGTGGTAAGTGAGAGAGGGATTGAGAGAGAGAGGGAGAGAGAGCGAGAGAGAGAGAGGGAGAGCGAGAGAGAGCGATGGAGAGGGATTTTAACGTCATACTACGTTTAGACCTCATTCCTCGGCATCATCGCCAACGGGATCGTCGTCTTCTGGGTCTGCAGTCTGCCCTCCATGCAGGTAATTAAAATTGGAATGATGCTTAGATAACTTCTTTTACGGCATTTTTTCAAAGAATAGTATATCTTTAAATCATTCTGTTTCAGACGAGTTTTGGACGGATGACGCGCAGTCAGGCCACCGCCGACTTCCTCCACGATTGGTCCTTCTTTCTGTATATGGCTCCAATGTTGACGTTGTAAGTTAGTGGCGTATTTGCGGAGCAAAACGGAATTGAAATAGATGGAAAAATCGAGTTTCACATTGATAAAGTAAAACGCGGTGGCGTACGGAGGAGCCGCCTGGAGGAATTACGGTAAAAGACTTTTGTAAATACAGCAGAAAAACTAATTAAAAAAAGAAAAAGAACCTAGAACTACTGTAGAAGAGTGTGCGGTGGCGCTACGTATGGATACGGTAGCGCCAAGATTGCGCGGTTACGGTATAAAACTCGGTGTGTCAGTATTCCAAAAAATGTGGAAAATTGGCGTATCTGGGAAAAGCATCGCCGGAAAACTTTAAAATCTGTTACAAAGTCTCGTGAAATCAATTACCCATTAATTTTTATTTTTACAGTAACCTCAAATCCTGGAACAGCCACGACGTTTCGAGCATCTGCGGGCACTTGTTGCTGATCTTCTACGACGCCTGCAACGCCTGGTATCGTATTTCATCGTCATTTTTCGCCTGGAATTTTGCTAAGCAAAATTAATTTTTCTGTGTGTAGTATATAGCGATTTTTTATTGTTCATTAAGGCTTTATTGATTAAATTCAACTATCTTTTACTTTTATTCCCTTTACAGCCACTTCTTCATGGCCCTGAACCGGACGTGCGCGATTTTCTTCCCGATTCAGTACCCTCATATCTTCTCACATCGAAATGTGACGATCATGAACACGTTCTGCTGGCTGTCGGCGATTGTGCCGAGTATTTGGACGTACCGTATTGGTAAGTCATTTTACGCATTAAAGGGACTGGCAAAGCACGGCCATGGATTTTTTTATTATGGATTTCCCACGAATTTTGCGTCGTCCGCGCACCACAATTTTTTAAGCAAGAGAATCTATAGTCATGCCTTTCCCGTTCCTTTAAAATACCGGAACCTAAAAATCTAATTTTGCTCATAAAAAGCACAAACTTACGTCATTGCGGTGCCCGGCGGCTGGGTGTAGGGGACGGGCCAAAAACCCTTTCCATCTCCCACCTGCTGTGGTCTCGTGGTGTAGTGGTTATCACATCTGTCTAACACACAGAAGGTCGGCGGTTCGATCCCGCCCGAGATCATTTTGCTTTTGCTTTTTGGGAAATCGCTCGGAAGTGGGTTTCTGAGCACTGGAATTCGCTTGCTTTTTCTTGTTTCGCACCGATTGATCATGTTATAGCTGAAAATTGATAACTTTAGCTACTTTTTCCTAGATTTACATAATCGAAAAGTTTTTACCTTTTTTACCTTCAGCTTTTGCTTTCGGCAGCCTGGAATTACTCAAATTTACCAGTTTCGCCGCGTAAAATTTATATATTTTTTTTAGCGGACTGCCGTTTCTACTACCTCGACGCAATCTGGGGATACACGTTTGACGACAATCCGCTGTGCGGGAAGATTGGATGGTGGGTAGGGGTTCAGGGAGGGGGCAAAAAAATACCGACATTGATAGCCCTGACAGCCAAAATACCGACGTGGGGGCTAGCTAGATCATTACAATAAAAGTCTCAAAATCGCAGATGATCGACAGCCAAAAATGTCGACCCGACAGCATCACGACAGTTAGAATCCTGACATAGCTGAATCCTACGTCCTGTCGGGATTTCGGCATACTTGGATTTTGCCTTGTCGGTATTTTCTACTACTACTTTGGGATTTTTGCCGTATTTGAATGTCAGGATCGCAATTCATGAGCTATTCTTATCCCAATAAAATCCACTTAAAGGGGCTCCGAACTGCCAAATCAAAGCCCTTTTGGCAGGCCTCTTTGATTTCTGGCAAATTGCCAACCGGCGCGGCGGGACAAGAGCCCTCACTCTTTCGATTTTTGCGCGAATTTGGTTTTGCCCGTTTTCTTTGTGAAAACACTATAATTCGCGCATTCTGAGCTCATTTTTGAAATCCTCACTCAATTTTAAATAGTTTTGGTGCTTTAATCATCAAATTTGGCCCAGAAACAGCCGAGAACGTGATTTCGAGGTGACAACAGGCAATTTCAAATTTTGCGAGCTTCCCGGCCCCTGGGCCTACAGCGGCCTCCGACGTACAGGGCTCCGATTTTCGGCCGTCACTCAATTTTTGGCATTTCGTAGCCTCTTTAACCTTATTTTTGCAGGTACTACGACTTTATCAAGAGCGTGACGACGATCTTGATCATCGGCGTGCTGGATCTGGTGACGTTTATCAAGTGTCGAATTCATGGGGCTCAGGTAACTGCAAATAGGAATATGCCGGAACGTGGCGTTTTCAGCTCGTCGCCAAGATCACCGACGCTCAAGCTAGGGCCAAGCGACGCAGCGAAATTCACTACGCGACGCAGGTATTGTTAATGATAATTTTGAATTCATAAATTGAGCAAATTCGCTCCGATTTGCTGCCATGATGTCGAAATTTCACAATTTCGAAATTCGTAAAACTGCAAAAGCTCGAAGCGTCAATACGTCATATTTTTTGGCATATCATTTGGGGTTTTCCTGGATATTTATTCCTGCAAGTTTCGACGTTAGGGAATTTCAGAATTCTGAAATCTCGAGATTATTACATTTCGACACTGTTAAAATTCAGGTGTGTCTGCAAGGATGTATCTTCATCCTCGAGTTGTTCTCCTTTTTCTTGTTCGTGAATTATGTCGATTCGAAGATGGCGAAATTCGTGCTGACGACAATTGCCTGGATATCGGTGCATGCACTTGATGGGTAAGTGTGAGGGAACCAGAGAGAGGGAGAGAGAGAGCGAGAGAGAGTGAGAGAGGGAGAGAGAGAGAGAGGGAAACGAGGGCGAGAGAGTGAGAGTGAGCGTGAGAACAAGCGAGAGAACCAGCGAGAGCTAGAGAGAGAGAGAGAGAGAGAGAGAGAGAGAGAGAGAGAGAGAGCGAGAGAGCGAGAGCTAGAGCAAAAGAGATAACCAGGGTCCTTAATTTTTAATTTCAGGATGATCACCATCTACTTCAACAAGGAGTTCCGTGCGATCATTCGCCGGAAGCGAGGTGAATTCGAAAAGTTGTGCTAATAAACTTATATTTTCAGACATCAGCGCCACGCACTCGGTCGGACAAAAGGCCACCCACAGCAGCTCGCAGAATTGAGCATATTTTATGCACTGAATTTTTTTTGTTTTTGGTCATGCTAATTTTTGATTGGAAGTCCTTGGAAATAAATTTATTCGTTGGTTAATGCATTTTCCGATGTACAAGAAATTCAGATAGCTCCACAAATTTTAGCTTCCCGGTTTCTGTAAAACAATACTTTCGCATTATCGGGGGCGACCGCGCTATGGACTTTGGCATTTCCGCACCTTTAAAATCCGGTCAACCCCCAGCCGACCGTTCATTTATGACAAGCTGTCGCTTTTTTTGCCCCCAGTCCCTCAGTTGGCACCATCGGCCGGCTGCGTTTCCATCAATTTCCGGGTTAGAAAAGTGAGAGAGGCAGAGAGAGAGAGAGAGAGAGAGAGAGAGAGAGAGGGAGAGAGAGTGAACAAGGAGTGG
Organism: Mesorhabditis sp. LJ9110; assembly: GCA_038088335.1. Lineage (NCBI taxonomy): Eukaryota > Metazoa > Nematoda > Chromadorea > Rhabditida > Rhabditidae > Mesorhabditis > Mesorhabditis sp. LJ9110. Next base: position 139,302 of record JBBGBA010000201.1, read on the forward strand.
ACAAGGACCATCCGGTGGCCCCGTTTCTTTGGTTCTCAAGGAGTGAATTCCCCAGGGAGTCTGGCCGGTTGACCCGCGAGGGTCACTCTCTCTTTTCAGGCCTTGCAATGTCCCGTACGTCTATTTCCAACTGACGCACGTTTTAAGTTAGCCGAGATTCTTGGGGATTTGAGGAATTAGCAAATTTTCGGGTTGTTTTTCCACATTTTTCCATATTTCCAGGTTCATTTGTCTCCTTAATGCTTCTACAGCTGGTGCTAATTTTTTAAGGTATAGTCTTGATTTGCCAACACCTTTAAACCCAATTTTCCCTAAGGATTTCTGCTGCTGACCACAGCCCCACTAAATCAACGACAATTAATTTGTTTGTGTCAGCACCTTCTCGCCAGTGGTCAGTCTCCCCGTCTCTATCTCTCTCTCTCTCTCTCTCTCTCTCTTTCTCTCTCTCTCTCTCCCTTCACTATGTGAGATCGGTCGATCAAATGTGTAAGATTGGCCCCTGCAAAACAGCCGTCCCCTAGCTAGAGTAGCGATGGATGGACAAAGCTTTTCCACGTTCCCCGGGCAAATGGCTTTTGTTTGTTCGGATTTTCACGTAAAGTTGCTGCAATTGTTGAATGTTTTTACTGTTAATACGAGAGAAAGAGAGCGAGGGTGAGATAGAAAGTGAGAGAGCGAGAGCGTGCGAGAGAGAGTGTGGTCGTAGTACTCCCGTTAAAAACCACTTAATTTTGTAGAAGTTTCGCAAGAACACATTTCGCAAAAATTCAGCTCCTACTCGTTGTAGCAATTACTCAGCTTCTCCTCCCTCACCTGGTAAACCCAAAATATTTTCCCAGCCACCCTTCTGGGCGCCGGAAAAGCGGCCGGACCACCAAGTTTTCACATTTTTTTTTGCCGCCGACCCGGAAAGCGAAACCTTTGCATAACGGATCAGCGGCTTGTTTTGCTGGCCCGACATCTTTAAAAACAGGTGCACCCTGGGCTTGGCTCGAAATTTGGGTCCTATGGCATTATCGAGGGGAGCCGCGATTTTCGTATAATTCAATTTTTATAATCCAAAGCCTGTGCAAATTTAATTGTTTCAAATTTTTAGCTATTTATAAACGTAAACGCGATCAATTTTTTCAAAAATCCAAAGACACCGAGTTTGCAATCAAAATCACAAATAAATTTTTATAATTCTGGTCGCTTTTTTCGATAATTTTGCTTAAAACATAATTAAGCTTTGTAGATATTTAAAATACTTTTTATTACGTTAATACGCACTTATGAGGTTCTAGAACAATTTTTACCCTTACCCCGATAATGCAAAAGTCCCGAAATTTGTTGCCGAACGGAATCACAAGGCTTTTCCAAGCCGTTCGAGTCAGCAAAAGCTGACAGGGCTACGCACAGCTACCCCCCGTAAAGATAAGCCTCCTTTGCTTTTGCCGAAAATGAGTCATTCCACAGGCTTTCGACATTTTTTTGGGCGTGTAGAGCGGCCGTTCCGATATTCATTTCTTATTTGGTGTCATGCCGCTACCATAGAAACCGCGCCCGATAAATTTGATATTGTTGACAGTCGTCGGCTTTTTACGGAAATTTTATGGGTGTTTGAAGGATTTTGGCAAAAATTTTCGTTTCTAGGCTATTCTTCGATTTCGAATAATCTTTTTAACGCAGCACGAAAGCCCTAACATTTTTTAGAAATACCAATCGGTACCCTAAGAAGACCACTGGTATATTTTTTGACGTTCTATCAATTAGCGTTAAATCATAATTTTAGCAATGGCAGAATTGTCGATTAAACCTGATTAACTTGATTTTAAACTGAAAATTTATAAAAATTTTGACATTTTACTTTTGCTAGAACTGTTTTAGGATATTTTCCCATTTTTTCCGGTTATCGAATTGCTCTAAAATCAGGAAAGTTCTGAGCCTGAAACAGCCCTGGTACGCAGCCCCCCCCCCGTTAGCACACTTGTACCAATTGCGGTAGTGCGCGGTACTACGGTGCGGTAATTCAAAGCGGTAAGTGATCATTTTCCTTCCTGCATCTCAAAGTTCAGGCTCATTCTCCCACTCCCTATTCGTTCCCTTTTTGGCATCCATCCACGGGGGGGCCAAGGTCAAATCCGATTCATCTCTTTTTGCGGCCCCACCGCCGGCCTGCTTTTTTGCCCACCACCACACGTTTTTGCGCCTTTTTGGGGACAGTTTTTTGGGTGTGTGTGCTGCAAAGCATTCTCTCGGCACGCCTGGTCCCTTTGCGGCAGAAAGGGTGAGAGAGAGCGAGAGAGCGAGAGAGCGAGAGAGAGAGAGAGAAAGAGAGAGAGAGAGAGAGAGAGAGAGAGAGAAAGCGAGAAACGATCGACACCCCTGGACGGATTAGTGGACACGACGGCAGGGTCGGATTCGGTTTTGCTATTTTGAGTCCCTACCCAGGGCCCGGAAAGCGACAACGGCCCGATACTATGGACATCGCACATTTATTGTTTTCTTCGTAGTGCTTATTTAGTTTAGCTTATTTAGTCCACACTCAACTAGGTAGCTGGCAGAAATTTTTGGGAATTTTTGGGGCAAGCTAGCAGATATTCTTGAGGGTTTTTCGAATAGGTTAGTTGACAGCGATTTTTTGCCGCATTAAGCAACATACCTTTTTGTGGTTTTCACGTGTTTTTAAAAAATGATTATAGGCCTGATATTTTGAGGTACTGGTGCGTTAGCGGGGGTGGGGGTAGGTGTTTTGTAGGAGAGCAAAAGAGAGAGAGAGAGAGAGAGAGAGAGAGAGAGAGAGAGAGAGAAAGAGAGAGAGAGATTCTTCGCGTTTTATACGTTAAGACCTGGGGAAGTTTTCTGGCTTGCATTACCTTTTTAAATCGACATTTCCGTGTGAAGCAGGGGCTAGCAGTAACTTCTCCGCTAATTGAGAATGATTTTATACGGATTTTTTAATTTTTTTGTGTGGTGATTTTGAGTATTTTAAAAATCTTCGATTCATCCTTCCCCAGGAAGTCATTTCGCCTTTATTTCAGCGTCAATTGTCGCTATTCGTAGCCGTGAGAAGCCGTCGTAGGCTCTTCGGGAAAAGCCGTTCTTTATCCCATTTTTGGGGCCTGCCCTCCCGGCGGCGCGTTCGATTCGGAGTTAATTACCCCAATTTTCGGCTGCCCTCCCCCTTCGCATCGGCTACCAAAACCCTCGGTCTCCCCCTCAAAACTTCCATCCAACCCCCTACCCTCCATTCCATTGATTCCGCCCTACAACTATGGACAACAACCCCCGGCACGCAACGTTCGTATTGACATTTGATCTTAGTTAGATTTTTCTCGATTTTTCGAGGATTTAGATAAGCATTTTAAAAGCGATTTTTGGACGTTTAATGCTAATTCAATTAATCTGGTTCCGCCTATACATAATCTGATCCATTTTTGGCTATGAGCTATTTGCCCCTTGCTGCAGTACTATACAGATTATCGGGTACTGGGCTGTTAGCGGGGGGGGGCGTTTAGCGGTGGGAAGTTCAGTTTTGTTTTTCCGTGGATGTTTACCTTATAATAATTCATAATTCATTTACAATTACAATTAGTAGTTTTATGATTCCTAAGAATTTTTCAAAAATATTTTGATCTTTTCTCCCTGTAAAATTTTGGACCTTTTTCGTATGTATTTATGCATTCGCCATAATTTTTTATTTGTTTTTTATATCTAAAAAGGTTTAAAATTCGATCAAAATTTACTAGAAAAAATCCGTCTCAAAAATCCTCTTCCCTCCCCCCCCCCGCTAACAGTCCAGTACCTAGTAATTTTCCAAGTACAAGTGTACTTTTTCTAAAGCTACTCCAGCCATCATCGTTAGATACTTGCTTGAAAATCTCTTGAAAATCTCTTGAGGCGGAACCGCATCAATAATTTGTCGGGGGTGTCCTTCGAGTGGCGGGAGGGGGGCGGGGGGGGGGGGGGGGTGGCATTGCGTTCAAGAAAAACTCTCTAGTGCCCTCGGAATTACTTGAAAAGCCCCGAACATTGTTCGTATTCTCAGCGCAAGAGTGCTGCTATTTTTGTGCCGATGTTAATTCCTTCAAGGAAATCTAGCCAAAATCCCGACAGTAAAATTCTCGACAGCGAAATCCCCGATAGTCAAAAATCCCGGACCAAAATCCCGATCTCCTAAATCCCGAAAGACATAATTATGTTTATGTGTTTTTCATGCTCATAATCATGCATCCATTGCTGCTACGCTCCATTTAACAAAAAGCCCGTCCCTCCTCCGCTATCGAACCTAATTTTTCATTTTATGACCCCATGCTGCCCATCCCCGATTCTAAACGCGCCCCATCGGGTGGATTGGGGCTCTTCAAGCGGTGGAAATGCCCAAAATGCACCCCCAAAATTGTCCCGTCGCGATGTGCCCCCATTTGAGGGTAGAATTGGGGTTAGACTGGGGCTAGACCCGGTGGTCCCGTGGGAACATTGCCGGCCCCTTTACTTTCCGGTTTTTTGTCGGTTTTTGTGGATGAAATTAGCCTCGATCGGGCCTCGTTTCCCCCCTACCGTTCACCCCTCATTATGCTAACGGGCCTGGGGGGCCGCTTGCCCCCAATTCTGTTGTTTTCCGAATTTTCCTTGTTTACGCTTCGGGTTTGAAAAGTACTTTAAAGTGAACAATTGATGCCTTTTAATGATATTTTTGGAAAAACGAACCTGACGATACTCTCTATCGCTCACTCTCTCACTCTCTCGCTTTCACGTGCTCTATCGCTTTCTCTCTATGTCGCTTACGCGCTCACACACATAGTCGCTCCCTCTCGCTCTCTCATTCTTTTCCTCTCTCATTCTCACTCTCACTCTCGCTCTGTCTCTCTCGCTCTCACTCACACTCTCTCGCTCATTTGAATGTTTCTTACCTTGTATTCTTCAGATGACACACCACGAGAAGTGCTATCACCACGTGGACCTCGAGGAGGATGACGGTAAGGCCTGTTTGGTTAAATTAACCTTCGAATAGAGGTTTCGGGTAGCCTGCCCCGCTTTATAGCCTAGCTGGCACTATCCCCTTAATGCGCCGATACCTTTAAATGCCTCATTTTGACCCGAAAAACGTTATGTACAAGGTGATTAACATATTTTTGGAAATGGTTCGGTGAGCAGAAGCTTGCTTCTCGCCAAACAGCGTCGTCCCGGCATTGCACATGGCGTGGGGGGATCGGCGCATATCCCGACGAGGGGGTGAACAACACCTTAAAGCGCACGTTCAGGGAGGGGCCGTATACTCTGTCCAACGTATACACCCTATGGACGTAGGGTACGCGTGCACTGCCTGCCCTTGCTGTGACAGGCCATTTCCCTCCTTTGCGGGGTGGGGCGCCCCTCGACCCCTCGGTAGGTTGTAGCTGTGGCTGACTGGTATCCATCCGCGCTTCCCGAGCGGGGGACCCGGGTTCGACCCCCGGCCGCGGCAAAAATCTTTGTTTTTTCAAAAAAGCGTCCCTGAACGTGCCCTTTAGGAAAATCGATGAATGAAGCTAGCTTACGCTAAAAAAAGTTGAATTGCTACGATTATCCTAGATCCCCTGAATTTCACGGAAGAAGACGTGAAACGAATCGAGCGGCGTCGACTCGATCGGGAACAAATTCAGGAATTGAATTATGGAGATGAGAAGGCACAACAAAAGTAATTATTTTAAGCTATTGTAATCTGAGTGGAAACTGGAGCGTAGTGGAACTTGTATGATAGACTGCGTAGTTGGGTGGATTTTTAGAGCGTGGTTTAGCCAAAAAATTAAGGTAAATCTCTATCGTTTCATCGGTTATCACCGGTTTCTCCTGAATTTGGATTTTAGTAAGCAACAGTGGCTCTTTCAGTTATTTAATTCTTCACCTTTGAAATTACTTGAGAAGCCAAGGTGCGAAAATCGCTTCTTTATAAATTTTTATAAGCTTCGAGATAACAAATTAAAAACATTTAAAGAGAAAAACGTAGAATTCAACAAATTCAGAAAACCTTAATGGTTAAATTGTCGTTTTTATGAATTTTCAAGAAACGTCCAAAAACAAGGTAAAAAGAAAATTTCCAAATTATTTTCTTTTGCTAAATCCTCAATCAAAATTTTTCATTTTCTAGACGAAGAGGCCTGTTTGCCCTGTGCAACTGTTTCCCGATAGGCCGAAAGCGGGCTGAGTGCGTGGGAAAGCGTTTTTGATTTTTGGATTTTGCATGATTTTTCGGCTTTCTATGATTTGTTCGGAGTGACCACCAATGGAGGCGCGCGCCCGCTGTCGTTTCTATATTGCACGCATTTTGCACTAATTTCAGAAATTTTAATCCCTCAAAAGTGGGGTTTTTAGGGCTCGACCCCATCAGCAAAAGGGCGTCTCGCCGGCCGGGATCGGCAACGGGATACCGTACATTGTAAGTTTCGGAATAACGTAAAATTTCTAAAAAATCGGAGTTTTTGCATTAGTGGGGGGCACAAGCATACCATTAAAATCATGAAAATAACATTAAAAAATATTTTTCGACCAAAAATGCATTTCCAATCAAATTTTAGAATTTTCTAGGCTTTTTAGCTAATTTTTCCAGTTTAAGTGAAGTTAAAGTTGCTAGAAACATTGTTAAAACACCTATCATGAACTTACTAGGCACTTCCGAACCCTAAGCAAAATCAGCCCCCCCGATAATGCAAAAGATCCCCAAACTTTAGATTTTTCGTTTTGACAAATTTTTCTTCAATTAGCCCTGAAGCCTTTTAGGATTCCCAAAATTTCCTCAGTGCTCGCTGCTAGTTTGCCCAGACAGGTACTTATCTCTGGTTTTTTTGATTTTTGATGGCAAAAGCTAGCAGCGATTTTTTTGGGAAAAGGTTATGGTTTATTTCTTTTTTGCCGGAAATCGTTAATCGCGAGAAATCTAAGCAAATGGGCAGAGATCCTTTAAGAAAAGCCTATTATTTATTTCAGGACGATGATGCCGAGAATCCAAATCGTGAGAACGACGTGCACAATGAGGAACGGCGGGAGCGCGACCGTCGGAGGGGGCGTCGCCATTTCCACTTTTCATATGTCACAGGTCAGTTTGATCGGAATTAAATTAAAATATACTAAAAGTTTTTAAACTATTCCTGTCACTTAGCATGTTTTTAAATGCCCTTTAAAATGATGGCTTCCTTCTACAGCGAAAGGGCCTTATCACCCGTTCTCGCTGCGTTCCCCCGCCCGCCCCCCACCTGGCCCACTATGCCCGAGCAAGAATCCTAGGGTCATATCGTAAGTATCGCTTCTGGCCTTTGGCTATGATCAATTGTTTAGTAAATGTTCTTATCGGCTTAATCTCCGATACGTACACTATTGTGTACAACGAGATTAACATATTTTTGGAAATGGTTCGGTTAGCAGAAGCTTGCTTCTCGCCAAACAGCGTCGTCCCGGCATTGCACATACTGCTGGGATCGGCGCACACCCCCAAGTGGGGTGAACAAAACCTTAAAAAGGTGTTTGTATGCAATTGCCCTAAAACTGAAAAGGTAATTTAAAAATCACGAAAATAATGGAAAACTTGGAAAATGGAGAAACTGTATACATAAATCTTGAAATCGTCCTAAAATATACCGTGTCCGTCGAAATCGACAGTGCCGTCACAAAAACGCACAGTTTCGGTCCGGCGGTTCTCGCCTGAAAACCGAATTTTCGGAGTGGCAACTCCTCTTGACCTGCTCCTCCCCGTCCCCCTCTCTCTCTCGCCCCCTGTTCAATTGCTCTCTGAGTCCCGCTCCCCGAAACACTGGGCCTCAAAAAACGGCTCACGCGGGGGGGCAGGTTTTTCCGGGCATTTTTTTGCCGCAGCCGGGTCCTTTTTGGCCACTGCCCACTCTGTTTCTCTGCCCCCTTCTAGGGCCCCTCACTCTGTTTGCTCTCTGCGGGAATTGAGCCAGAGGGCATCCCATCCGAGAGGGCACTTGGGATGGCAAGAAAAAGTGGCTTCCGGCTGGCTGAAGGCAGTTTTTTTGCCTGAGCCGGTATTCCTGAATTTACGGATTTTCTAAACAGTCATAAATGGCTCTATTTTTAGCACTTTCCAATCTATTTCCTCATCAGAAAGTTTTTAGATTTTTCAGGAGTTTTAGAGTGGATTTGCATCAATTTTTTGATATTTTAGCCGTTATATTTCATTAGATTCATTTTCTGGTATGTTTCGTCCATTAATCCCAGATCCGAAAGTTAATCTACCCTTGAAAATTGACAATAAATTATAGCTGTTAGAAATCCTAGAAAAATTTTCTTTTTTGATTATGACTCGGGGTTTTTTAATCGTTTCTCCATTCCTATTCCAAATTCTGCTTGTTTTCCTGCCCCTCCTGTTTTTTTATTCCCTGCCAACCCGGGGCGCCGGGTGTAGAATCGTAAAACGGCACGGAGAACGCGCAGTGACCGGATTGGCAGGGGCAAAATTGATTTCCGACCGACATCTTTCGAATATTCTGTTCTTCACACTGATGCTCGCTTGCTCTCTGGTTCTCTCGCTCTCTCTCTCTCGCTCTCTCTCTCTCGAACTCTGCTGCCGCTCTTCCTCTATCTATCTGTCACTCGCTCACTCTCTCTAGCACTCGGGTTGTCTCTCTCATTCTCCCACTCACTCCAGCTTTTTCTCATTCGTTCTCTCATGCTCTCTCACTCTCTCTAGCTTTTTCAAGTTCTCAGTTTGCATTTCCCTGATTTGAAAGCTCTCTTCCATTAGATAATGTACCGTCCTCCCCACAATACCTGTTACACGAATGTCGTGCAACGTGTGGTTGATGGGCAGAGACATATCGTGTACACTAAGATCTACATCTGCCACCGACCCCTCCGCGATGATACCCAAGATCGACGGCGGCATTGTAGGAAAGTGGCGCCGTCCACCCGATGCCACAGTACGTATCGATACGCCCTAGATTTTCCGTTAATGTATTTTGTTCAGAGTAGTGTAGCGGAATTAAAGGGATTAAGCGATTTATTTTCGGTGCGAATACTCTGTACGCTGGCGTGTAGTGGATTTAACCCTGGAATTCTGGGCCTATTTTCGATCCGTTTCATCCAGAAGCTCTAGATGTCGTATCTTGTTGATACCTAGTCATCAAAAAGGGTCGATGTCTGCCTTTGTTGCTCCCTTAAAAATTCCAAGAAATTTCAGATGTTTTCGACGGTTTCGGCGGCTCAAACTCGGATGACATTCGCCGTTTTATGCACCGAATTGGCGGGCCGAGACAGCGTAAAATATTAACTTATTTTGTTTTCCTACTCTCTCTCTCTCTCTCTCTCTCTCTCTCTCTCTCTCTCTCTGTCTTGCTCTCTGGCATTTTTTTCTCTCTCGGTCTTTGCTAAACTGATTTTTTAGACCTTCGTCACCACTGGCGTCGCCATCGCAAATTCGGGGACAAGGACTGGAAGGGATGCGATCATCAGTGAGTTTTGAAGCATTAAATCTGCAAAAAATCAATAATAGTAAAAATGTACGAGAAACGGCACTAACATATTTTGAACCAAATTTTCAGTTTTAACAAAGTGGACAAGGACTCGGGACGCATCAACGATGCTGTGGATGGAGGGAAAATTTTCCACAAGGTATTGTCAGCGAGAGCGAGAGAGAGATAGAGCGAGAGAGAGAGAGAGAGTGCGGGCGAGAGAACCGAGGCAGAGAGCGCTAGAGAAAAAGACAGCGAAAAATAAAACACCCGAACTCCTTCAGGGTGGCCGCCACAACAAGATCAGTGACGTCGGCAAGGTGGTGCTCGACAAGATGCTCACCGGAGAGGACAAGAAGGTCAGAGAAATTTTTGAAAACGGTTTGTAAACCCCTTAATCAGCGGCTAAATAAGTTGCTGATGAATTTGCCCGATTCGAACGAGGTCAAAAAGCTGATTTAATTTTTTGATTTTTTGGAAGCAAATTATCGCTTTTACAAAAATTTACATTGTTTAATTTTCTCAATTTCTATTGCAGAACTAATGCTATTTTGTTTAAAAATTTTATAGAAATTGATTGTTAGGACATTTTCATGAATCTAAGTGAATTATTAGGTTTTTGAGAGCTTTTTAACGACAATTTTGGCGCAATTTCGGAATTTATCAGAAAATTTGCATACTTTAATTTTGCTATTAATACCTTAATCGCATATCAGGCTTTAGTTTTATCAAATTTACCATCAGAAAATTTATTAACATTTTTATCTCCAATTTTCAGGTTGAGCCAATGGAGCAGAAACCGGTGGTGCAAGAAGTGACCGGGGTCGAGTCGTTGGGGCTCGATTTCAACAAGTTTGTCCTAACAATTGGCCCGAATACCGTATGCCTAGAGAACGAGAGCGTTGCCTGAGTGAGAAGGTTCTGTTCGAGGACCCGGAATTCCCGCCCGAGTCGAAGAGTCTGTATTATAAGACGCCGCCCCGTGGGCCCATCAAGTGGTTGAGACCATCAGTGGGTTATTGGTTCCTTTAAAAATAGGAAAAAATGAAAAAACCACATTTTTGCCGGCAAGTGCATGACGGTTTCGGAAATTTCCGGCGACCCCGGAAAAACCCCTCTTCAGGACATCGTCAAGGAGCCATGCTTCCTGATCGACGGGGAGAGCCGCTTCGATGTGTGCCAGGGAGAGCTAGGCGATTGCTGGTTGCTGGCCGCTGTCGCCAACCTAACGCTACGGTAGGTGGTGTCTTGCTTTAAAGGGATCGTGTCATCAAAAACGCCATTTTCTGGGCAAAATCCACTATATATCCGCATTTTTAGCGACGAGCTGTTCTTCCGGGTTGTGCCACCGGACCAAAGTTTTACCGAGAACTACGCTGGGATATTCCACTTCCGCTTTTGGCGCTACGGGAAATGGGTCGATGTTGTTATTGATGATCGGTTAGTCTCTTTCTCTCACCTCTCTTTCTCTCTCTCTCTTTCTCATTCGATCTCTCTATCCTTCTCTATCTATCTCTCGCTCTATCTCTAGCTTTCTCCCCTTTCACTGTGCCTCTCTCACTGCACGACCCTTTTGAGCAGTAACTATCATTCTCTCACTCACTCTCTCCTCTCTCCCTCTCTCTCTCACTCTCTCCCGCTCTCCCCCGCCCTCTCTCTCTAACTTCCTAATTCCAGTCTCCCTACGATCAATGGCCAGTTGATCTACATGCGTTCGACGACGCAGAACGAATTCTGGAGCGCCCTCATCGAGAAGGCGTACGCAAAGTGGGTCACCCGGGTCTTTTAATGGGATCGGCAAAGCAGAATAAAGTCCACAGACACATCCCTTGATTTCAGAATGTTCACCTGTTACGAGTGCCTGGACGGTGGATTGCCGATGGACGCGCTCGAGGATTTCACAGGTCGGTAAACGAGAGAGAGAGAGAGAGAGAGAAGAGAGAGAGAGAGAATGAGATAGACACACACAATCGTCATGCTCACTCCCTAAAATTAAATTCATTTCAGGCGGTCTCACCGAGCACTTTGAACTGGCTAAAACGGAGAAGAACACCCTTTTCGCGATGATCGTCCGCGGCTTCCAGATGGGATCGTTTTTCTGTGCCAGTATTGACGTGAGTACTCATGCTCGTGATCAAACTTCCAAGCTTTTCTTGCTTCAGCCCCATTTTCCAGGCCGACCCGAACAGCTTTGAGAACCAGCTGAGCAACGGGCTAATTATGGGCCACGCCTACAGCATTACCGCTATACAGACGGTGGGTTACTATCGACAAAGATTTTTTTCAGAACGTGAAACACCAAAATTTATTTTTAAAAGCACTTTTCGGTGAGTTGCGGATAGAATGATTATCTCATCTCGTTAAAAATTCGAATTCAGGTGGAAAAATCGATATTTTAACTTTTTTCAAAAATTATTCTCGCGCAAAAAAAACACAAAACGCCTTGTCAGCGCCCTGCAAAAACGACATTTTAGCTCCCCAGCACCCAGGGCGACATTTCTCTGCTGCGTCTACGGAACCCGTGGGGAAACAACAAGGTTAGTTGGAAAATCGACGAATTAGAGACATAATTAATAGTAATTATTTGATTTTAAAATCAATATTTTTAAATTCTAATTAATACATAAAAAATTGATTCATAGAAAAAATATATTAATTTGAAATATACAATTCAGGAATGGACGGGCGCGTGGTCGGACAAGAGCTCCCAGTGGAGCACGGTAGATGAGGTGGAGAAGGCCAAGCTCCAGGTCGCCTTCAACGCCGACGGCGAGTTCTGGTACGGTATTTTACGGCATTAAATACAATTGATTTATTTTTATCTATTCCAAACGATCGCTTAAGTTGTATTGCTCAGGACAGCCGTTTAACCAAAATTTGGATATCTTTAAGGATGTCAATCGACGACTTCATCGCCAACTTCGAGCAGCTCGAGATTTGCAACTTGTCGGCGGACATCGAGGGCGAGATCGAGGACATGACGGGCATTAAGCGAGACGATGGCGATAATACTGGAAGGTAGCAATTACTTAAACTCGACGTAAACTTTGGGGCTTCATTTCAGTTCCTTAAAAAATTAAGTTCTTAACTTTCGATCCCTAAAAGCGATTTATGCCCTCAAAAGAACAAAATTCGATGGTTACGAGTGCTTTGCATGGCATTTTACTTATTTCCCCCAAAAAGCAAAAGCAAAATGATCTCGGGCGGGATCGAACCGCCGACCTTCTGTGTGTTAGACAGATGTGATAACCACTACACCACGAGACCTGTGGGGGGAGGCAGAGGAGAAGTCCTTTTCCCCGCCCCACGTCACCGGCTCCCAGACATTACCTCCAAAAGTCCCATTTTCGCAGTTATTTTTCCCCAAGATCGATAGGTAAAAATTTTCCCGCGTCTTTGGTACGGTATAATTCAGGATAAACGATGTAAATAAGCAAAAAGATTTGCAGATTAACGCATTTTCGATGTAATTTTTTAAAAATGGCTTCTAAGATAAATTTTTTCGATGTAATGCGTTTTCGGTGTCCTGATTTTCGAGCTAATTTCGAGCTAATGATTTTCGAAAAAAATCTCGTTTCGTTAATTTTACATTTTTGGCTGCTAACCGCCTTTTTTAGCTGGCAAGAGGCCGACTGTGACGGAGCGTGGAGCTCGAAGGACAACACTGCCGGCGGCTGCATCAATTATATCAGTAGGGGATACGGTAACCAGGTCACCATCTAAATTTTAGGCTCATTCCCAAAGAACCCGCAATTCCAGCTGTCGCTGACGAACGCCAAGAATGGGGTCGAGGGCGACGGGCAGTGCACGGTGGGTATTTTTGAGATCTTACGGTATTTTAGCTTGGCTATTTTGGTTATTAACTTTGAAACTATTTTAATGTGGGCCAAAGTACACCTAAATAACACATAACACTGAAAAATAATTTAGGTTGTGGTGGCCGTAATGCAAAAATATCGACGTGAGCTCCGAGCGCAAGGCAAGGAGGACCTGCCGATCGGGTTCATTGTTTATCCGGTAAGTAAAATTTGTAGCGTTAGGTGTATTTTGTGTAACTTTAGCAGTTTTTTATTTTATAAAATTTTTTTATATATTTTAAAAACTGTGAAAGCCAGAAGAACGCCAAAAGAATTTTTTCGCCCATGATTATGCTCCAAAAACCCTTTTTTCGTGTTTTCTAACATTTTTCAATTTTTGCTAGGGTTTTAATTGTATTTTTTTGGTTTTTATTACTTCTAAAGGCCTCAAGAATTTCTGAGCAGAGAAAATTGAAATCATGGGTGAAGCATTTCCAAATCCCGCGCAAAAAGCATCAAAAAAAGCTCAAAAAATCGTAGATTTTCATTTTTTAGAGCTTTTAATTGTTGAAACTTCAGCTTTAATTTTCCCATTTTGACTTGTGAACTCTTTCAGGCGCCAGCCGGCAGCGGCGCCAAGCAGAACGAGCAATTCTTCCGGACCACCAAGTCGCTCACCAAGGTGCCCGCGTTCACCAATATGCGAGAGGTTAGTAGCGTTGTAAATCAATTAAGATGTATTAAATTTAGAAGAATTAAACCCAGTTAAGCTTAAAATTAAATGAACAATATTCCATCGAATATCTTCTTCCAGGTGACAGTGCGATTCCGCGCCCCACCCGGTGAATACCTCATCGTCCCCTCGACCTTCGAACCGTACCAAGAAGCCGAATTCCTAATCCGTGCTTATTCCAACGGAGACCTGAAGCTCACGTAGGTTCAAAGAAGCTTATTATTAGCGTTGTCAGAAATCGTGAAAAATCCCGAATCGAGACCCAAAGAATCTCTGCTAGATCGCCATCAGAATCCATCAAAAGCCCCTTCTCTCTTCGCTCAACTTCAGCGTTGTCAACTCTGACTCCCATCCAAAACCCCTTAAAAAACCAAAGGATCACTGCTCCTGCCCCTAGAAAAATCCTTTTTTTTTTCCGGCCTCGAGTTTCCTAAAGCATCTCTGCTAGCCTGACTAAGCCTTGAAATCCACTGATACCCTCCGATCTGACCTAGAGTTCCCCAAAGAATCTCTGCTAGCTTGCCATCAGAAACAGATTCCTAAAGAATCTGCCTAAATGAAAATCGCAGCAAACTAAGCTTTTGCTTGATTAGCTTTAATAAAATTCAAATTTTCCAGAGAGCTCCACTAAACGCCGAGCGGTTACTCGCCGATGATGATGATGCACAGCCCGACTCTCTCGACGCCTTCTACCTACCTGCAAACTTTGAAATTCCAGATTCCCGAATTGCTCTACCAAAAATGCCTGCTTGCCTCGTTCCGATGCGTATCCTCTATGCAACGAATGCCTATTTGCTTATATTTTTTTTCTTTTATACTTTTTTAATTCTACCGGTTTCCGTGCCCCGTGTCGCTTTCTGAATAAAGGACTGAGTTAGAAAAATGTTAATTTTAACCCGATAAATGCTTCGAAAAAACCGTCTGTCAGCTACAACGACAGCGATATGCCGACGATTTGCTGTCAGTTTGTCGAAATATCATTTTGTCAAAATTTACATTTGTCGAAATCCCATTCTAAAAATTGCATTACAAACAATTCCATACCATTCTAAAATTCCATTTGCTATCATTACGTTATCACATTTTATTATTGAGAGCCTATAGGCTTCCCGGGAAGAAAATTGGTGTTAGAAAATAGCGCCAAAATCGGCATTATAAGGATTCTTATAAGGCATTCTGTAAATCGGCATTATGAGAATCGGCATTCTGTAAAATCGGCATTATGTAGGTGATTTTGTTTTGCACACAGATACCCCCATTTCCATGTCGTAATGTCCGCCTTGAGAAGAGACCAGTCTAAGCACTAGCTAGGTCACGGGGGCGTGCCCTGCAACAGAGAGAATGGGCGAATGAGGGAGAAACAGAGAACGCAACGCTCAGCAAACGATAGCAGGGGGCCCAACTGCTAGTACCTATATGCTGCTAGTGCCCTCTTATAGCCTTAATTATTGATCATAACAAATACCGTATTTTCTCTAATATAACCAACCAAAAAGTTTATTCCGAGGTTGCTTTTAAGAAGCAAAAAATTCCAAAAGTGTTGATTTTTAAGCTTCGTGCTGTGCCGCTGGAGTGGTTGTGAGTCATTTGAGCGGCTAAAAATGGTTCTGGACTGTTAGCGGGGGGCGACTAAATTTTCCCTGTGGTTCTCTACGGCCCTTTAACAAAATAGAAACCGTTTTTATAGCACCTTAAATAATTTTTGGATATAAAAACAATCTACAAAATAATAAAATTTTCGAAAATTTTGACCTTTTGGTCGAAAATGTATGAAAATGGCCGAAAAGGCCCAATTTTCGAATTATCAAATTTTTATGAATATTTTTTAGAACTTTTTAGCAATCAAAGACTATTAAAAACACCATAAAAATACATAATATATCGGAACAGTAGGTATAGGTGGAAAAATAACAAGTAGTTTTCCCCCCTGCTAAAAATGCCTCCCCTCCGCTGACAGTCTAGAACCCTAAAATTCGCTGTAACTGTTCGAATTCACGAAAAATAACCCCCTCCCGTGCCTAGGATTATTGACAAAAATTAAACCCTAAGTGTCATATTAGAGGAAATACGGTATTCACTGTTAGCGGCCGCGTACTCCCGTTTGTGGAATTTTACAACATTTTTTGTCTTACAACTGGCAAAGCAAGGAGTAGACTCAATAGATGGAGGCTTCCACTATGATGGCCAGCGGAAATGTCGGGGCACGGTCCCGCAGCTCGCCTGCGCGCTTCTCAGTGGTAAGTATATTTTTTTGTTTGTTGTCTACAACGCAAAAGCATAAACTAGCGGTTAAAAACCCGGTATAAAATGCTATAAAAATTGTCTTAACGTTTTTAATTGCTTTGCCCCGCCATCGCAAAACAAATGTCCCTTGTTCGTCCGTTAAAAAAATTGCTCCTCGCTAACACGGAAGCACCCGTAAAAATTCCAGCGGTTGCTGTTGTCTTTTAGTTTTCTGAAGCAACGGATTTTTGGGTCTAGGTCTGTTAAGGGGGACGGGGTAGATTTTTAGCCGGGAGACCATTCCTTTTTTTCACTTATATCCACTTATCGATCATATATTATGTATTTTTATAGACTTTTTCGCATTTAATTGCTAGAAGCTAAAAAATATTCTTAAAAATTTTGAAAATTCTAAGCTTTTGACTTTTTTGGTCATTTTTCATACAGCATCAAACATCAAAGATTTTCGAAATTATCATTGCATGATTATGGTAACTATGATTGTTATTTTATAGGCGAGCATCATCGACAAGCAGCAGCGCGAGATCGAACGGCTGAGGATGGAGAACGAGAAGCTGCGCCGGCAAATGTCTGACGTGCCACCGTTGAAGGGCCCGTCCACGCAGGTACGGTGCCACAATCACCACAATACAAAATTACACGTTACTTACGGCTAAAAATAACGTTTAGAATTTAAATGGCCAGAATTTTTTGGACCATAAACAAAGTTAGGCTAGGTCTAGCTTTCACTTCGCAGCCTGCGCTTGTACAACCATTGCTTCAGCTTTTACGCAGGTGGTACCTCGGACTACACGAGGGCACGATCCGGAGGCGCCTGATCCCAGTTATCAGCTTGCCTTGATACCAGCGGCGATCATCGCAATCTGTTGCTATCCGTTTGTGTCGGAAGAGGTGAGCGAAATAGCACCAAATGATAGTTCAGGTTTTGGAGCTTGGACTGGTACCTTGGGACCAGGGTTGGTTATAATGATGAGTCTATACGGGGTAAAGTCACTACCCCGAAAAGTCATTACCCCGAAAAGTCATTACCCCGAAAAGTCACTACCCCGAAATAATTTGCATGATTTTCATAGGAAATCCGCATGAAAACTGGATTTTTCCGGGAAAAACATTGCTGTCATTTTTCGGGGTAAACGATTTCGGGGTAGTGACTTTTCGGGGTAGTGACTTTCGGGGTAGTGACCGGCCGCCGTCTATACCTCTCGTGGGGGGGGGATTTTAACGGGGGGAAACCAACTTTTCCAGGTGGTTCTCTACGGCTTCATAACACAATATAAACCATTTTTATATCATTTCACATAGTTTTTAGCTATAAAAACAATAAAAAATTTCGAAATTTGTGAGGTTTTGGTGAAAAATTTAGGAAAATTAACCAAAAAGGTCAAAATTTTGAATTTTCGAAAATTTTTACAGGATTTTTTTACATTCTAGCCATCAAAAACGACGCAAAACACCATAAAAAATCAACGATATCCAACTAGAAAGAACCTTTTAAAAGGTTTGACATTCTGGCCAATAACCGGGATTTATGGTCGAACAAGAAATATTTTTGTCCTTTTTAATAAAATTGTCTAAGGTTTGTACGTTGAGGAATTGTAAAAACATCTTAAAAAACTTCCGCTATCTATATTTGAAAAATTAGGGTAAAAACTTTTTAAATTAGGGTAACTAAACTCAACTAAATCAAAAATTAGGGTAACTAAACCACTCACCCGGGTGGGCCCACCAAAGTGGGCGACCGGTGGGCGAAAGGTAAAAGAAGGTTGCCCCCCGATAATGCGAAAAACTCCGCTGCCGATATCCGGTCCAAGCCCGCTTTTGGGTACCGGGAAAATCAGCAGGTATGCAGGCCCAAGGCATCTATTCGGTGAACCGTGCTTGTGTTTCAGAACAGACTGTACATCATTGCGTACGTCATCTTGATACTTCTGCAAGCTGCAAGTGAGTGGTTAAAGGGGCCGGGAAGTCAACATTTTCGCGCATCCGGGCGTTAAACCGGCTTGTCAAAAAAAGAAAGGGAAACTGCCGAGGAGACCTAGATATATGATTTCGTTGCAAAAAAACGTAAAATATTTGAGTAAAACCGAAATGTTCTTGCGGGAAAATGAATTTTTGAGTGCGCGGAGATTACATGTCGTAATGTCCTGTGAAGCTGTCTCTCAATCTCGGTGATTCTCTGGTCAAGTTTCCTAAACAAAAAGTCTAGAATGACCGAAAGTCTACGAGGATTCCAGAAATTGCTTCAGAATTTTTGAATTCCATCGTTTTCAGCGTTTTCGTTTTCCTGAAATGCGGTTCCCCAAAAACGAAAAGTGCCGTGCAGTTTTCCGTTTTTCGAGCCGCGAGGCCAATTACTAACATTTTTGAGAAATCGTTCGAATTCTGATGCTTCTCCGATGAGAAAGGGTTTTCTTACAAAATCACAGTTTATACATTCCTTTTGCAGAAGCCAACGCCAACTTTGAAAGTAATTGAAGAAAACACAGATGGGATGGCGCTTGAGCTCGATTTTTTTCTTGTAAAAAACGTTCAACTTTGGCATGAAAAATGCCGAGAATCGCGCGAAAAATTTGGGAGTTGAAAGATCGGAAAGAACATACCTCCGCAGCTCGCCGAAAGCTTTCGATTCGTAAAAATCGGGCACCGCGGACCTCTAGGTGGGGGGAAGGGGGAAAGGGGGTTTAGGACATCCTATATCAGCTATTTCAGTTTTCTATCCGATTGCGGTCCGGCAGTTGGAAAATTATGAGGCCGCCATGGCTGCCGGGATTACGCCAACTGCCGCAACCACCAAAAACGTCCAAAAAGATCCAGATGCCGACTCGGCTTGTTATGTATAAATGTTGCTTTTTGATGGACCTAGCCTTACTTAACTTCTCTGTTTCTCTCTCATTCGCTTATTCTCTCTGTTCCAGGGCCCTCTGACCTAGCTAGTGCCTAGACTGGCCTTGCGACAACGGGATACCCCGAGGTCACGGCGCCTCAAGCCAAACAAAATGCGGCAAGTGCACAGGGCGGCCTATACGCGTGGCTCCTATGTACGCATAGTTAAAACTTTGAAGCCTTGTAGCCTATCTAAGCAGCAGCGGTGTAAAACTAAAAGCGTAGTAACTAGGAGTTGCTGTCCAGGCGTCCCTTCCAGGCTCTGAAAAATCCGCGCAGAAAAGAGAAACAGATATTTCATCTCCAATTTTGCTAAATTTCCGAGAATCGGTTCCGATGTAAAAAATTTGATCAACCTTTGGGAAAATTGACGTGTTCGAAAGGGCAATTCTTCCTGAGCATCACGCGCTAATTTGTTAGCCTCAATTTTTTCAAACGTTTTTAGGTCAATTCAAAGTGTGCCATCACACCTACATTTAGAGAATTTTTCCAGCTAAAAAACTCTTGTAACTTCTTCAAAATGGACATTTAGCAGTTTTTGAAAAATCCTTTTTAGCCTCCGTGCGGCGCATTTGAGGCCGATTTTAAAATCCTGTACCAAGAACAAAATAGCGATTTATTATGCGAAAGCTGCAAAAAAACCCAGGGGAATTTGTTCACTTCTTGCAGACGTAAATCGTATTCACCGGATAGTAAGCCGGGTTGATACGTTCAGGGTGGGCAAATCCGCATTCCTTCAGTAGGGCCGCCTGCTTGTGGTTGCCCCACATCGTCCCCAAACACAGCGCACCTAAAAATTTTGTAGCTTCCTTGGACAGCTTTGAAAACTACAAACCTTCCTTATTACTGCCGACGGGCAGACAATGGAATAGCGAACAACCGTAGTGCATCGAGCTCCGCAGCGGATCCGTCTTTTTGTCCTCCAGAACGCTTCCGGTCGCCTTCACCTCGACCATGGCGAAGATCCCGCCCGGCTTCAGCACCCGGTGGATCTCGCGGAGAGACTGGAGGTGTTCAATTTTGTTCAGTTCAATTCAGATTTTGGTTCTTCCCCATTATCGGGGCGCGGGAGAAATTTCTTTCGGAATTAATTTTTATTAAATAGCGGTTTGTTTGAAGAGTTTAAATAGTTGTAGTGTCTGTCTAAGTTTGAACCCCTCGAAACTCACCAAATCCGGTCGCGTCTGATCGTGGCACGCGTCGAAAATCGTCACAAAATCGAACGTATTTCCCCAATCGTGCGGCAGGTGCGCCGCGTCGCATGCGATAAATGTCTAGGAATACAGTTTTCTATTTTTACATGCGCCGAGTAATGTTAGAAAACCCCAATTACTTGGCCCAAACCACTTTTATCAATTTAAAAGTTTGCTAGTCCTAATTTTCTCAGCTTTTTGCGATTGTTAAGCTCATAAAAACGCCAATTTTCATACCGAATTCTTCGTCCCGTCGGCGGATTTCTGCTGGTTGGCCGCTTCAATCGCTTCCGGCACGAGGTCAAGCCCGTAGAACTCGGATTTTGGGTATTCGTTAGCTGGAAATTGATGCAGAAATAATTATTAAAGTGTTTTAAGGCATTTTTCTTGATCTTGGAAGCTTAATTTTACTTATTTTTGCTATTTGCGATTTTCTGAAGCTCAAAACATCAAATAAAATACCGAACAACTGCACGTGGAACCCGTTGCCGCATCCGATATCCAGGCATTTCATTCCACCAGCCGCCAGCTTTGCCTAAAAAAGTTTACAACTCTGCCAGCGTCAAAATTACGGCGATTCCATGCCCGAGGTCCGGCACGACTTTTGGAATCAAATACTCGCGGTGCCGGGTTTCTAAAAAATAATTTTCGTATTTTGCTTTGTAAAATTTCTATAAAAACCCACGACTACACGCGGCCATCAGCGAGTAGAATTGCTGATAGTTTGCGTAGTCCATCCCTGGAAAAGATCTCAATCCAAAAAAAAAATATAAAAAACTAACCAAGGCGCGGGTTGTCCGCCCTGAACGCCTCCTCGAGCTGCTCCCTGACGTCGGCGAACAGCGGCACGAACGCCATGTTGGCGATCCACGAAGAGTTGAGCAAGCTCTGAAGCTTTTTCTAAGGTCAAGCTAAAAATTTACCCTTTTCTGCTCTTCGGTTGCCCAATATTTCTCCTCCTCGTCGACCTGGAAAATACCGGCGCACGCCAGACAGGCCATCCACTCGCGGACGTAGCTGGAAACTGGGAAATTCTTTATAAAAGACGGGCCGTGTGGAAAAACAATCTAAAAATTTTTAAACGCTTAAAAAGGTAAAATTTTATTCGAAAATCACCATTTTCGGGCGGAAAACCATGTTTTTTTGTATTTTTTAATAAAATTGCTTCATTTTTACCCTTAGGGATAGTAAAAATTTTTTAGGAACACTTTAGCTGTGCTTGGTTAACTCCAAAAATTCTTTAGTTCCCGAAACTTCACCCACCGCGGTTTACAATTCGCTTTTTCGGCTACAGCTTCAGAGGTTGTGTGCTTCTCTGGGGATCCGAGGGCACAGAATGCCTAAATTTCCAGTCAGATTTTGCCACAAGGAGCCCGCTACCGTTTTTTTTTGAAAGTGAAGGGAATATTTAAGAGAAGAAATTATAGCGCCAACCTCAAGCAGTCCAAGCCGGCGCCCAAGCGTCAACGCCAACGACACCATTCCGCCGCTGAGGTATGTCTAAAGACGCAATCAATTTGTGTTGCTTCATAACAGCGCTACCAGGAGCATCTGGTCGTACTCGCTGGACATGGTTGGTAGGACTTGTAGAAGCTACAAGAAGTTGGAACCCTGAAGCTAAAATTCCTTCGAGGCGTCTAGCTTTCTCGGGCCCAAAACAGGGCCAAGGATCAGGTCCAAAATAGTTGCTGTATGGATATCGAAAATATAGATAAGGGTCAAACTCGAAAAGCTGTAAACCCGAAAGACTGAAAAACCCAAGAAAGACAGCCAGATACAACGAAAGTATCCCTATATCGAGCGGCAATCTCCGATGCCTGCTTTGCTTGATATGATAAGCCCACGTGGTGACCTTGACTTTCGGCCAGGTCGGATGGCTTGCCATACGAAAACGCGTGGTGACTCGGGTCCGAGCGGCAGACCTGCCGGCAAACCTTGGGGCAGACCTGCCGCCCACGATCGCCGGCAGGTCTGCCCCAAAAGCCGTTTGGCAGACGTGCCGGCAGACCTGGGGCTTGGCAGACCTGCCGGCAGACCTGGTGAGGGCAAACGTGCCGGCATGGGCTTCATTATTGAATAATTGATTTATTTATTGTTTAAGCTTAAGCTTCACTAGCTTACGAGCCAATGAAAAAGTAGTTCCGTAGGTAGGGGATGTATCCTCGCAGATGTCTCTGGGGGACCTGCAATTGAATAGTTAGTTTGGTTTCTATCTGTTCGTTTGTGACTTACCATACATCGTGATACGCGGAACTTTGCAGATTTCCCTGAGATTTCTTTTGAGATTTGAGTGGTTTCAAAGTTCTCGCTCACCTGCTCTGTTCCAAAAAGTGCAGCGGCCAGCGTACCTTGGCAACGTGAAGCAACGTCCTTGGCTGGCGACTGCGCTAGCCTGCCCTAAACGTCATTGCTTAATTTACGTCCTTGTAAGGATATGAAAGTTCACTTATGCCTTTTTCCTTTATTGATCTTTATCATACCGCCGCTTTGATTTCAAAACTTACGCTCGCGTATTAGCGCGGGTACAAGTAGATTGCTAAATGGCGGCCGCTTTTCTCAAACCGTGGTTTACTTGGAAAACACTAAATATTTTGTGACAGCAACTTACTTTCTGTCCGAACCATATTCGGTACACATAGGATAACGGGGGGGGAAAAAATAACGGGGGGGCACTCAAACTTTTTATATGATAAAAGTATTTTTAAATAAGCTTTTTTCGGGCTGTAAAAAAAACTCTTAGTATATTTTTCGGTCCTCTATCGAATGGCATTTTCAAAATTTCGAAAATATTCAAAACGCCGAAAATTTTTTCCCCTGTTATCCTATGTGCTGCCCATAGTTTTCAAAAATAGTTTTTAGACTATAAAACTTTTATAATACATTTTTCGCGTTGTAAAAAATCTCTTAGTATATTTTTGATGTTCTATCGATTCGCGTTTTCAAAATATCGAAAATCTCAAAAATTTGGCTTTCCCCCCCGTTATCCTATGTGCTACCCATGGATTTTGATCAATTTTTGTTTATTCGATAAAAAATTTCATTTACATTATTTCGGGCTGAAATTAATTTTCCTAGGGCAGTTTTCGACGCTTTATCGAATGACGTTTTCAAAATACCGAAAATGTCGAAAATTTCGAAAATATGACTTTCCCCCGTTATCCTATGTGCTGCCCATAGATTTTCCTCAATTTTTGTTTATTCAATAAAAAATTTCTATTACATTATTTCGGGCTGAAATTAATTCTCTTAGTATATTTTTGGACGCTCTATCGAATGGCACTCGCAAAATCCCTCAGTAATTGCAAATTTCATAATAATGAGTGCCCCCCCGTTATTTTATTCCCCCCCCGTTATCCTATGTGTACCCATATTCAACGAATCGTTCGGATCCAAACCAACCCCACCGCCGCGGGTAGACGTTGCTTGAAACTGCCTTTTGCTGTTACATTACCTAAAAGCGGAAAATTATGAAACGTTTAAAAAACCTTGGTTCTTGCGGTTGGACATAGTTTCGAGCAATCTATTAACCACGGGGTACTTGGCGACGGATCCTTGTAAGCATTCGACAGGGTTCTAGCTCATCAGCAAAACAATGAAACTATCTAAATAAACTTACAATTACCTGTACAAGTCTTTTTATTAAAAAGAGACTTGGCGCGCCGAACGCCTCGCTGCGTGGGTGAGCTGGCCATCTTGGCTGGCATCATGTTTTAATCATCTGGTCAAGCGCCATCAGTTAGCGAAGCATCTATAAAGATGGGATCATGGTAAACGGTAAAAAATTAACGCACCTTTCATTTCCCCGATAGCGCTAAACCATGTTCTGAAATAAGTAAGATTTGAAAAGTTTCCGCCAAAAAAATAAACCTCAATACATTTTCGTTTTTGGTTTCCGCAACATATACCTTTTCGTTCTTGCGATCCTGAAATCGTCTTCCACTAACCTAATCCGTAAATAGACAGAACCTGAAAGTTTTACAGAGAATAAATAATACCTGTTGTAACAGTAAAAAAAAAGTTGTAAAATAATGTGAATGAGATGAAGATGAAGAGCAGCGCGCTTTGTCTTGAGGCTTGCCGGCACGTTTGCCAAGGTGCCCACCGGCTGCCCCATTTCTGGCCGGCAGGCTGCCCCAGGTCTGCCGGCACGTGTGCCCCGCTTCAAGTCTGCCGGCAGGGTCGCCGACCCCCGAGGCTGCCGGCACGTTTGCCCAACCCTGCCGGCAGGTCTGCCGGCCCCAAATTCTGCCGGCAGGTCTGCCGCTCCGACCCGAGGAGGTAGCAAAGTTGTACCGTTTCACCACAGGGTTTCCCGAAATGCACGTTCGATCGGGATCGAATGCTATAAATGGAGCCACGAAGAAAAGGCTCCACCAAAGAGCGACGAAGAACATCCAACGAGCACACGAACCTCATCATTCTCGCCAAAAAATGCGTACCACCGCCAGCTAGAAGGGTCCGATCAAGCATTCAAAATGACGCCAGCCAAATTGAAGTTAGCAGCGCCTTGCCTGGTAGAAGCTAAACCCGCTCAATTAAGCTCGAGCCAAATCCAAGCGCTGAAAAGCGAATCAAAACACAATGGGTAAACCGTATTTATCCTCGTATCAGGTAAGTGGAGCTCGGATGGCAAAAAGCAGCTCTAGTCAAAATCGAAATTACAATCAGCGGGTCTATAGACTGGAACGGGCGCAATTCTCGGAAAGACATAAAGTGGAAAACACAACGATAACAATTCGAATTATGGCTTTTTTAGGGGGCACTCTACAGCGGGATGCGGCTGACGGCGGCTTCGAAGAATGCTGGAAATTGGGGGTATACGCAGACAACGAAGTCGGCATACCTTTGTGATCGGTGATTTCCGGGGCAAGTACCTCCTCTCGCAGCCCGGCGTTGGAAAGTTGGCTGTAAGGGTTGACGAACTCGCCCTCGGCGTTGTACATGCTGGCCTAAAAATGGAAAAATTGAAAGGATGCCTTGCAAAGAATACCTGTTCGTCCTCGAGCGTCTGCCCAAAGTTGGTGCTCACGGGGGGCTCGTCGAGGAGCATCCTCGTCGCAAAGGCCAGCGCCTTTATCGCATCACTAAAAAAAAGAAAATAATATTTTATTTCCGGGAAGTTAACGAACCCTAATGCACCAGCAGTCTCCGAGAACAAGCGGCCGAACCCGATCCCAATTGTGCGCTTCTCGTCGGCCGTCGTCACAGCCCTAAAGGCTGGGGGTTTGGAAGAACATCGGATAAGCGGTCCGCTACCGATTTGAGGTCTCAAAAACTGGAATAAGCTCCAAGATTAACCAACATGTATTGCAGGCGAAGCCAAAAATATAAAACATCATATAAAAAACCGTCAAAAGGTATCAGCTGTGAAATAAGAGGTGAAAACGGCAACGAGGCGCCGACTTAATTTGAGTTTCTATCCTATTTTAGACCTGATGCACGATTTTAGCGTTAATTACTTGTTTTTGAATACCTCAAATCAGGATAGATCCCAAGAAGGGACTACAACCAGGGTTGCCTTCCTCACCTGCAATCGCACAAAGCCGGGCCCACGATCTTCTCCATAATCATTCGATAGAGGCCGGGCTGCATTTGCTCCAGGACCTAAAAGGAGTAAAGAATAAAAGTAACATTCGTACCTTGACAAACGTCTCGACGTTGACCACGACAACGAACCTAGCGACAAACACCAAAAAGTGCTTGTTGAAGCGCGGTGTTTTGCTGTCCTAAAAGTCACGAAATTGATGCGGAACAAAAGCCTAACCCGAAGCCTTTTCAAAATGTTGTTGAAGAGGATGGCGAACGGGTTGTCGATGCCCTGCAGTCGTTGCATGTGCGGCAGCAGCAGTGACGCCAACTTGAAGCCGTACAGTTCGAGGTTTTTCGAGCTGATCAGTCTGAACAACAAAATTCAAGGTCCTCAGAAAATGAGCCGAACCTGACATATTGGGTGACGAGCAGCGTGCTGTACGACTCGAACACCTTGTCCGGCAGCGCTTTCAGATAGATCTCGAGCAGCGACAACACGGCGGGAATATTGGCGCTCCTAAGAGGAATATGGGCTAGCTGGACTAAACTCACTTGGCCCAGAAATCCTGACGCATCAAGAAGCTCAGGAAGCCGAGATAGGCGTCCGCAGGCGCTCCCCGAGTAACACAATCAGCGAGCAGGACGCCTGGAAGATGTTCAGATAGTAACAGCCAACAATACCAGTGAGCTGCAGGGCATAGGGGATCAGATCTTGCATCTCTTGGGCCAAAATCATCTCGATGATGGGAAGGAGCGACGGGTCGAGGCCACCAGCAACATGTGCGGATGCCTAAAGATAATATTTTAAAAACAAAACCGTGTTACCTTTTTGATGAGTACGCACATCGTCTCGAACAGAAAGTGCGTGTGAATCGGGTCGGCTGGGTTTCGAATTGTCTGTTCCACCATTGACACGAGCTTCATCGCAATCTGTCCGCCGGCCGCGGCTGTGTTAGACTAAACACAACAAAAGTTAAACAGATACATTAAACGCTTACATCCATGATATTCACGATCCGCATCAGGGCCTTGATCAAGTAGTACGAGTTCTGCGACTT
Organism: Mesorhabditis sp. LJ9110; assembly: GCA_038088335.1. Lineage (NCBI taxonomy): Eukaryota > Metazoa > Nematoda > Chromadorea > Rhabditida > Rhabditidae > Mesorhabditis > Mesorhabditis sp. LJ9110. The sequence continues at coordinate 166,164 of JBBGBA010000201.1, forward strand.
TGGATCCGCATCAAAGCAGGCCACAAGCGCTGCCAGGAACGGGGCCACCGGAACGTTGGCCGCGGAGAACAAGGGTCGCTAAAACTTGATCCAAGAATTAAACGAAACCTTACCCCTTCGATTCGCATCAACAACAGGCGCTCAACGGCCCAGGCAGCGTATTTGTGGACCTAACGAACGTTAAGAGATTAGAAAAGGTGTGCCAACCTGAACATGACGAGAACCAAGCAGATTTAGCAGCAGCGGAATTGATTGAACAATGTCTTGAGGTGGTAGCTGCGTCCGGAAGGTGACCAAGAATCTAAAAAAAAAAGTAAAAAATGATAGTTATCAATCACTTGATGGCGTCGGCTTTGAGAATAGCGCTGGAGTCGATTTCCGTCGACAGCTCGCCGTACACCGCATTTTTATAGAAATCGGCGACGTTGATCTAAATCAATGTATTTTTCAAAAAATGTCAACAAACCAATTCGCTGGTGCTGGTGGCGCCCATTCGCTGCGTTTCCCCCTTCTTTGCCATGGCGGTGATCAGGCAGTAGACGACGTCCCGCTGCAGCCAGTTAGCTTCTCGTTTCAGCGAATCGTTGATGACCTAGAAACCGAAACTTTAAAGAATAATTTGAGGTCCCTACCCCGGCGAGCAAATTGACCAAGGCAGCCTCGAAGGTCTTGCAAAGATTCCGGATAAGATCGATGGCGCCGCGACGTCGAGTGCCCATATCCGTGCCTAGAACAACCAGACTGAAAGCTGTAATGCAAATTATACCTTCAATGTCCTTCTTCATATACTCCAAGGGCTCATCTTCAAACAGCTCGATGTCTTCTTCACTAAATCAGATACAGTCACCACTTTCGAGCACGAAAACTACCGGAGGGTCAGATTTTTGACGGCAATATCGATGGCGATCGTTTGCAGCACGCCTTCGCCCCGGAATAGGTCTTCATATTTTGTGCGCAGGCAGATGGCGGCGAGGAAGTCGAGTGCGGCACACACCAGCCCATCGTACCTAGAGGCCGAATAAAGTCTACATTTAAAAAAACTACCTAGTATCGCTGCCGGTGTTGACAAGAAGCCCCCAGATTCCCTCGATTAGCGGTCGCATGAACGGGGTGATCTCCTCCTCATAGCGCTGCGCGTACAGAGTCACGATCCCGCAGATTTCGGCCTGAAATTCGATTACAAAAAAGAATGCAAAAGGGAGTATAAAAAACAAGAGTAAAAAATGTAAGAGAACACCGGCAGGTCATGTAAGTAAGGATAGTTATTACCTTTAGCTTATCGAGTGGAGTTGCTTCTCCGGACGTGCTTCGCTGGCTGTCGACGGTCATGGCAAGCAACGCCATGAAGCCCTCCATCCACGGCTTCAGGTTATCTTCGAAATACTCGGGCAGGTCTTGAGATGCGAGCGAGTGGTAGATACGGGCGATCAACCGCAATACCTGAAAAAGTTAGAGGAAACTTGTGACAATCCCTACATCAATCCAATTGCCAGCGTCGCTAGACGAAAGCTGGTCCTTCTGAGGGATAATTTCCAGCATTTTGCCGAAAAGCCCGGTGAGCGGCTCCTGGACGGCCGTCAGACACAGCTTCAATTCGCTCCACAGCGCGTTTGACTTGCTCTCGTAACTAAAACACGATAAACTGGCCTAGAGAGATACCGTACCGATATTTCTCGAAGATTTGGTCCAATGTAGAAAGCGTGGCCACGATACGCTCAAAATTGTCCGAAGTCAGCTGCTCGGCTAGGATGCCGACTAGGTTTGGCCATTGCGTCGGAAAGTCTTTCTAAAGAAAGAGTTCATACAATAATTGTAATTTAACCTTCGCAATTAGAAACACGGTGTGCGAGAGCTGCTTTCGGAGGTTGCCGGAAGTAGTCAGCATGGCCTTTAGTGCCGTCTCGCGAATCGTGGCTTTTTCATGATCAGCCAACTCTTTCTCGGCCATGTCACCCTAAAGTTCAATAATGTATTTGCCAATCATAAGTATGTACCCATTGCCGCTTCACGAAATTCTTGGCCGAGATGGCTGCGGCGATACGAATATCCTGTGATGCCGACTCCGTGACGACCAGCTCGATTAACAAAGGGCCGAAGCCTAAACGTCTCAATTTTACCAACTTGAAAAACAAACCTGGGACAGATTCGAGGTTAAATAGCTCGCCCTCAGCCGTTTTTCGACGATTCGAATCGGGTTGCAACGTTTCCTGGAGCACTTGCGCTAGCTTTTGCATGTCCGCAGAAGCCATTTTCTGAAATAAAAAGCTTATTGAGAGGTAAGCATCAATCAGAAAGATAGCTGAACAAACATAAGTCATCGACAATATAGCTATGGCCTAAATGACTCATATAATGATTAAACGACTTCTAAAAGCAGGAAAATTTAAAGTAACGGCCAGGCGGCAGGGAATAGACTTTCGTAAGCGGTTCTATTTGGCGCCAGCCGAAAGGGCCTCTTTTCCCCCTCTTCCCTCACAGCCAAAAAAGCCCCACCGCTGACCACCGTCGTGAAAAAGGGGCGCAGAAGCGAGTGGAATCAAAATTGAGGCAAATTGAAGCGCTGCGCGCCTCGAAAGGAAAAGCAAACTAAATCCAAGCGAAAAGTCAATTAAAGTGAAAAGTATAAAAATAGTAGTAAACCTAGAGAATGCATGAAATATTCAGACTACTCAACTAGAAAAAGAAAATTGCTCGAAGTCGGCCAAAATTGATTTGCAAGAGACGATTTGTAAAGGTACGAGCAACAACAATGACGGAAGTTCTTGCTGGAACCGCGTGTACTGCAACGGAATCCGAATTTTTCAAGATTTTTTTGGTTTGGAAAGTACAAATTTAATTTTGAAATTGCAGTATTTTAAAAAAAATTTGGAGATTTCGCGCTGGCGAAAATTTGGCAGCTAACGGTTCGGAATCTTCTCTCTTCCATCCTTCTGTTCTGCTTGGAAGCTTTTCGGTTTTTTCCGTAAAGCTCCTCGAAGGTTCATGTCCATGTTCATCAATTTTTGGGCCTTGAACCTATGCAGACAATTCTCTCTCACCTGCTAGCAGTTTTGTACCTCCATGGTTTCCTCCTTTCCATCTCCTCCAAAATAATCCATTTCTTGCAGGTTACCGTCCTGTTGCCCGCACGCAATATGGCCGGAACCGACGCCGGGGTGGAGGCAGAAGCCGCTGCTCCGGATCAGCAGAGTCCGCACGCCGCAACGGAGACCGTAAGGAAACTTTTTTTGCTTTTATTGAGTACTTTCCAGGCAACGGCAGGTCCAGGCGCGTCGACGCTCTCGCAAGACCCCACCAACCCGGGCGGTACAGCTGTGGTATCTATCTAAGCGTCTGTCCCAAATTTTTGATTCAGGCGACGAGCAGCAGCTCTCAAAAACGGCTCGCCCCAGTCAGCGAGGCCGGCACGAATGTAAGCGATGAACCGCCGCTGAAGACGATCAAGTTAGAACAAGGTAAATGGCAGAGCACAACAAGCGATGCCTTGTTTGCTTTCTTCGCTGTGGCTGCAAGTGGCTTCCTGGGATTTAGCGATTATGCCTTAGTCCCACTAATATAAAACCCAGTTGTGATCGACTAAGATTACGGAATTTTATGGTAAAATTGTTTTTTTTTACCAATTGGACGGGTTTTTAGCACAGAAGGTGCGCTTAAAACGACTCAGAATATAGAGACAGTATTGATAAAAATTTGCTTTCAGAGGAGATCGCGGTGATTGAACCGCTGCGCAACGAGTATCCCGAGGTGCTCAAGCCCGAACCAAGCGACGAGCCGCCGGCAGCCATTCCCGATGCGAATCCGAGGCCCGCCGTCGATGCTAACCACAACGCCCCGGGAGTCTCGTCGAATCCGCCGACCCAAGTCATCTTCGTAGCTGGCCTGCCCGACAAGGTATTTGCTACTCGTCCACCACTGTGTTTAGATCACCGAAGGCGACCTGGTCGACCGATTTTCGAAATTCGGGATGGTCGACTACGTGGAAATCAGCCATCTGAACAGACACCACGCTTTCGTCGAGTTTCACGTTAGACCCTTGATTTTTCGAAACAAGTTTTTAGGGTTTGGAAGGCGCCTTGGACACGTTAGAGGCGGTATCACGGGGAGAAGTGATTTCTATCCACGACAAGCCCTTGATGGTCGTTTATTCGTGAGTTTCGCGCTGTCACACTTGTATTTTTTTTTGTAGAAAGATCAAAACGATTGAGCGCAAGGCCCTGGAGTCTGCGGTTCCGTCGCCGGTGCTGTCGGTGACGGTGAAAGAATTGAATGGGTACTATCTGCGCGCCGAGACGTTCCACAAGATTGCCTGCGAGTTTGGGAACATTACGAAGATAGTCGTCCTGCGCCGCAACCTATACGTTCAGGTATTTATCGCTAGTGTCCGAGGCAGATGTTTTTAGGCGCTGATCGAGTTCACGTCTATCGATGAAGCGAAGACGGCCAAGTACGCGCTGAACGGCGAAGATATCTTCAACAATTCGTGCAGCATCCGTGCCGAGTTTTTCCGGGAAAACAACGTGCGCATTCGGGACCTGGACGAGGACCATCGAGTCTACAATCCTGACGGCAGTGCGTTTTTTCTGTGGGGAAGGATATAGGTCCTTTGAAAGGGGGTTTTTTGCACGAAATCGCGCGGAGAAACTTTTTTCTCTAAGCCCTCATATGCCGATTAATGATATAGCAAGCATATTAGAAGTTGAAAAACTATTAAAAAAAAACTGTGACCGTTTTGAAATTAGTCCTGATAATTGTTTTTGTGATTCGCTTGTAACACGCCTTTTCCAGCGCCCGTTCCATTGCCGATGCCATACGGGATGCAGCGAGGCCCCGTTCCCCATCCTGCTTATGAACAGGCGGCATACGCTTCGATGGGGTAACTAGTTTAGTTTTTTATAATTTATTTTTCTTGGTTCAGATACCCGCGTGATCGAGCCTACCCCGGCATGGCGAATCCGGGATTCCCGCCTCAAATGTATGGATTCTTCCCCGGCACCCCACACCCTACGGTAATTTGAAATTCCGGGAATTTGGCGCTTGCGCATTATCGGGGGAGGGGGGATTTTCGATGGGACAGTTTGGAAGAAATACCAAATTTTGTCGATTTTCTCGATTTTGATGGATTTGAGCGGGATTTTGACGTTTTCGCGCTTGAAATATAGTGAAATTTACCAAAAAAAAAACACGCAATAAGAGTACGCAATATCACGTTGCTAGGCATTTTTTTCACCTAATAATAGCGAGTAACCCTCTCCATGCCCGATAATGCGAAGGCGCCTGATGTGCATTATTACAGTCGTGCGAACGTCTATGACCTATAATTTCCATTTCAGCCGGCGCCGCGCCGTGGAGGCCCTCGTCGTTCCGGCTTCGACCTGCCCGTCCCGCGCTGGCCCTAGCTACCCTGATTTTTAACCCTAAACGCGCATGTATTTTGGATGCTGTTCTCACTTGTCCGTTGTTGCTGTTGATTTTTGCGACTTTACTTTTTACTTCTGCACCCCGTCCGATAAATGTTCAGTGTCGAGCCCCCGGTTGGTGGTGGTGGATAGGCAGGCAGGCAGGCTGCATCTGGACTGCAGCGAGTTTATTTCGTGACAAGCGACGCTGCACATAATGTTAACGGGTTTCTAATTATGTTTTTAATGAATAGTTCGGCGGGTTATAAGTGGTCCGGGCGTTCAGTGGTACTGGATGCACGAGGTCGTCTGGCACGTCGTACAGTACTGAAACGAGGCCAAATGTTGCGGGTCGTTTGGAAGAATGTTACCGAAGAGGTGAAGGAGGAGCCGGTCGCCGAGTCGCTGAGCACCTGGTGGAGGTTTTATTATTATTTTACCAAAACTGCATATACCCCTGCCGACCATCGCTTACTGTATCTCGGTTCCCCTTTATGTTACAAGGGTGTAACGTATACGAAAATACTCGCCAGAGCAAGACGAATATGCTTATATACCTTACACCACTGTAGACCAACAGGGAGCCGAGATCCGAAAGTTTGGGGCCGGCTGGGTTTTACCCTAGTTTTATTAAATTTTACTGTTTTTATGAAGCGACAACACGGCCTTACCGAGACCACCGATCGGTCCATGCAGAAGCTCTCGTCGATGCCGCTCGTGTCGTTGCCCATCATCTCTGCACTGCTCGGCGATCGGTCGGCCGCCCTGTGGGGAGACGCAGCTAGAAGCATGGTTTTTGTAAGACTACTTCACCAACCCGTCATAAATTTTAATATGGATTTTCGTGAGGATTGGGAACTTCGGGATTTTCGGTAGTCGTTTTTGCATAACAAAAAGTCATGGAAATCCTTGGCAACTTCAGAACCAAAAAATAAATATTTATCGACCAAAAGTGGCCGTTTTTTGGCCAAAACGTCGACTTTTTGAAAATTCTTGAGGTTTTTATAGTTTAAAAATAGTCTTATTTTAATAAAAATACTGTTAAAATATGTCCTATTAAGTTACTAGGCATTCTAGACTTCGACAAAAAATATTTTGTTGACAAAATCGCACCAGGTACGCTCTCCGTGCACAGCTTCGCGTCGGGCGGCGGCCGGAAGAGACGATCAGCTGAAAATGGGTGAGCTAAAGTGCTATCAGCGAAGCCCACTCGATGAGGCGGCCTTGCAGACGCCTTGCGTATCCACCACGTCGACGCTAAAAATTCATCGTTTTTAGCGCGCACGTCAAGAGGCCAACCCGCCGACCCCATAGCACAACGAGCTCATCTGCTTGGCCGAGTGGGCGGCCAGAATATCTGAAAAAAGCCCATAATAATAATAGCAGTTAGCGAATTTACCAGGCGGGATCTCGCGCGCCGTTTTCACGTCGGTCCAGGAAATTACTCGGGCCGTCGCCACGTCCAGCGACCTGCACGGGAAAAAATCTGTTAGATCTTTATTCCCCGTTCGGATACAGGGGCTTACAGTACACCAAAATGCTCGCCAGACGATAACGAACCTTTTAGTATACCTTACAACACTGTAGCACAACGGGGAGCCGAGATACACGCAATTTTACGCGGATTTTGAGATTGAAAAGTTCGAACAAAATGGTTAAAATTTTCCAAGATGTTGTATTTGTCGCCAAAAAGTGTAAAAAAAAAACATAGGCTTAAAATAGTGAAGTATGAGAAGCTCAAAAAGATGTTTACCGCTTCTGAGAATTTGCAAATTTGAAAAAATTTTGGATCAGTATGAATTTTTGACTATTTAAATTTTGAGTTTTTTAACGATTTTACGCCTTTTTGTAATCAAAAACGATTAAAACACGATCGAAAATAGCCTCGTTTTATGCGAAAGGTAAAGAAAGCTCATTTGCGCGCAAAACAATCTGGAAAAACCGACTCGATCTGCTCGTAGAGGCTGCCCAGAGAGTCAGCCTGAAAGCAAGAAAGTTGGAATACCTTTCAACACGAGCCTACCATTTGAGCTGAACGAGTAAAACAATGGCCTTGTGGGCGGGCAGACGAAAAGCCCGCCACTTCCGGTAGGCGCCTAGAGAATAGTATGCAAACACCGCAAAATTGAATAATTTTCATTAAAAGCTAATTTCCATAGCTAGCAAATCATTTAAATAGGTTCTTCGGCGAAAATCCCCCATCATTAGCACGCGCATCACTTGCTAGAAAATGGACTCCCCGCGTCAGCCGCTCCTTTCCAAGTGTGAGTTTCTTGCTTCGAGTTATATTTTTGTTTTGTTTTGCAGCTTCCGAGCAGCCGGCCGCCGACAAGAGCACGAAGAGCATGGCCAGCCCGGCGGCTCAGAAAAGCGCCACCAAGTCGGTCGCCTTCGACAAGTCGACCAAATCGGCCGCCAAAGACGTGAGCGTTTTTTGCTGGCTTTTCCGACGGTATTCCTCTGATAGCGGGGGGTCCCTCCCCCGCTCTCAGTCCAGTACCTTTTCCCGTTACAATTTCACCTTCAGACGTCGGAGAAGAGCCAGAAAAGCCAGAAGAGCACGCTGAGCAAGGCGGGCGACGCGAACAAGTCGCAGACGAGGAGCGTCGCCGACAAGAGCCAGAAGAAGAGCGTCCGCCTCGTCGACCCGAACGCCAAGGACGGCGATGGGCCCAAGCGCAAGGGGCCCAAGCGCGAGGACCCGGCCATCTACCACTGGACCCCATCGTATACTGGTGAGTATTTCGTGTGGATAAAATCACGCCTAAAATACTACACAATCAACTGTTTTGGTCAAATTTCGAGCCTTTTTCAACCATAAAACGTTATCTATAAAAAAATAGTGTTTGTGTGTGTGTGTGTGCCACTTTGCATCCACTTCCGTCTGTCTGTCCGGAGGATATCTCAAGAAGGGACGGTATTAGGCTACGTATGATACGTCATTAGGTGCGTAATGGTCTAGGGATCACTGCACACATATCAGATTTTTAAAAATTAGCCATTTTCGCAATTAAATTTAGGTTTTTTGTAAATACTCTTTGTTGGGTTTATTAGCATAGACCGGAAGTGAGCTGTCCCCTATATAAAGAGGCCGAAGAGGTTGTTTCGCATTTTTTTTTGTCTTCTGAATAGAGGACAATTATGCAAATGGAAAAACAGCATGTGGTCCGAGACGGGGCCAGGGTTGAAAAGTCGCGAAGCGGCTTTTCAACCCTGGTAAAACGTTAAATTTGCAAAATTTCACTTTAAAAACGCGTTTACCTATATTTTTTTCTAGCCGCCATGATCTGCTACCTGCTCACGCTGTACGTCATCATCTTCGTGTACATGCTGATCGTGATGGTGCCCACCTACCACCTCTACAAAGGCGCGCCCACGCACACCGGCTACGGCTCGTTCATCGGCGTCGTCCCGGGTATGACCTACTAGTCCACTGAGTGAGATTACATACTTTTCAGCCGTCTACATCGAGCCGAACCCGGACGCGGTCATCGAGAAGGCCGGCGGCGAGCTGAAGTACAACACGGAAAACTTTGCGTCGTACTCGGCGTTGATGCGCCAGATGCACTCCTTTGCCCAGAGTAAGAATGCGTACTTTTTCGCATTTTAACCGGAATCAAGGGTACAATGGGACGCGCAAAGCGTGCTCCCGCGCACGCATGGCCCAACTGGACGGGAGGTGAGATTTAATACTATTCCCTGGCAGCTCATTCCGGATTTTGGTTCTGGTTCCTTAGCGGGGTTCCTTCCTTTGTTCATCCTGACTCCCAGCATAGCAAAAATACCGGTAAGACTCTAGTTTACCCCCCCCCCCCCCCCCAGACGCCCCCTTTCTCTGCGCCCTCTCCCCCAGGCCTACTATCTCTTCGCCTGCGTCCTCTCCACCCAGGCCTACTATCTCGCCTGGGGTAAACTAGAGTTTAGCCAAAATACCCTTTTCTATAGCGCTTTTAGCATTTTGACGACTGAAAGTTCGTAACAATAATTTAAACAAATTAAAAAGGTTTGAATTTGGTAATTTTCACAGATTCTGACCAACAATCCAAAAATTTTCGACATTTAAATGATTTTTGATTCCTAAAAATGCGTAAAATCGTATGATACGATTGGGGGAAAATCCCCCCGCACCGGATTTTAATATCCTCGCCCTACCCGAGTTATTTGCCTTTTCTAGGTTCACCAACGAGACGTGCCCGGCCGTCGACCCCAACGAGAAAAACCCGTACCTCGGGCTCGGGATCTGCGAGCTGACCGAGTGCGACAGCCAGCCCAATTTTTATCCGTTACTAGGTTCAACATTGGGCGCGAGGACTACCACTTTGGCTGGGAGTACGGCACCCCCTGCCTGGCCGTCTCTATCACAAAGGTATGATGTTTTCGCTCAAAAATCTTGTTTACCATCTTTTTTAATCCCAACTCACGTTTCTAGATTCTCGGCGTCTACCCGGACGACCTGACCCAGTTCTACTTTGACAGGAAGGCGGCGCCTAACAGTTCAGATTACCCGTCGTCAATCCAGATTGTACGTCCTGGCGTTGTGTGCCCAATCGCCCATTTTCTAGGACCACATCCGCTACGTGGAGCAGACGCAGGAGTACACCCTGGCAGACGCCATCGAGATTCTGGAGCATCGCTGTGCCAGTGAGTTGCAGTGAGCTGAATTAAGCCAAAAGCTGTGCTAGTTGACAGCGAAATCAAAAAAAATCGCCTGGCTCTGCAAAAGCGACCTGATTTCTTCAAATATAATGCAATTTTGACAAAAATATCATACCCGACTTTTAGGCAACAACACGCAATACACCATCGAAGATTGCTGCGAGTGGTACCGCTTCAACGTCGAGTGCTGGGCGGATGACGCCAAGGTCGCTACTAAACCACAGATTTGCCCACCGCGTGGCCCGTCAAATCGCATAAAAAAGCTTATAGACGCCCATTTCTTCCAGGTGGTCATCAGGCAATACCCGGTACTTGGCGCCTCGCTTTGCCCGCTGCCATACTGGAATCAGACCGGCCATCAGCACCCCTACGTCACGCTGCAGCTCGAGAATATGCCCTCAAACAAGGAGGTTAGTATCGGCGCCCCTTTCCGTCGCAACCACCAACCTAGGTGAACATCTACTGCAAATCCAAGGCTCGCGAGTGGCAACAGTTCCCGAACGATGAGGATAACGTCAAGCGCATCACCATCACGCTGCAGGCGTTCAACCGCGAGAAGCCGGCCCCGCCGCCGAAGGCGCACTGGGGTCCCCAGCCCACGAAGGCCACCGTCGTGATTCCGGCGGAGAATGAAGGTGGATGAGGGCGCGCCGCTTTCCGTTTCACTACCTGCTTTCAAAAAAACGGCTGAACTCCAGATACCCCCCAGCTGACCCACTTCGATCTCGCCCTGTTCATCTACAGATGTGTGTAGTATACGAAAATACTCGCCAGAGCAAGACGAACATTTTGGTTTGGCTGGGGGACCGCCCTCCCAAAAAAAACACACTAAACCTTCAGGCAACTCCACCGTGTCGCCCTCCACCACCAGCGCCCCAGAGCAAAAGAAGCAGCAGCCTTAGTCGACGACGCCGCGCCCCAAGGGCTACCAACCTCCACATCGAACCAACCCACTGACACCCCGACCTAACCCCCCGCTCACTCGTTTTGCGTTTTTGTTTCGCTGACAATTCTCTTTTTCGCGTTTGAGTTGGGAATAAAGTCTTCGGTGGGGCACACCCGTCTTGGATACGTAAACTTTCCGTACGCCTTGAAGAAGCTAAACAGGCAATCGATGTGCGACGAGTAGACGCTGAACGGCTTGAGGCCGAGAATGAGCACCTGCTGAAGGAGTTGGCTGGGTTGAGGCAGATTAGGGATGAGCTGAAGATTGAGGTATGGGGAGTTTGACATTATCGGGGGGGTGGGGTCACTTTTGGCTTATACAAGAACGTACGGGATATCCAAGGCTGTAACCATCTGGTAATTAATCGGTGACGCGAGGGAAAGAAAATTTCTCTGCGTGTCGCCCTTGCGCACGTACTCTGCGATGTTGGCTACGTGCCAAAAAGTCGATCAGGGGTGATCGACCTATGCCGTCGGTATCCCTTTAAACCTAAGTCCAAGCTAGGCTTATCTTGAACTTCTACTTGCCTTACGAGGTCAAAATAGTACCCTTTTCGGGGTTGGCTTAGAGCTAAACTTAGCCTGGTTCAAGCTAACCTTCGTTTGCACGCAGGTAAGCCTAAGCTTAGCTTAGCTTTTCCAGAGGCCGAGCTTAAAAAACGGCATTTGGACAGTCTTGTAGTCAAAATCCGGACTGTAATCCGACCTCTAATCATTGCGTGTGTGGATGAACAGATGTGAAGATTTGATGTGCTTTTGCACGTATGTTGGTGGTGCTGTCTCTTCTGTGCTGCCTGCGACTCCAAAGAACATTTATTCGACCACAGGCGCCCAATTAACAAAACCGCGTAGTTTTTTTACAAAGACAAGTGAACGATAAGGAAATGGGCAATGTGATGGATGGCTTGACGACTTTCAGTTGCAGCTGGCCATATCCTGCAGCTGATCGAATTGGTACTCCGAGCACGGCGGCATGTTCAACGGGGCAAAGGCGCGACCGCCCACCTAGGAAGGGATGTTTCGAGAGTGAAGTACGCAGCTACATGGGCCTGGATGTCGTTGACGGCCTGTCCCATCGTGGCCATGTTGAAGACGGGCGCCTGTGGCTGCTGAACCTGCTGCGCAGCAGCCATGGCGGCGGCCTCAGCTTCTTGGATATCGGCAGTCACGGCCGAGTCGACGACGTTCGGCTGGTAGTTGCCAAAATGGTAATTCGAGGTGGCGTCGCGAGCCTTAAAATTGAGTTCAAATTAAATTAATTTAGATAACTACCGCTTGCTGGTAGTAGGCGGGCACCATGCCGGTGTGGTACGCAGCGATCATGTCATTCGGGACACCACCGACGTACGTCGACATGCCGAGGGCCGGGCGGAAGGCAGGGCGAGCCGGGGCAGCGTGCTGCTGCGGTGGCGGGGCGGCAAACTGAACCTTCTGGTTGACTTGGCCCTAAAAACGGAGGTGACGAAACCACTGCATCAGTTACGCGATTCTCCTGCTCAGCAATGACTGGCTGCTGAGCGGCTTGAGCACGGGCCATCTGAGCTGATGGAAGCTGGGTGGTCTCCATGGTCGACTGGGCCGAAGGGGTGGCCACGGGCCCAGTGATGAGAGGCTGCTGACGCTCGCCGGGCGGAGCATAAACTAATTCCGCAATTTTAGGCAAAAAAACTCTTGCTTACGCGACTTCTTCGGGCCGACAGGGGCGGCAGTCGGGGCGCGGGCATAGTTTTCCTCAAGCTGCTGGAAGGCGTACGCCGATGGCTCGTAGGCGAACAGGGCCGGCGCTTGATGGGCACAGCCTGGCAGCAACCGGGGTGACGGCGGGGCTGTACTGCTTGTACGGGCAGTTCGCGTCGTCATGCTGGTGTTCCGGCTAAAAGCTACCTTTAGAAAGCGATGATTGAATGAAGCTGATCAGCAACAATACCCACAACGGACTGCGGGTACGGGGTGGGAATGTGCTGGGTGGCGGGCGTGGGCGGAGGGGCCATCATCGGCTGGTTGTAGTCGAGGTAGTAGGCGGCGGGGAGCACGGCGCCACGGGCGTACGACGAGTAGACAGGGGTCGGCTCGACAGCCGGCTTCGGCGGCTGGGGTGCCGGTTGCTGTTGCTGAAGCTTCGACGGGGCCACGGGGATGGCAGTCTTTGGCGCAGGGCTTGGAGCAGGAGGCTGAGAAATATGAATTTTGTTTTAGCAAGACACCATCAATGAATGGCCCTGAATACTCACCTCCTCGACGGCGTTCAGCTGGGCGGCCTGCTGCGCGTACATGCCGGGGCAATAGCTCGACGGGATGTAGCGGGCAGACATCGTCGGCTCGAGTGTCGAATGATTTTCTTGGTGAGGGTTTGTTTTCTTTTATACTCGGGGAGCGGCAAGTTAACTTCCGGTCATTCTATTAGCAGATGCAAGCTTCTTTATGCTCAAGAAATGGCTAACACCAGGTTCAAATTTAGTTCTGCTAATTAATTTGGCTTGCGTCGGAAGTTTTCGGTGGCTTGACTTTCGTGTACTTGAGATTCTATTTTTGGTTTTCCATCAAAAGTTACTTTGTTTCGGCAGCTTTAAAAAACTCTCGCTTTGCTACTTTTCCTGCTGCTACCTCTCTCTCTCTCTCTCTCTCTCTCTCTCTCTCTCTCTCTCTCTCTCTCTCTCTCTCTCTCTTCTCTCTCTCGCTCTCTCTCTCATTCTAGAGCTGACTTCCTTGATGATCCTCAAACTATTTTCCACAGTTTGCCAGAGTTCTTTTCTTTTTTACGAGGTAGCGCAGGTAGCGTTCTTTTCTTGTACATTTCTCGCAGTCAAGATTTATCCAGTTGCATCAAAAATTTGGTTAAAATCTAGGATTGTCCATGAGTTATCGATAGGTTGATTGCGGCATCGAGGGCATCATGATATCTATTCCACTTCATAAGGGCGACCGGATAGCCAACTGGAATTGGTAGAAATGTTGAGGGTCGTCAGACCATCCGCGGCCATGATTTGCAGTCATTTCGTCTAAATTCATCTCCCCGATTAGTCTGCCGAATGCTGTTGGTGTACGCTAATATTTCTTCTGCCCATTTTGCACTCCTTTTACCCAGAGAATGTCAAAACAAGGTTTTTCGATGATTAGTTATCAAAACATCTCCCCCCCGCCCCTCTAACTTCACAGGTCAGTGCATCCACCCGAAATCCACTCGGAATCCCCGAGGGGATCGAGGGGAATTCCACTAGCTGACGCGAGTGGATTCCACGTGGAAATCGAGTGGATTCCGGGTGGAACGCATGGAAATCGAGTGGAAACCGAGCGGATCCGGTTGGTTTCCACTCGATTTCCAATAGCCGCGTCGCATGGTGATCGCGTCGAGTCGCGTTTCCACTCCATTTCCACTGCGTCCACCCGATTTCCACCCAATGTCCATGCGTTCCACCCGAATTCCAGGTGGAATCCACACGGAATTTGGGTGGATGCACGGACCTGTGTTGGCAGGGAACAGTCCGATCCGAGTGATAGTTAGACCATTCGAAAGCCCGGTACAACGCGAGTTTGAAACTATCTGTAAAATGAAGTTTTTATTTCGACGCGCCATTTTGCAACGCATCTAACAACATTTAGGAGCGGTGTCTGCATCTAATTAAACTTCCATAACATAGACACCCGGTAGAACCCTAATTAAAACCATAAACAGGATTCGGGGAGATGAATTGCGACGAAATAAAGCTTCACGCGTCGCCATGCTTTGCCATTCCGGCAAAGTAAAAAAATTCCCGAGCACTTACGTAAAATTTGAATGCAGATGCAGATGGCGACGATAATGCTGCCGGCTTTATCCTGGAACAAGACCGCCATGGCAAACCCGATTAACGTATTTTTTTGCGAAGCGCCTAATCGTGCGTCGTCGCGACATTTCAAGTACAATAAAAGATACGCCTTTTTTAGGGCGACAAACCTGTTGGCCAACTTCATAACACCCACCGGCGCCGAGAAAATGACGAAAAACGCGCGCTGCCTTTCATTTTTATGCACACTGGTTACACTCCATGAAAAAACTATAGACCCCCCTGCCCCAAATCTACGGCTTTTTATTAAAACCTACCTACAAGATAAATGTTTTGCCCAAAAATGGCCGATTTTCACCAAAATTTTAAATTAAATAATTTTGTAAGTTTTTCTAACTTTTCTAAATTTCTCTTGCACTAAAAATCTAGTGACTTTCGCTAAAAACACATTGAAATCCTTGGTGTCAGGTTACAGGGCATTCCTGGAACAATCTGAAAAACCCCGGGACAACTCCCATCGCCCCCGATAATGCAAACGCACTGAATACAAAATCGCTCACCTCACTGCTCAAATACGGGTACAGGCAAACGAGAAGAATGACCATGGGGAAAAAAAGAAATTGGTAACTGGGATGGTCGGGCCTTTTCGGAAGCGGTGGTTGTGTCTGCGTCGCCCAAATCTGAACGTCCACATTATCCAGAAATAAAGTTGATTTACATCTTTAATTCTAGCCAGATTTGAGAAGCGCCACGCGGCTTTTCGCCTCTAGGTTCCATGACAGACTGCAGCAAGCCTTGAACACTCAAGTAACCTGCGGATTTTGCATAATCTGCAGTTTTCACGAATTTCGGTGCTAAAACACGGAGGGTAGATCATTGAGTTTACGCGTTTTATTTGCGCCAGGAAAAGCAGCGTAAAAAATTACCGAAGCGTGTCTCGGAAATTATTTTACGACCATGATGTAGCTAATCCTACTATATATAAAAAAATAGTGTCGGTGTCTCTGCCACTTTGCATCCACTTCCGTCTGTCTGTAGGGAGGTCGTACCTGGACGAGGCCCAGGGGTGAAAAGCCGCGGAATGGCTTTTCAACCCTGGTCTCTAACTTAGTTTGATCGTTAATTGTAAGGGTTAACTGACATGATTCGGGGGTTTTGCATTGGGCTGCGCTGAATTGCCTGATTCAGTCTGCGGCTTGAGTTCGTCCATAACCGGACCCGTCGAAGACCCTTCAGCCATCTGCAAAATATCCATTTTTTGTCGGCATTTCTTTGCTAGCTAATTACCGTATTTCCTCTATTTAAATTAAAAACAAATTTATGCAAGTATAATATTATCAACTATAATAATTTTCTTGAGGCGTCAGAGTGTGTGTGTGTCAGGTCGTGAATTCAACTTGAAGGGAAAAGGAGCCAGAGCTTAGCTCTCTCCGGATTCGGATAGAGCGTGGTCAGAAACCCCCAAACTGGTAAAAAAAAATTATGAAAAAGTTTTAGTTTAAATTATTAAATTTAACTCGGAAAGTTTTTTCCTTGGTATACTAAGGAAAAGTAAAAGGGGTGGGGGACGGAGGCTGGGGTGATTTTAGACATAGTGAGCCAGGTCGCGCGCGTTTCGGCGAGGGGGAGGGGACGCACAGGGGGTGGCCCGAAGTCCAGCCGCTTGCAGCGGCAAAGCCGCTGTAAGCGGCTGGTATTAGAAGAAATAAGTTAACCCATTTTCCGAGATTTTTAGCGCGTTCACACAACAAAAAAGCGCTGCTATCAGGTCATGCCGAAAGCTGAAACCTTACCTTTGCTTCGACATCTTCGTTTCGGTTTGAGAACGGAAGCGGATACGTAGTAATCTCCCTGTTTCTCCGCGATTTCAACATTTTCTTTATAAATCCGGCAAACGACATGTCGCCGCGAAATTGATATGATGAATTAGAATAAGAAAAGCGAGGTTAGGACGAGTGCGAGGGCTAGACGCTGGGCCCTACGGCTAGCGTTTGAGGGTGCGTTGACCTCTGAATGACCCGCTCTCTTTCGGGTACTTTCTCATGGCCTATCCTGCTGCGGGTGTTCTCGACGGGGGATGGCAACATCTGTCTCCCACTTTCTGAACCTTGTTCTCTCTCTCTCTCTCTCTCTCTCTCTCTCTCTCTCTCTCTCTCTCCCTCTCTCTCTATCTCCCTCTCTCGATCCTCCTCTTTCCAATGGCGTTCTCAGGATTTCGATAAACAAGGCTTACAAACTTCGGGCCGGTTTTATTCATCCTTAGGGTCCCTGACGGCTTAGTAGCATAATGTGAAAAACAAGAAATTTTCTGATTCTTGCCTGTTGCACTCGCGCGGTTGGGCGGGAGAGCGGAACTGTCCGAAGGACCCGGGCTATCCAAAAGTATTCCAGCGCACAAAGCCCGCGAAGCAGGTTTTTTAGGGCGCTGGTTCGACTATAAAACTTCGGATGTTACTCGGTTTAAAAAGGTTTTCTGTTATCCTTGGGGACGGGCAGGTCGACTTCCGGTGATGACTTCGAGGAATGCAAATTACTTTTCCCATGTTTTCTTGGCGCAACCACTAACTTTTACTTGTAAAGCTTTTTTCAGAAAATGGTTTAGCTCGAAACTTGTATCTTTATTCCGAGTATAAAATTATTTCTTAGCAATGTAGACATTATTGACAGAAAGATAATCCGAAGTGAGCGTGTCGACGGAGGAGAAGCCGGATTGCTTCATCAGATTCTGCGCGCGCTCTTGGCCCCACATGGCGCCGAGGCAGAGCGCATCTAAAAGAAGCGTTTCGGGGTGGAGTTGATGGCTTTCAAAACTTATAAAGTAATGAATCTTTTTTTACATATGAAAGATCGGCTTGCTGACCTGGCAGATTGCTTCCGACCGGCAGACAATGGAACATTGAGCAACCGTAGAACACGGATGACAAAAGGGGGTTGGCGGCTTTATCCTGCAGAAATATAGATATTTCACGTTTGTGACGTTTTATGAATTTCTAAATCTTTTTTGAGAACCAACCTTTGCCACGTGACTCGTGCCCTTGATTTCGATCATGGCGAACAGGCAGCCCGGTTTCAAGACACGATGGATTTCTTTTAGGCACTGGAATTGGAGCTTTTATGATTTTTTCCTTAGAAGTTTTTATCATTCTACGCTGCTTTTCGCTTTCTGAAATCTCTTTCCTGCGAGTGAAACATTTTTTTGCAAATCTATCCGGATAGTGGCAGGTTAGGGGAATAAATCGTTGATCTAATTAGCGTTAGAACCTAAAAAAAGTCCAGAGGGACCAATGATCGAGAATGAAATCTTGGTTAGAAAAGGTCAAGGGACTATAAAGTTAACAATCGCTAGTTTTTCGAGTAAAACCTGAAGTCTCACCAAATCTGGCCTCGTCTGATCGTGGCACGCATCAAAGATCGTCACAAAATCGAAGCTGTCCGCCCAGTTTTCCGGCATGGAGGCGGCGTTGCATTCGATGTATTCCTACAAATAAGGTAGATATTAAATCAATGAAACAATTGAATAGGTATACGCCAATTTTGATATTTTTAACACCTTACAGCATTTTCCGTCTTTTCATCGAGCTTTCGCTTGTTGGCCGTCTCGATGGCCGACGCGGTCAGGTCGAGGCCGGTGAAATGGCTTTTCGGGTAGGCTTTTGCTGAATTTGCCATTTTTGATGAGCAAGGTAAGCACGCTTGGTAGTGATATAAAATTTTTACTTTTGCATTATCGGGGGGCGATCTTTTTGTTGTTTGAGCCTAGAAATGTCTTGTAACTCCGTTTAATCGTGTTTTTAGGAAAGTTTAACTATATTGCAACTCGAAAAATTTCGCTAGAAAACCTTAAAAAATCTACGGGTCAGGTTTGCAAAATTTTTGAAAAAATCGAACGCGTGGTCAAAATTCGGCCATTTCTCGTCGAAAAATCTATTTTTTGCGTTTTTTTTTAATAAAAAGTTGTAAAGTTGCACGTTTCAGAATGGTAAAAAAGCATTTAGAAAGGGTTCCACTATTTATATTCGCAAAATTAGATCCCCAGAAGAAAAAAGTTGGTCTCCCCTCGATAATGCAACAGAACCATGAAATTATGTTTAAGTGTAAGGTTAACGGTGTTAATTTTCAAATACTTACCCAGCATTTGAACGTGAAACCCAATGCCGCAGCCGACATCTAAACACTTCATGTTGCCAGCGACCAGCTTTTCCTAAAGTCAAGATTTCGGAAATTTGCGCAAAAAACGCACGACAATGCCGTGACCAATCTCGGGGAGCAGCTTCGGGATCACCACCTGGTCGTGGGCGTTGGCTGGAAAATGGAGTTGAAAACCGGAACAAGGAATTCTCACTGCTTATCTGTGCCATCAGCTCGTAGAACGTAGAGAAATCGCTGTAATCCATGCCTAAATTTTTTTGGTAAAACCACGATTTAAATTAAATAACGGATTTAAAACTAAAAAAAACGTAATCCTACTATATATAAAAAAATAGTGTCTGTGTGTGTGTGTGTGCCACTTTGCATCCACTTCCGTATCGTTGTTCCAGTCGTATCTCTATAGGGGAAGAAGTTAGGGGCGGGTACGATACGTCATCATGTGCGTAATGGTCTAGGCATGACTGCACACATATCAGATTTATAAAAATTCGCCATTTTCGATATTAAATTTAAGTTTTTTTAAAACCCTCTTCGCTAAGAAAAATTAACATTGACCGGAAGTAGGAAGTCGCCTATATAAAGGGTCACAAGCGAATCATTTTCATTTTTTTGGTCATCTGAATTCAGCGCAATTATGCAAAGCGTAGAACAGCATGCGGTCCAAAGGGCAGGGTTGAAAAGTCGCGAAGCGGCTTTTCAACCCTGGTTTGAACTAAAAAAAAACTAACTTTAATTTAGGTATCAAATTAGCCTACCCAATCTCGGGTTGCTGGCATCGAACGCCTCTTGAAGCTTCTCCCGTCCATCGGAAAACAGCGGAATCATCGAGAACATTGGCACGAGGGCGTTGCCTTGTAGCGACTATAAAACGTAAGTTTAACAGCTGTTTATGGCTTTAAATGGTTAACTTTGGTTCTGTTGCATTATCGGGGGGAGGGCGAGCCTTTTTGTATAAGTTTAGAAATGGCTAATAATTTTATAGCAAGTGTTTTATTCGTGTTTTTAATAAAATTTAACTAGATTTCAACTAGCAACTTTTAAAACGTCGAAATTGTGGTAAAAAAATCGACATTTTTGTCTAAAATCGATATTTTTATATTTTTTTAGTATAATTTTGTAAAGTTTTCACGTTGAGGAATAGTTAAAACCGTTTAGAAACACTCCCACTATTTATATTTCTGAAAAATTAGCTCCTAAGAAATCAACAGGGTCCCCCCCGATATTACGAAAGAACCGACGTTTTTAATGAGCATTTACATACTTAAAAATCGAGGTTTTATACCTTCTTCTGGTCCTCGGTCAGCCAATATTTCTCCTCGTCATCAACCTGGAAAATTCCGGCACACGCCAAGCAGGCGCACCACTCGCGCACGTATCTGGAAAAAATCCGGATTGATCAGGTTTAGAAATTCTCTCTTACCTCGGCTTGCAATTGGCTTTCTGGGCCAATTCTTCAGGAGAGACATGGTGGGAGTCGGACGAGATTTCGAAAAGCACCTGTTAAATTTAATTTCTAAAAATCAGCTTGGTTTTCACCTCAAACAACCCAAGTTTCCGGCCAAGGGCTATCGCCAAGCTTGTCGTTCCGCCCGTCAGGTAATTCTGGAAATCAATTTACTGCAATTTAACTCGAATTTTTCTCCATCTACGCCACCGTCATCAACTTGTTTTCCAAAGCAAGGACTTGATAATATAAATTACCAGGAGCAGCTTGTCGTATTCGGTGGCCATGGTTGTTGACTTATCGAGAGCACGTGTAGAAATAGGAAATGTGTGAGAGTCAGGTAGTATCAAGACGGAAATAGGGGGCGGGCTTGTCGCTGAAATGATAAGCGTCGCGGCAGGAAAACATCATTTGAACTTGGGGGAATTGGGGTGGAGTTTCTAGCAGCAGATGGGCGATTCTTGGGATTTAGGGTATATCAACATTAATGGACGATAATTGAGTCAGGTACGGAACGAAAAGTCATACATATAAATGCGAAAAATCGCAATCGAAAAGCCTAGATCTGATACCTTTCCGAAAAGCTGCAGAATTCTACAAACTACAAAACAAAAGAATAGGCCTAAAAGCAAAAAGAATAAACCCTCGAAATGTCTATTAAGTAGTATTTTTGTGGTTATATCTAGTTGGTTATACTAGCAGTACCTGAATAGGAAGTAATTTTGTAGTGTTTTAGTAAAATAAACCAATATTGTAACCAGAAAAACTATTTTAAAACCTTTTAAAAAAGTTCAAAAACTCGAAATTTGGGTAAAAAACGACATTTTCATACTTTTTAAGAAACGCTTATAAAGCTTTTCGGTTTAAGGATAGTAAAAAATAGTTTAAAAACACTTTAAATATTTGTATTTGAAAATTGTGTCCTATCAAAGTCCCCCCCCCCCCGGTAACGCGAAAGAACCAAAAAATAAGGTAATGTAAATTTATTTTTTTTGTGGGCGATTCGATCATCCGGCGGTCATCCCTTTTCTACCCGCCGGTCTATTTGTTTTTTTTTGTTTAAAATTCAAGCCCCCCCCCGCCCCGTAGATGGCCTCGCGCTATTCTACAGGCTCCCCATCGACCGGGGCTTCGGGGGGCCATGGGTTGGGCCCTTTGTGGGCCCTTTTCACTGTTGACACAGTGCGGGATGGTGCCCCCCTCAGGCCGAGATTCCTCTATTTTCCAGTTGACAGTCACAGAGTCCGATCTCTTCTCCTCTCTTTCTTCTCTATGTTGACCCTCACAAAACATTGAGTCGCCCAAAGTAAAAATCCGCTCTTTTTACGGGGTGCACAAAGTGGCCAGTTAGGGGCCTCAGGGGGTGGTGGCTGAACTTGGGATTACGCTGGAATAACCCGGGTGTGAGCCCTTCTACTTATACCCGTGTCCCAAAAAGACGACCTCTAGCAGTACATCGGAGTGTCCGGTTTTTACGATTTAGGGATCGAACGAAAGCTCTCGGCGGGCTGAGGCACTATGTAATCTTCTATACTCGAAATTTTCATGTTTTTGCTAGATTTTGTATGTTTTTAATTACCTTTTTGCGAGCTATTACCCTCTCTCTCCCTCTCTTTCTCTCTCTCTCTCTCTCTCTCTCTCTCTCTCTCTCTCTCCCTCGCTCTCTCTCGCTCTCACTCTCTCGCTCTAGTTCTCTCTCTCACCCTCTCATTCTCTCTCTCGCTCTTTCACACTCACACTCTCTCTCGCTCTCGCTCTCCCTCTCTCTCTCGCCTCTCTCTCTATCGCTCTACAATTTTTTCTGAGATACCTCTCGGTTCCAAGTTCCACCTTCTCACAGCTTATTCGCGTATGCATGGGTGTGGGTATGGGGTATTTGTGATGAGAACTGGTCTCTGATACCAGATCAACACCACCCACTTCCTCCCGATCCCTCTCCAACCTGCAAATCCGGCCGCCAGCACCCTTTTCCAAGTCGACCCAAGGTATTCCGGTTGGTTGGTGCCCTGGGACTCTGGTCTTTCGAACCCTGTGTCATAGTCCTTTTCGTTTTAAAGAGAACAGCAAGGTAGAAAATGACCCCTTGCCTTTCCGTATTCTTAAAATTAAGAATTTGCTACCGTACCCGGTAGGTTGCACCAAATTTTTTGTTAGGATTTGCACACTTGTCGACGAAAGCCAGTTGTTACCGCACGGCTAAAAAGTATGCTTTCTGATATAGAGCATACGGTTTCTTTCAAAATATAAAAATTCACAATGTCGAAATTTCTTGACATCGAAATTCATAATGCCAAAATTTGCATAAGCGATTTCCCGTAAAATCCCCAAATTATCAGCGAAAAAATTTCGACATTCGGGATTCCGAAATTATGAAATTTCGATATTATGCAATCTCGATATTATGAAATTTCGACATTGTGAAAATAAGCCAAGGTAAACCAATTTTTTTGCCCTTTCGGACCTCTTCCGTCTCACCAAAACTAGTCTCAAGAAGCGGCGCCTCGTTGGACATGCACCCCCGTCATCCAATTGACCGTTTGGAGTACTGGATGGGAGGGATGGTATGTCCATTCGTCAGTCAGTCAGTCGCGTACATAGGTGTGAAGAGGACATGTCCCCCCTACCACGCCTACCCTACCGTTCGCTTTCCCCGGCATCTTGAATGCCCTTGCCGTCGTCGTGATGCCCTGTCCCCCCTGGAAGTCACTGTTTGTCCGGCCTTGAATGTGCCAAGATCGTCTTTTCCATCCCATTCCGGCATACACCCATACACAGAGCCCTGCCCTGTCACTTCCCGGTACCTTCAAGATGTTGCTTGAAAAGCTACAGCAGGCCGTTAAAGGGACATTGGAGCAGGCTTTAGCTAGGAAAAACCTTTGAAAATAGAGTCGTTACAACAACTTTTTCTCTCTCTCTCTCTCTCTCTCTCTCTCCCTCTTTCTCTCTCACTCGCTCTGTCTCGCTCTCTCACTAGCCAGCTCTCTCGCTCTATCTATCTAGCTCTGTCACATGCTTTCTCTCTCTCTCTCTCTCTCTCTCTCTCTCTCTCTCTCTCCTCGTTGGCACCAAGAAGCCTTGTGCCTTGTAGGCCCTAAAACGGAGAATTGTCTGAATTTGTAGGATCTTCGGACTCCCCCTCTCAAAAATCCACTATTGCAAAAAGCCCCGGCTGCAAACCCCCGCCGATAAAAGATCAAAATCTATTTCCGCTTCAACCACACTCTACCAACCCCTTTCAAACATTTTCAAAATTGCCGCTGACCCCTCCAGCCGATTGAAATGGACGGCTTTTCTGAACCCACCACTGCCCAGCCAATTCGACACCCCCAAAAAACGGAGCTGTTTATTTGGCTTTTGCGCGAAAAAACAGCACGGCGGGTTCTGAATTTGTGGAAAGCAACTTTGTGCAAGCAGTGCCAGAGCTGTTTTTGGTCCCCTAGAATTACTTGTGCTAATTTTTGCGGAGATGTCGCTATGCGAGCATATTGTAAGTTTTATAGTCTCGGCATTTAATTTCTCTACAACAAAATATTGTAATCACAGATTGGATCTACTCGCCCTAGCTTTTTATGGCAAAGAAAATTTCTAATTTGGAGTCCCCCGGAATTTTAGGAATTGAAATTTATGAGGCAAGGAATTTTTAGGGAATTAGGTTCACCCTGTTCACACATTTCGCTAAATTCGACAAAAAACCCAGAAGCCCAAAAATTCTTAAATCTAATTTCGGTCGAAAATCGGCCCTTTTTAAAAAAATATTTTTTAAATAAAGATTTCCGATATTTTTTTATATTTACTTTTCAATTTTTGTGAATTTTTTACATCCCATATTTGTATTAGAAAAATGAGAGCCCTAGAAAAAGCAAGTTGCCCCCCCCCCCGATAATGCGAAAGAACCAAAAAATCCACAAAAACTTAATTTTATTCAGCGGCAAAATCAAAACGTGCTTGGACCGGGAATTGGATTTTTTTTATCGTCTCAACTTTCGTTAAAAATTTTAATAGCAAAATCGATACGCTTTTTCCCGCCCCTGATTCTGATCAGGCGATACATACTTTATTTTTCCATACCCTCATCCTTCACTGAATTGGGTACAATGAGAAGCGGCACAGGTCCCTCGTCCCCGCCATCCTATTGGTTTAGCTGTACGCGGCTTTCCGCATGCGCCCCCCCCCTCCCCCCCTTCTCTGGTCGCCTATTTTGGGGCGGAAAGGGGGGGGGGGGCTTTGTGTGTGTGTGTGTGCTGCTTCGGGAAGTCAACACCAAAGCCGACGACGGCCCGTCGGCATCACCATGTTCGGCGGCGTCTTCGGAGCATTTTTCGATGAACGCTCGATTCGCTCAAATTCCGTTGAAATTTGCTAAAAATAACTTCTTCTAAAAGATTTTTGCTTAAAATCAGGGTCATTTAACATTTTGCCTTGCGCGCATCATCCTAACAAGCGCCACGCGCGAGCGGTCGCGTTGCGTGTCGCGGCCGGGGCAGGAGTTCGCTGGTCTCTTTTAGCGAGTTCTCTTGTATTGCCTACTTTTATTGGGCCATTCAAAATCTCTGCTAGGTTGCCTGGTACTGGACTATTAGCGGGGGTAAGTAATTTTTCCAAGTAATCCTGCGGGATCCCATAAAAATATAAGCCATGTTTATAGCATTTTACACATCTTCTCCATAAAAACACTGCAAAAAAATTATTTTAAGATTTGAAAAATTCGATTTTTGGTCAAAAATATATGAAAATGACAAAATCATAATCTTTTTTGTTGTTTTCTAGCAGTCAAACACCAGGAAAAATACTATTTCCCTAATAGTGATCGATTTTACCAAAAAGTACGGCCGGGCCCAGTACTGTCTGGCAGAGGCCATCTAGGACCAGACCTATCCTGGCGCATTTGAGAGCCGCCTCCCCATTTTTTCCGGATCAATGTGTCCGTCAAAAAGTATAATCTTCCTAACTCCCAAGCTAAACCCAAAAAACACCTGAAACCATTGACCACCCCCGTGTTGCCGTTTTTTTGGAACCACCACCCCCGACACCCCAGTCGGCCCCGATGTACCGCGGACTGTTTGCGGACATTCCGTCGGGAAAACCGGCCGAACGGCCAGTCTAGGCTTTCTTCAAGAGCGTTGGCCATTTTTGGCGCGGCGCGTAGGTGTGGGCTGTGCTACGAAGATACAATGAAGCTGGGGGAAAGTTTACAGGGTTCTGTTCTATTTCGCGGGGGGGGGGGGAAAAAACTGTGCGGGGGGGAAAATAT
Source organism: Mesorhabditis sp. LJ9110 (assembly GCA_038088335.1). Lineage (NCBI taxonomy): Eukaryota > Metazoa > Nematoda > Chromadorea > Rhabditida > Rhabditidae > Mesorhabditis > Mesorhabditis sp. LJ9110. The sequence goes on from JBBGBA010000201.1 coordinate 191,769, forward strand.
GCTTCGCGGAATTTCATCTTTTCGCTATTTTCTCGGGATTTTTTAACGCATTAGAGCATCAAAAATATACTTAAAGTTTTTTGTTTTTAGCTAAAAATATTGTATATAAAAAAAGTTATAAAAAAAAAAAAAAAACTTATTGTTGGTTCGGAATGTTAGTTTTTGGTTTTCGCCATTTTTTCGCTATTTTGAACCTGTCATTCGATAGAATCAAAAAAATACTAAGAGTTTAATTTCGTCTAAAAATATGGTTTTATAAAATAGTTATAGCAAAACAAAGGTTTATTCGGTGTTTCCACATGGGATCTGGAGTCAAACTAGTTTTCGACATTTTCATAACCTTCAAAAAATTTTTTTTATGCCATTCGAAGAGCGTGGAAAAAATATACTAAGAGTTTTAATTACAACTCAAAATAGCAAAATATAAAAGAGTTATAACAAAACGAAGAAAATTCCCCCCACGTTTCCCCCGCGAAATAGAACAGAACCGTTTACAGAAACGCGGCTAGAAGCCGCGATATCAAGAATTTGAGTCGCCGACGCCTTCAGTCAATTACGCTTTTAGTGTTGGAAATATACGATAAAATACGTTTTTTGCCTACATTCCGATAAATGACACCAGATCCCTGATCTTTCCAGCCAGCCTGAAACCTAGAACTTCAAAATGGAATGCGAAAAGCAATATTTACGGGGGAGGCATGAACCTTAATAACAGCAAAAATTCTTCCCAAATTTCACAATGCCGTGTTGCTCTGTAAGTCTTATCGCCCCTCAGTTCGTTAAAAGTGAAATCCAGACTTGTAGACTAGCAGGATACGGTATTTTCCAGAAAATGCTGATGTGGGTCGCTTCAAGCAAATCGACAGCTGCCCGCGAGATCAACAAATGAGTGGGTTTCGTCTGTATCAACAGATGACAGCCTGACTGCAACCATCTGGCCTTCGGCACCCCCTGTCACACCACCATTCTCCCACCTCCATCAATACCCCCGATAGCCGAAATCCCGTTCAAAAACTACCTAAATACCTTCCATGGCTGAAATCCCCTTCAAAAACTACCTAAATACCTTTCCGGTTTCCGATGGCTTCAGATCCCCCATGGCTGAAATCCCCTTCAAAAACTACCTAAATACCTTCCTGATGGCTTCAGATACCCCCATGGCTGAAATTCCCTTAAAAACAAAAATAACGACCGACCGGATGGAATGAGAGAAAAAAAATGAAATCCCCGTGAAAATTTTCATCCACGAAACGCGCGCCACCTGGCTCACTATCTCCAGAATCACCCCAACTGCCGTCCCCCACCCCTTTTACTAAGGAAAAAACTTTCAAAGTTAATTTTAATAATTTAAACTAAAACTTTTTCGTAATTTTTTTATCAGTTTGGGGGTTTCTGACGACGCTCTATCCGAACGAAGAGCTAAGCTCTAGCTCCTTTCCCCTTCGAGTTGAATTCGGCTTCACACAGACAGACAGACGGACGGAGACCACAGTAAAATTATTATAGTTGATTTTTTTAAATAATACTAATTTTTAAATGTGGAAAGAAACAGACATAAACAAACAGTATCATCCACGGTGCCCCCTAGCAAAACACTACGAGACCATCCACCGCACACCCGTACCCCGCGCTTTCCTCGGCCCCCATGAGCTGGACCCGATTAGGGAAAAGCGGAAACTCTGATCGGGCGAAAAACAACTCGATTAGAAATCCCGTTCCAAATGCCCAACTGCTAAATACTCGAATCCCTCTTCTACGCGATGAGTCGAAACGGCTGGTCCACCACCTCGACGCCGGGCAGGTTGAAACACCCGCCATTCCCTAGCATTTCGGTTTTTAGTGCCCGACCGGTGTACGGGGCCCAGTATCCCCCACTGCAGAGCATCTCGGGCAGCCCGGTAAAAAGTAGCCCAATTACCAAGCCGAGCCCGCACAACAAGTTTGCCGACTATGAGAATAGGTGTGTTGGGAAATCCGGTCCTTTTCAAGTTCGGAGGGGGCGCTGCGCTTTCGAGAATCTTTAAGCCAGTTTTTGGCTAGGCTTTGGCTTAATTTATGCTAGGGATCCGTTTAGTTTGGGGGGTTATTTTGAGGCTTCTTCGAATTCCTCCAAGCATAACACTCGTGTCGTCAAGATTCCTAACTAATCTAATTAACTTTGTCCGTAAAACAGAGAAATACATTTATGAACTGCTGGCCGGTATAACGCGTTTTTTTCAGCGTGTCAGATGCGTGGGACTCGCGCGTGGTGCTGGACCAGGGAGCAGCCTGTGCCAGCGCGGCCGCCGTCCTTGCCGCACATGCCGCCTCCCGGGATGATACGATCATGCCGCCCGTCAGCGCTGCGCCGACAAAGAACAGCAAGACGCAAGCTATGCAACGGCTCGCCATTCAGAAAGGTTTGTTTTGTAATTTTAAATTATGATTGCGGATTTACAGATAATTTAAGGCTATTTTATTCTTTTTTAGAGCCCCTGCCATCGGCCTCAACACCCACCCAACACAATCAAGTAACGCCCTCGCCAATTTACCCAAGACTCCCCGAGATTTCTACTGATGACAAGCTGCATCCGGATAAGGGTGTGTTTTTACAAGGGCTGGCTCGCTGCTCTAATTTTGCAGAAATTTCAGTTGATATTTCTAATTCAACTTATTTTTTTCAGGCAAGGATCGCGATGCCGCGCGATTCGAAAGACTACGGAAAGTTCTGGCGGCCCGGAAGAACAGCAATGGCGGCCGAGCCGGTTCACCACCCGGAGAAATTGGTGAGCTATTTTTTAACATAGATTCCTGAGGCTTTTCTTTTGCAATAATGGTACTATAGATATGGAACGGCTGCGGGACGACTGTTGGATGGGCATCCCACATAAATTACGCCCGACAGCATGGCGGCTTTTATCGGTGAGTGTTTTGCCCGGGGAAATTTTAGCCCTGGAAAAACTCTTCTCAAGCACCGGCGTGCCGTATTTAAAAAATTATAGTTTTTTAATACTTGGATCAGAAAATCAGGCGAAAACTACCTCGATACACCTCGATACTTTTATATTATTTGTTTTCTAGGGCTACCTTCCTCCAAATCAAGCCCGCCGCGAGATCACCCTACAACGGAAACGCGAAGAATATTGGCACTATGTCGAGCAGTACTTCCATACTCGCTTCGACGATCACCATAATGATACGTTTAGACAGGTATTTTTTTTTGAAGGTTTGTTCCCCCAGCTACACCTGTTTATGCAGCTTTTAACGCCCAATTTTCAGATCCACATCGATATACCCCGGATGTGCCCGTTGATTCCGCTTTTCCAACAAAAATTGGTCCAAGAGGTGTGCCTAAATCGAGTACTTTTCAATCTGGCTAGATGTTCGAGCGCATCTTGTACATCTGGGCCATTCGACACCCGGCCAGCGGCTACGTGCAGGGCATCAACGACCTGGTGACGCCGTTCTTTGTCGTCTTCCTAAGCGAATTCATCCCGCAGCACGTTGAGGTAAATTTTATAAAGAATGATGATTTGTGTAGTATAATAACGATATTGTTGTGGTCTCATGATATCTTTCTATGTATTAAAATAATTCTTTAGGTTGGAACCTTCGACGTATCCCAACTACCTCGTGAACAAATCGAACTCGTCGAAGCTGATAGTTTCTGGTAAGCTTTATCGCCGGAAATGAATTTCTTTTCCTAGGTGCGTATCGTCCTTGCTCGACTCTATCCAGGACAACTACACCTTCTCGCAGCCCGGCATCCAGCGGAAAGTGCTTCAGCTCAAGCATCTGATGTCACGCGTTGATCGTGAGTTTTTCCAATACCAAAAAATAGATATATTTTTGTTTATCATTTAGTAGTACCAAAATAAGTAGTCAAAAATACAAAAATCCAATTTTCAGGCCCCCTACACGTGCATCTCGAGAGCAACCAAGTGGAATACCTCCAATTCTCGTTCCGGTGGATGAACAACCTGCTGATGAGGGAGATTCCGCTGCGAGCCACGATTCGCCTTTGGGATACGTACTTGGTACGTATTCATGATTGCAAAGGATTTCCGACTTCTTTTGACTGAATAAATTGAAAACGGGCAACTTTTAGGCGGAACGCAACGGCTTCTCCCAGTTCCACAACTACGTCTGCGCCGCTTTTCTGCGGACGTGGAGCAAGCAGTTGCAGAGCGAGAAGGATTTCCAGGTCTGAAATGGTCAAAATTCTTTATTTAAATGTTTTTAGGGCGTCATGATTCTACTGCAAAACTTGCCCACCCAATCTTGGAGCGACCGCGAGATCTGCGAGCTGACGGCCGACGCATTCTCGTTGCAATCGGTGGGTTTTTGTTCTGTGCAAAAATTGCATAATCTTTGAGTAAATTGTGGAATTCGATTTTTCAGGTGTTCGATGGTGCGTCTCGTCATCTCACTTCTGGCCAATCAAGTCCATAGGTTAGAACTACCAGCACTGATTTTTATACTCACTCCAAAGACCCCCCATTTTTCCATGTTTTTCGTCAACGACTGACTGTGATGATTTTTTGTGTGTAAAACTTGCGCTGTCGATAAGTGCCTCCGCCAGCCATCGAACTGTCAAAGCTATATATCTTTCAGCCTGCGCCCATGCTCTGGTGTGACCCCTTCCTTTTGTGACAATTCTATTCTGGTATTGCATCTTTGTACAGTTTTTACCCCCGGCATAATTCTCGTGCTTCTTTTTATTTATGCCCGTTGTTCCGGTAACCACTTATACGAGAAATAAATGGGATTCAAGGTAGTTTCGAAGTATGCAGGCACCAGTGTACAGGGCAATAGATTCCAGATACAATTTTGATCGATTAAAATCTATTTGACAGAGCGAAAATAGAGCTTCGAGATCGTCTTTGCAACCCAAAGCGGCGCCACCCGGCCCAGCGCTTTTCACATAGCGGAACGGCTACGACACCGCGCGCCAAATAACGCCCCAAACGGCTGACTGCTTGAGAATTTAGGCAGCGTAAGCGTTTCCGGCGACCACTGATGAAAGAGTCGTCAGGCTTATCACGAAAAATACGTATTCATGCACCGTTCTGGACCTCCTCTTGTGTCTTAACAGGTGGCTAAAACCCTAGAAATTCTTAGAAATGGCGGCACTGGCGCCTGGAGCGACCGTCCTCAGCTCGTGTATTGGATGTCAAGCCGGAACCGAGTATATTCACAGGTATTTATTTTAACCATTTTATTTTGACTGTGTTTTCCAGGGAAATTGAGGGCGGAATCCATCTGATGACGTTCATCGCCTTCATCCTCGTTTCCGCGAAGGGGATCATTTTTGAGAAGCGCATGATCGGTGCACGACAACATATACCCACAAGGTATCGTCTGTGATTTGATGACAGCTTTGGAATAGCATAAAAAGTAACTTCTAAACATCTAATTCCAGAGAATATATGGCAATGGTCGTCCTATTTTTCATCGTCAATCAAGCAAACAATTACTCGCTATATTTTGACGTCAGCATGCCGTTGTTCATCATTTTTAAATCGGTAGGTATTTTTTTCGGCATTAATATGCCTTTCTTAGGGCTCTTTACTGGCCAACCTTCTGCTCGCCAGGGTGATACGACGACAGACGCACTCATGGTCCAAGATCTGCGCGATTCTGGTGACAACAATAGGCAGGTCGCTTTTCATCGATTTCTAAATGACATCTAGGTCTTGCCATCTTCACGTTGGCCTCTTCACTCAAGCGACCGGCATGGTCGGCCCAGCCGCCAGAGTGGACGCGATGGCTGCCGTTTCCCGCCTTCTGGATCGGTCAGTTTTTTGGATAACGAAATACAGCTATAATTGATTTTAGGCGTTTTGCTGATGTCGACGGCGCTCGTGCTCAGCGCGTATCTGGGCATCATGCAAGAAGACTTGTTTCGCACCTACGGAAGGCATCATCAAGAAGCCCTGTTCTTCGTGGTAACGTAAAGCTTTCCTATACATTACCTGTTCGTAGCATTTCCTTTCGCTGCCCGGCTTTGCGTTGGTCGGCGACAAGATTTACGCGGCCGCTAGATCGACGGCATTATCGGAAGACATTCAGGTATAATCCCTAGCAAATCCTTATTGTGTTTTTTTAGATCCTCGACTTTCCCGTTCCCATCTGGGTAATCGTCGCCGGGACAAGCTTTTTGCAGTACGTTTCATGCTGTTGAAAAATGATTTGGTTTTAGCCTACTATGCTCCTCCTCCGTGTTCCGCCTCGCTACGATCCGATCGTCGCTGGAAGTGACGATGCTGCTCTCCATCCGGAAAGCCCTTTCCGTGCAATTGTCGATATATTTTTTCGAAAACCATTTCACCTCGTTCCACTATTTTGGAGCTGCTGCCGTTTTCCTTGGCAGCGCGTTGTTCTATTTATGATTTCTTTCGTGTCTTTTCTAGGTTGCATTTTCGGCTCGGCCATAATCGTGCTTTACCGGGTTCTAGTCGTGCATTATGTGGACAATAAAGTTTTTGAAAAGACGGCTTTGAAGCTTTTTACGGGTTTTGCCCGTCGATCCCTGATTGCGTTTCCTAAACAGCGCTCCGCGTAAATGGGAATGTCGTGGATTCGTGGCGGGATTCCGGCACTTCTACGCTTTCTCTCGTTTTCCGAGCTGCTGATTTCCTCCGCGGCCTTGCATTTATTTTTTCCTGTGCATTTGTCCGTGTCTCTTTTTGTACATTTTTCTAATTTCTCTGTCATTTTCATTTAGCTTTTCAGGGATGCAAGAATCCCCGGGCCACCCGCAACAATCGCCCCAACTGATGGCCGCGCTCAACCAGCAGCAGGGCGCACCGAGCCCCGGCGGCTACATGAACCAGCAGGGCCCGCCTCGTGTGATGCAGCAACAAATGGGCGGCCCAGGCCCGATGCGAATGGGGCCCGGACCCGGACCTCGGCTGTCGAACCCAGCGCTTACCCCCTATCAAAGACCCATGCAACAGAATCCGCATCATGGTCAACCGATGCATATGGTGAGGTTTTCGGCTTGCTTTTTTTTTGATTTTCAATTGTATTAACTTTTTTTTTAGGGTCAGCAAATGCGGCCGATGCAACAGCCGATGATGCAGGTTCCGCGAATGCAAGGACAATTTATACAAAGACCGGTTGGCAGCATGATGGGTCCAATGGTGACGCAACAACGACAAATGGGCCCGCCGATCCAGCGTGCCCAAGGTCCCCCGGCCCCTCGACCGCAGCCCACGATACCGCCGGCGCAACAGCAACAGCAGCAGCAGCAGCAGTCACAAGTGATTTTCACGATGTTAGCAATATTTTTGCGTTAGGCACATGTGCTCGAGCCTCGACCGCAGCTGATCGAAAAGGCGAAGCTAGATGAAATCGCCAAACAAATCGACTCGCGGATCATCCTGGAGGACAACGTCCAGGACCTCATCATAGAACACGCGGACAACTTTGTTGAAGAGCTGATCGACAAAGTCTGCGTACTGGCGCAACATCGCGGGAAAGTCGGCGTTGGACAAGGCGAGACTAACCACAGGTATTTCCCATCATCGTGTTTGTATTGCTCTCCTAGGTTGGAGGTTCGCGACGCCGAGTTTGTCCTGATCAACATGTACAAGCTGCCCTGTGTTCCCCGCAACCCGCAAGTTGGCAACCAGCCGAAGCCCGAAGAACGTCAGCCGGCGTATGCACACCTTCAGCGCACCAAGATGCTCGCTCGGAGCGCAGCAAAAGCCAAGCAGCAATAGAATGATCTTTCGCTTTCACGGGTCCCCTCCTTTATTGTATTACAATGTCTTTTCATATGCTTCCATTGTTTGATGAAATTAACTTTCAACTGTTGTTTTTTGGATACCCGGCTTTTTCCTTGGTAATAAAAACATTTCAGGTAGTATGGAGCGTGTCGAGAACCCGGAATCGAACGTTTTGGTCGAGCGCGAGGACGGATGCCCGCTTTCCGATGGAGAAAACAAAGAAAAGTAATTTTTCGGTCTTGTTTGTAAGCCCGGCTTTTAGCAGCTTGAACGAGTCGCTGCTCTCCGTCGACAAAACGCAAATCGAAAGCGGGAAGAAGACGCCAAGCTTTAACGAAAAGGATCTGCGCGAAAATGAAGTGTCGCCGTATGGCCCGAACTACTCACGCAACGGCGACATCGAGGTGCTACAGGCTGGAATTTTTTCCATTAGCCCAAAAGCCGAGCCCGACCAGTATCCAATTGTTGCGATGGTATTTTCCTATGTTTTTCCTAAAAACTTTTTTTCAGGAGCTCGATGCGATGCAGAGCGACATGGACTCGAGCCACCACCAACACACCACGGCGATCCTGCAGGAGATGATGGCTCAAGTCGAAAGAGATTACGAAGGCCCGGTCGCTCATGAGGAATTCATCCGATTCGAGAAGGAACCACGCCCTGATGATTCCTACGACCGTGTTAGTGACGACTCTGGACTGATCAAAGGGCTGGAACCCCTGGATGACAGCAAGGTGCTACTGCCGGACGACCCGAAGCACGATTTCGAGCTCATCGAGAACAGCTCGAAGCAGTCTCCCAACAAGGCGCTCATCGAGTTTTCTGATGAGGTATATCCAAACACTTATCTGGCATTAACTGCTACTTGTTTAGATGAACGGGCCTGCCGAACCCATCGCCAATGACTCTGCTATTCCAACCAAGCCCGAGCCGAAGCCAATGACGACTTCTATGTTTATCGTCGACGAGCCGGTTCCGGAAATCCACTTTCACGTATGGATCGTGTCTGCGTCAAGTTTTTCTTTTTAGGTCAAAGAGATCCGGTTCTTGACCGAGTCGCCTCGAATCGCACTGCAGAGCAAGAACGGGCCCTGCCCGTTGCTCGCTGTCGTCAACGCGCTGGCCCTGAAAGGGCATCTCAAAATTCCAGCCGGCCGCACCGTTTCGCTGGAACGGCTGATGAACCTGGTAGCCGAAGCTCTACTAGCGTATGCTTTATCTGCTCTTCTAATTTACTCGTTCAGGCTTTCTCCGAAGTACGACGAGCAGTTGGAAGGCGAGCGTGAGCGCGGGATTGACGACGTTCTCCGCCTTCTCTCTGGCCTCTGCAAAGGTCTTGTTGTGGGCCTAGGCTTCAAGAACATCACGGTATTTCGCTTGTATTTTTCGCCCACATCCGTTTTTAGGACTTTGAGTTGACTTCGGCGCTCAAGCTGTTTTCCTTGGTCGACGTGCGCCTGGTCCATGGATGGCTCCCCGATCCGCAGCTCACCGAGCTCTGTAGGCGATTTCTCCCTATCTGAAATTTGATTAGGCGAGCTGCTCGAACCGCGCTCGTATGTTGACGCAGCGATCAAGGCACTGGAAGCCTCCAACCACGGGCTGATCATCAAGGAATTCTTGGACAGCACGAAAAGCCAGCTGACTTACTATGGTATCAAATATTTTTTGTTTTGAGACAACAATTTTCTTTTTTAGGCCTCGAACGCTTGAACCATGAGCTGCAGGATAACGAGGTGGCAGTTCTGTTCCGCAATAACCATTTCTCTACGATGTATAAACGACGGGTAATCTGCTTCTTTATTGTTGGCATGCTCGTTTAGGACGAACTTTTCCTCCTCTGTACCGACGAAGCCTTCGGAACCGATAACCAGGTCGTCTGGGAGACGTTGTCGAATGTGGATGGTGATTGTTACTTTGTCGATTGGGATTTCCGGTGAGTTTCTCGCATGCGTTTCGGCTTACGTATTACTTTCTAGCACCTACTCATCTGCCCCGAGTGATTACGTCCCCGTGAGCGATGAGCACCACATTACCGACCAGCCGGGCTCTTCGGGGCAATTGGATTCTGATGAGAGGTAAAGAAATTCCGGCCTTTTTGTAAATTATTTCCATTAGGCTGGCCCGGGCCCTCCAGGAAGAAGAACATCGCGCGTCTCGCGAACGCTCCTCAGCTCACCGTGCCCAAGAGAGTCAGGCCCGTCAGAAGCCCACCAAGTCCGAGACTCCGCGCCAAAAGCCAAAGTCTTCTTGTGCTCTGATGTGATTGTGCCCCCTTCTACTACCCTCTCCCTGTGAATTGTATCTTCTAACATCCCCCACTCTGTCTAGTCTCGCCGGCATTCGACAGTTATGCCTTGTGAATACGCGTGTACCAAATTGCTAGCCCATGCTCCAGCCCCCAAATGTGCTTTGAATTTTGACACCTGTGATAAACCATAACCATGTGCCGTTCCCGCTGAATAAAACCTTGCTCATCTATGCCCACGCAAAGCATACAACAACAAAAGCGTTTCAGTTGAAGACTTTGTTCGCTCTAATATCCTTTTGGCTCGAAGATCGTCTGCGTTAGGCTTGTTACCCTGTTGCGCGAACTTGGCCAATTTTTCATCATGGGGTGGGGGCTGTTTACGCAGTGCAATTGGGGTTTTCGCGCGTAGCTTTTGCCCCGGACTGACATGGGACTTTGAGCGATTGATTTTGCCTGATACGTGCTTTCAGGAATGGCGCCCGAACGGACGCTTTGCAAATACTTTGCGAGCGGTGCCTGTACCTACGGTGAAAGGTTTGTCACATTTGTCTGGACGTAGATTTTGCAGGTGCAAAAATAGCCACGATTTTTCGGCGACGCGGAGCAATATTTGTCAATATTATGTGCAGGGAAAGTATGTGTTTCAGCCAGTACGTTAAGCAATTTCTTTTAGCTGTCAATATGGAACCCGTTGCCGCTACGACCACATCAAGCCAAAAAAAGAGCCGAGGAAAGATGAAGCACAAGGCCGCAAAGTGGCGGAAGCCTGTAAGGACTTGCCTTTCGATCGTAACTTTGTTTACAGCGGGGTCTCGAAAGCTGCCGAAGCCCATACAACTCTGCGATTTTGAGAAGAAAGCCAGCTCTTCCGGCCTAAATGTCAACGCGCAAGAATTCGTGCCTTCATGGGTGACGTCTGATCAACGTATTTTTTATCTTTTTACCTCTAACACTTCCTTTTCAGCCAAAAATTACGCGAGCGCCGCCGGCTCGCGTCCATCGCCGCAGATTCGCCCGTTGTGCCCGTATTTCGAAGAGAATGGCGAATGCAAAAAGGAGGACATGTAAGTATTTTCACGCCGTTCATTTCGTTTTGCTTAGGTGCGAATTTGTGCACGGCGATATGTGCTCGTACTGCAACAAAAACGCGCTTCACCCGTTCGACAACGAGCAGCGGTACAATCACGAAATGGTAGGCGATATACGATTTTCAGTAACATATTTCCAGGAATGCAAAAACGCTCGCCAGATCGATTGTGAGCTGGCTTTCTTACATCAGCGTACGGCCGAGAAGACGTGCGGTATCTGCTTGGAGAACATATCGGAAAAGGTTCGGGAATTTCTGTTTTTCTAAAGTTTAATTTAGAAGCTCCGTTTTGGAATCCTGGAGAAGTGCACCCATTGCTTCTGCCTGGACTGCATCCGGAACTGGCGTAAGCAGGAAGAGTTTCAAAATAACGTTATCAGGTCAGCTTTACCAAAATTTTATAAATTTTATTCCAGGACATGCCCCGAATGCCGTGTTCTTTCGAATTTCGTCGTCCCCTCGGACTTTTGGGTGGAAACTGATGACGAGAAAAAGGTTTGCAATATCTTTTTTCTTACCTATTTTTTTTGTTAGGTGCTCATCGACTACTATAGAGAAAATACTGGCCAGAAGATCTGCAGATATTACAAAGTAGGTTTTTGGTGGAACATTGGCCCGTGGCAATTTTACAACCTCTGTCAATTTTACATGTACATTTTCAGGGTGCGACCAGGGCGGGAGAGGGATGCCCATTCGGAAACAAGTGTTGGTATCGGCATCAGCTTCCCGATGGCAGCATTGATCCCGGAGAGGAACCAGGGTACGTTTTAAATTTATTTTTGTTATGTTTTTGTTATCGATTTTAATGCATACCTTTCCAGGTCTCGCGTTCGCCCGAAGCTACGCCACTTCCTTTTCCCGGAAGATGATGAGGATGTGGATGATGACTCCGACTCCGAGTACCCGTTCCGAATCTCGGCACTCGACGACAACAGCCTGAGCATCGAGTCGCTGCTCCGCGAATTGATGCGACGCTAAAGACCCGCTTCTTCCCGGCCATAATTATATTGTCAACACTTCAGCCCCTATTCGCTTCTGCCCTCTTTTAGCACTCGTTTCTTGCTGACCGATTTGTGATATTTCCGGTTTTGATTTATCGAAAGAACCAATTTTATTCTTTTACATTTCTATCCGTCGTTTTTTATTGCAATTTGTCATGTGTTCCTAAGCCCAGTGACTGTCTCAACTTCTACTCGGCTTGAACTTCGGAAAATAAAGTATTTTAACGGCTTCTGAAATTACTCTTGCGTGTCGTGGCCGATGGTGGAGCGATGTTCGTCGTGTTCTTGGTGTGAATTAATACAATGCAGGCGTTTTACGACAAAGATCGATGCGCGAGAGCCGCCAACTCATGAAGAAGTGGGTGATGCTCGATGCGATCGCGGCGTTTTGGGCAAAGAGCAAGATTGTTGACCTTGACGACATTATGACATACGAGTCGTAGTCGACTCGGTCAGACAATCACTAACAGTGGAGCGTAGTTTCTGGATTCAATCAATGTATTCATCACTTAATCACCATAAACGTGTTATGATTTCGGTTTTCAGCTGAATTGCATTCTGATGTTATATATAATATTTCCCTATAATATCACATGGCGCAGCGCTTGGCATGATTCTCAAGGCATCTGAGTGTCATTTGGGATGTCCCGTCCTAAGAAAGTATGGTAATGCAGAATTAGTGGCTAAACACTTCCTAAACGAACGAGTTGGCCTACGCCGTTTTAGATTCCATACAGAACCCCTAGAATATCACATGACGCAGCGGTTGGCATGATTCTGAAGGCATCTCAGTGTCATTTGGAGCGTCCCGTTCGAATCCAGTACGGTAAAGCAGAATTAGTGGCTAAACAATTCCAAATTAGTGGCTAAACAAGTTCTAACGGACTACACCTTGGGCTTGTGAAATTACGAATGCGGCTGCTAATACCTATATTACAAACAGCCGCTTGCAGGCCGCCGCGCCGGCTGGACTTCGGCTATCCCATTGTGCTCCCTTCCCCTGGCCGAAACGCGCGCGACCTGGCTCACCATGCCCAAAATCGTGCAAATAGCCGTTTTTACTATCAAATTACAAATATAGAATTTTATATATGAACCTGAAGTTTTTAGATTCTGTTATTAATCATTTTCGGGGTGTCTGGCCACGCTCGATCCGAATCCGAAGAGAGCTAAGCTCTAGCTCCTTTCTCCCTCGAGTTGAATTCGGCTTTAGACAGACACGCGGAGACCACAACAAAATTATAGTAGGTGATCGTGGCTTCGGCCGGAAGTGGAGCGGAGATTGGTCTTATTTATATCTGTATCCTTCTCTGTCTGTCGCTCCCTCTCTCTTTCTCTCTCTCTCTCTCTCTCCTCTCTCTCTCTCTTTCTCTCTCCTCTCTCCCTCCCTCTCTCTCGCTCTCTCCCTCCTTCTCTCTCGCTCTCTCTCGCTCTTGCTCTCTCTCATTCTCTCTCTCTCTCTCGCTCTCGCTCTCGGATTCTAGCTGCTCCCAAAAAAATAAATCCAATCATTTTATTCACTGTAAACCCGAAACACATGACATTCAACCCAATAATTGTTGTACAAGACACCAAATCAACTCGTAGAAGCCGTTCATTATCGTAATTCATGGAAGAGCGGAGGCGTGGACGCATCGAGATTGATGCAGAGGCTGAAGGTGTCGTCGCTTCTGGAAAAGGGACGGTTAGCAAAGCCATTTCCTGGGCCTGAACGTCTGCTAAACTTGATCTTAAGCCCAGCCCAAGCCAAACATTAGCTCACCAGATCCGTCCCCAGACCTTCAGATGAGTGCTTTGAAGGTGCAGTTCAAAGGGTTGAGCCCTATCCGTCACCGTGTAGATCCATTCGTCTCCCTCCATGCTCGGGACCATCCGGAATCCGGTAAAGACGTCGGCGCGCAGCTCTTCGAGGGGCAAGGGCGGCCAGAAAGAAACCTAAAAGTGCAAGCGTTCGTGAAAGACAAGAACCCAGGTTTCTAACATGAGACTCTAACAAAAATCTCGAAAATCAGAATCACGAATTTTGAGGATCTCGGGTTTAGAATCTCAAATTCTCAGGTTCCCGGATTTCAGAATCTCGAAAATCAGAATTCCGAATTCCCATAATCTCGAATTTACAAAAGCTCGAATTTAGCTACAGGGCGTAAGCGTGCAATTCCGGCCACTTTTAATGTTGATGCAAACTATGGAAAATTCGAGATTCTGAAAATTCGCTATTCTGAGAAATCGGGAAAATTCTGAAATTCGAGATTCTGATAGACAATCTCCTAACACCCTTTACCCCAAACTGTTGTCTAACATCGGTGGGCGTGCTCCTACCACGACTTGTTGGTAGTTGGCAAGCGGCATGGCGATGGCGTGCTGGATGAAATTCCAGATGGGCTGAAGGTCCGTCGCTGGGCCCCGCCAACTGATGCGCAACCCTGAGCCATTGAACGGAAGAAGGCACTGCAGATGTTCAACCGTCTCTGCTCCAAATTGAATCTGTAAATAGGGTACTGTTCTATTTCGAGGGGGGCAGGGGAACCGTGCCGGGGGTGGGGGGGGGGAAGTAGTTTTTTTGCAATTTTTCGGCGTAGAATACGAGCTAATTTGCCTCAATTTCTCCAAGTAGAATGACGGGAAGTGCTCGTTGATCACATGCAGGGTTTTAAATGTTCCTTACGGTTTTTAAATGCGTTGCAAAATGGAGCGTTCAAACCAAAAAGATGGTTTTGAAAATTGTTTCAAACCCGCCGTTTCAAGTGCTTTCGAATGGTGTAACTAACATTCCGATCCGATACTCCGGCATCGAGTTAAGGGAGGGGGGGGGGGCGTTTTTTATTGGGACACCCTGTAGATGGGCTGCGAAATGTTGTGGTAGGTGTAAGAAACTATTACAGACGATTACAGTAATGCAATAGGATACCGATGCCGAGAGCCAGCCCCGCATTGCCCGATCGGTGGCGCCGGCGTTCCGCAGCAGGTCAGCCCAGCACCGCTTGGCTTGATTGGTGGGTGGCCCACGGAGTTCGAACTCGCGGCGGCATGCCGCCTTCATCATCTCGTTGAGGCCCGGCCAGATCGGATCGTTCGTCTGAAAACGGCAGACTGTACGTGATTTGGCTTCGTTTAACACAGTTTGTAATCTACCCAAACCCTAAATTACTCCTGTTAACGTTACAAACAATGGTTCTTTCGCGTTATCGGGGGACTTTTTAAGATCTAATTTTTCAAATATAAATTTTGGCGGTGTTTCTAAATGGTTTGTTACTATTTCCAAACGTGAAAATTGTACAAATTTATATTAAAAATGTCAAAAATATTGTTTTTTCGTCCAAAAAATTCGATTTTTGACCGGGATTTTGATTTTTAAAAGTTTTTATATATTTTTAGGTGGCGTTGCTAATTGAAATATAGTTCTAGATTACTAAAAATCCTATTAAAACAAACTATCCCCCCCGATAATGCGCAAGAACCCCGGAATTTTTAAAGGGGGTACAAAACGACATAAATCTGTTTTTTGAGAACCAAAGTTTTTTGTGGGCGCCGCCCTGGGTTCGTAGCCAACACTTTGCCACAGCATCCAACCAACCACAACCGGAAGCAGCTTCCAACATTCGCAGTTGAATTTCGCCAGCTGGATGCCGTCCGGGAAGTAGGCGATCGTTGGGTCAAACACAACGGAGTACACCTCCGACGCATTGTTGATCAACCACGCCGTCATCTCGTCTTCGTATAGCCGGCCGCCAACCCGGATCACGGTCTTCTTGGAGCCATCTGGTTGGGTGATGCCCCGGACGCTCACCCGATCCAGCCTGCAACGTGGGGGAAGTACCGTAACCCTCCGTGCACCTAGTTTATGGTTTTCGGCAAGAGTGTAGTTTGGTTTTGCCATAACTATTTTATTTTATACTATTTTGGGTTGTAATTAAACTCTCAGTATATTTATTGAGGCTCTATCGAATCGCGTTAAAGAAATCATGTAAAAATGTCAAAAATGTCGAAAACTAGCTTTGCACCTCTTTTCCCATAGGGAAATCCCGTCTGAATTTGGTTTTTGCTGTACCTATTTTATATTACATTATTTTGGGCTAAAATTAAAGCTCTTAGTATATTTTTTTGATGCTCTATCGAATGGCGTATCGAAAATCTCGACAAAATAACGAAACGATCAACAACTAGCTTTTTAACCCCTTTTTGTTTTTGTTTTAGCTACACTAACGACAAAATACAAATAAGTTTCCCCTTGCTAACAGTCCAGTACCGTTTAACTCTAGCCTTAAATAAGCATTTATAGGCGATGATTCGATAGTCACTGACCCATATTCACCGACGTGACGCCCCGTGTAGATGAAGCGGGGCAGCGCTTTGGCAGCCTCAAAGTAGTCCGCGCCTGCCAACCCGTTGGCGATGACGCACAGCATTTCGAGCGGCAAGTCCTGCAGGCGGCGGCAAATCGGCATCTTGTCCCGGTAGTCGCGGTTCTGGTGGGCCACCTCCGAATTGTTCAACATCGCCAGCGCGTAGCGATGGGCGACGAATTCGTAGTCGATGATGAAGCCCTCGGGAACCCGGTCGGCCAGCGTCCAGTTTTTCCGCGCCTGCCCGACGCGCGTCTCCAGCTCTTCGTCGACGCCAGCGATACTGAGCACCGTCTGCGCATCCAAGGGCTGCAGAATTGTGTCGAAAAGGCAGTTCGGAACCGTGTGGAGATCTGGAAAGTAAGATGAGATGCTTGATTACAGGAAGACGAGGAAGAAGAAAAACGCCGTCGCGTCTGCTTGTTTTGCGAAGAAAAACAGCGGAAAATAAAGAGTGGTAAGCAACTGTTTGATAGGATGCTTTTCGGTTGAATCTGCTCACGTTTTTTTATTTTGCTTTTTTGACCGGAACTTTCCGCGCAATTCAAGTTTTGGCCACTTTTTGAAAATTGCCCTTTCTAAAACGTCCAAAAGCATTAGCAAAGCCAATTAAATGAAAAAATTCCACACAAGTAAATCATAGAGGCCCTTCGGTAAAAAAACTGAATGTGTTTTGAGGCTTCTTGGGAGTAATCAGCCTGGGGCCATAACCAAAATTTTGCTTATAGTAAAAATCAAAACTTGGAGTTGGGCGGAAAGTTCCGGTCAAAAAGCAAAAGTAAAAAATCGTGAGCTGATTCGAACCCTCGTCAGCATCCTATTAAGTGAGTCGCTTACCACTCGGCCATTCGACTGGTGATTCCATAGTGTTGGGTGAGCCTCATAAACCTATCGCTAATGCTAATTTTTCGGATGCAAATCATCATTTTCCGGAAGTGCTGTATCTCTGTCCAGAGGCCCATTTAGGAAATTCTGACTAGAGGGTTGGAATCGCCATAGTCGAAAACCTAGGGGTAGCCGCGAGCGTTTTTCGAAACTCCACCGTGCCAACTTGAGGTTCCCTTGTTAGTATATTTTTCGGCGCTCTATCGAATGGCACTTGCAAAATCCCTCAGTAATTGCAAATTTCATAATAATGAGTGCCCCCCCTTATAGTTGCCCCCCCGTTATCCTATGTGTACCTAAAGATCTTCCAATTCTAGATGGCTATCAGCGGTTAAATCTACTACGACCCAAAAAATGAAAGCTCAAACCCGAGCCATAGCCATAAATTCAACAAGACCAACATAGCACGGGGCAATCTGCGGTGGCCGTTGAGTCCAATGACGCCCTCGAAATAGATGATCGCGAGGCCGAATTTGCTGCAAAATACAATATTGAAAAATGGAATGGGTAGGAATAACTCGAAAATTACAATTTGCCAAAGTTTTGGCATGAGACCCATTTTTTGCTGTTTCTGAATCCGCTTTCAGTTTCCGCCAAATGGCTCGTTTTACAAGGTTATAGCGCTTCAACGTTCCGTTCTTTTTTCGAAATTTTCGAACTTCAGGGCCATTTATTTGCCTTTCCCGGAAAATTTTGTCAGAAGCCAAGAAGTGTAAGGTGTCCCAAAAAAAAGACACCCACCAAAAATTTGAGCGAGAGGGCACCTACGGAGCTGAAAATTTGCACAGAGGTAGCGAAGCCAATTTCCCATGTACATATATGGAACGTTTGAGCCCTATCGGCCGGCGGTTTTTAAAGTTATAGCGAAAATACTTTTCAGTTTTAAATTAATATGGGGATCTTTGCAGTTTGCATCAAAAATATGCGTTATTCTTGAATTTACGAGCCAATTTTGCATAAATTTTGCCAAAAAATGCCATTTTCTTGCTTCTACCTCTGTGCAAATTTTCAGCTCCGTAGGAAATATTTCAAACAAAACAGTTATCGCTAAAAAAAATGCTTTTTGCTATAATTTGGTAGTTATTTTTGGCTATATTTTCGTAACTAGCATGCCGATTTTGAGTAATTTTTCCCCAAAAATGGTTACTCCGGGTCGGTTTCTGCCAATTTTGATAATAAAAAAGTCATGAAAAGTCCGAATTTAGACATAAGACAGACAGACAGACATGATATCATAAATCAAAAAATTCGGATGGAAATTCGAATGGATCCAAAATGGAAAAAAGTGTGCTCTTCAGTTTCGCTAAACATTTCGAGGCCCAAATCCATCAAAATCTTAGAGCCATCGGCAAAATAAAACTTAATGTCGCTATAAATTTTTTGTTTTACAATATTTGGCTCAAGTCTAGGAAACCCCCCAGCCACAACTTTTCAGCCATGCGTCCTATTAATGCGCCGAGTATCTCAAAATGTTCGCCGTGGTCGAATTACTATAGAAAAGTTGTTTCTATACACCAAAAATTGTTAGAAAAATTTTTATAACAATTATAAATCTGGGTTTTCTTTAATTAATTTTTCCTGGTCTAAAGTGAGTTTTCGTATCTCGGCTATCTTTTGTCCTACAGAGCTGTCAATGGTATCAAAATGTAGCTCTTGCTCTGGAAAATAAGCCTACAGTACGTTTGAGCCAAAAAAATAGCGGAAAATAAAAATATTTGAGTTTTAGACTTCTGGTACATTGAAGCACAGTGGCTTAATCTTTTCAACTTTCAAAATCTTGTAAAAAAATTTCTAGCTATTTTTGCCGCAAGAAAACAACATTTTTATAGTAATTCAACCACGGCGAACATTTTGAGATACTCGGCGCATTGATAGGGCGTATGGCTAAAAAGTTACGGCTGGGGGGGGGGGGTTTCCTAGACTCTTACCCAATATTTTGCTTAGAAAATTCGGCTGCAGATAGTTTTTATGGGTTTTTCACACCGGTAAAAATTTCGGGACTCTTCAAATAGGCGGGGGGGGGGACAAGGTAGAGACACCCTGTAGACAAGGTAGGCTGGGACCGATCCCGATACGCCACTTTAACCGTACGTGGTTCCCTTGTAAGGGCCGCTGTCAGACAGTCGTATAGGCCAGCAATATTACTGACCGGTGGTCGTTGGGCGCTCGACGTCGTCGCAGATGGTGGGCGGCCCAGGAAATAGAGATTCGGCTAGCAGCTCGACATTGTAGAAGAAATCGTCGTTCGCCGAAGGAGGGCGCGCCATCAGATCGCCGGGGACGGATGCTTCACCCTGAAAATCAGCGTGAAGCTGCAAAATCCTCTCATGCGCATTAAGCCGCCCTTATCTAACCCTGCAATGGAAAACTACCAAAAGAATGCGCCGACGACAACAGCCGAACGGAAAGGAAGCGGTTGCCTCAGACGATCCCGAATGGACAACTGCAAAAATTTATCAATATGCTGCGTAAATTTTCCTTGCTAGAATGCAAATCTAGGATGCTTGTTCCGTTTTCAAATAAATATTGAAAAAAATCGGCGCCCGAACCCCGCTACGCGGGCCTTACGCGCTGGATTGCAGCCTTTGCATGAGGAACTTGGCTTCCGCTAGCTCCCAGTCCGTAGGACACCACTGACGACACGTGCGCGTGCAACTTGCAATAGTGAGGAAATTTGTATGCAAATTATTCTGCAGCCTTCCCTGACCCCCAAAAAAGATAAACCTGTTTTAATTTACTTTAAACTGTTTAACTCGAAATTTGAAAAAGCCATCGGAAAGAGGAGGGCCGGTTCCCCCCAATCACGGAGAATTAGGGCGTTTTGCACAAGGGAAGGCCCTCAAATCGGGCCTCGAAAGTGACATCCACGTCTCACCTTCTTCTCCTCTCTCTCTCTCTCTCTCTCTCTCTCTCCTCTCTCTCCTCCTCTCTCTCTCCCTCTCCAGTACATGCGTTGATAGGCAGGACGGAGAGGAGCTAACAGTCGGTAGGAATATCTCTCTATCAATATCTCTATCTCTCTCTCTCTCTCTTCTCTCTCTTTCTAGTTCACTCCCTTTATTCGAAAGTATATTTATTAAATAGTTACAAAATGCCAATAAATAAATCATGGATGTTTGTCTTCATATTTCGAGTCGAGTGGGCGCCATGGTGAAGATCAGCACCACGCCGAAGAAGTGCGGCTTGTTATTGTTGTTGATGATGACGTTGTGGCCGGTTGAAATTGGCGAAAGAAATTTTGTGCGGAAATCAGCAAATGCCATCTGAAAGAGCTTGAAACGGCGAGCTATTTGGTATACTTTACCTCGGATAATATTGCCTAGGGCCCGAGCTATCGAATGCTAAATGTGCGGCGACAGGGAGTCTTTGTTAAACGGGCCGGGAAATGCATCGCGGGCAGGTAGTCCAGCATTCACCATTCCATACCGCATTATTCACTATAGTTTTGGCCGGGTGTAGTATACCAAAATGCTCGCCGTTTCAAGCTCTTTCAGATGGCATTTGCTGATTTCCGCACAAAATTTCTTTCGCCAATTTATTGAGGAAAAAGTGGATTTCTTTGTTAAATTCGGGTTTTCCAAAACTTGTCGGAGCAGCCCTGCCGGAAATAGCGACTAAAACTGAGAGTTTAGTTATATACTGGCCCGGTGCCATCGAAATATCCCACAAAAAGTCTCAAAAAGGGTCTTAAATTCGAAGCCCAAAAAGTGGTTCTATAGTTTTTCCATGAAAATCCTCGACCCAACTCCTGGAAGTACCACCTCTACTAAACTATGCTGTTTCAAATTTTACAGTCGTTTCCTGTTCCAAAAGAAACCCCAGTATAAATATCCAGGCCCTGGCTGGCCTAGAACCCAAGCTTTGTGGTGGTTCTATAGTTTTTCCATGGAGTGTATAATCCCATCCATGATTACTGGCCACGATTATCCGCGGTTTAGCCGGATAAGGATATCTGTGATTGAAAGACGTGCGACCCGGCGATGCAAAAGCTGCTCGTCCATCTCGATGAGACGCGGGCGCTCGGCAGCCAATTCATTGTAAAGGTGCTTTGCACAGATTTTAGCGGGCGCCGGTCTTATTGCTTTTTCTCGCTGTTCGGCTAGTGAAAGGCAGGCTTCATACGCTCTAATTTGGGCCGTTCATTATATTTTTTTTCAGGAGCTCGACGAGACACACCTGATCGTCGACAAGGACATCGTCCCACGATTGAGGCCAAGATTGACGAGCTGATGGAGCAAATGAACCCCGAGGCCACCGAGAAATAACGCCACCCTTTTCCCCTAACCATTCTAACGTGTATGTTTCCCATTTTGCAATATCATCCGGGCTGCTTGTTACCTTCTTTTTTAGGGCATGTTGAAATAAAATCTGGTAGAAATTTGAATGAAGCAGAAATGTTGGGACAATGCTTCGGTGAAGCTTTCAGAGTAGTTTCCATTTTCAAAATTAGCATTGCCCTTAAAGCAGAGCCACCTGACATATACACATTCATTCCACTAACTTACCCACTACCACCCACCCGTCGTCCCTTACAACATGGACGAGGCTTTGGTGAGTAGATGAGTTGCGCCTCTGTGTTGCACGGTAAATTGATTTGCCACGACCGCGTTGGAGGGTGGAACCACGCCGGTGAAATTGTTTTTTGTTCCTAAGGGCGGGAATATGTTCTTGCGGACTGGTCCTGTAACCGATTACCATGCTGTTGCTCCGGACCTACAAAAATTTATTCAGCCCGTCTCCCTCCATCACGCTGAACAGAGGCAGCTAGAAGTGACTCTCGCGTTGGAAAAGGCACAACGGGAGGAGCAGATCGCGTACGACGAGCATCTGGAGGCGGTACGTTTGCATTTTCGATTTTTGGTTGGCATTCTCAGTAGAACTTGGTCCCAACTATTTTTCAGGAGTTACTACAAAGCCTCCTTGAACGTCGAGTCCAGCAGCTCATCTACCTAGAGAGCTCGGCCAAGATGCGAGCGTTGGCGGCGGTGGAAGGGCCCGAGAAGTCCGTGGATGAACAGTTTGCAATCTTGACGGAGGTAACCCTGAGTAGTACCTTTCAGTATCATTTGTTGCAGGAGCCCCTCAAATCTGGATTATCGCCGGAAGAGTTCACCGAGAAGACGGCCGCTCGCCTCGTCAAAGTCGAGCAGTTGGCGGCGCGGTATCGAAGCTGGAATGCGGAACAACTATTTCAGGTGCAACTGAAATATTCCCCTAGTTTGCTTTTGTTTTGGCCGGTTACGGGGTTTGAATTTGCATCGTTTACGCCTCACTGCGCTCACCGACTTTTACAAGTCAGCATCGTTGATGAGCAAATTGTCTTGAAGCTGTCTGTAAATATCTGAAATCGAAAAACGTATGATCCCAGCATTCAAGTGTAATATTGGTTTAATTAGGGCTAAAGTCTAGGAAGCCCCCCAGCCTACTTTTAAACTTTTCTACCATCCCTATTTTTATTTTTCGCTACTTTTTCGATTAAAATGCAATGTATTCTGACTAATTAGTCTGCTGCGAACAATTTGGTATATTTTAGAGCTCGCTAGATCCAAGGGGGGAGGGCCAGATACAAAACTAGGTGTCGGCTGGGGGCGGGGGTTTCCTAGACTCTAACTTTAATTAGTGTTTTCTACATTTTTGTGGAGGATTTACAAGTCCCAAAACCGCCGATCCAGCATTCTCCCTCCCCGACCTAATTTGGCCAACT
This sequence comes from Mesorhabditis sp. LJ9110, assembly GCA_038088335.1. NCBI lineage: Eukaryota > Metazoa > Nematoda > Chromadorea > Rhabditida > Rhabditidae > Mesorhabditis > Mesorhabditis sp. LJ9110. Next base: position 214,750 of record JBBGBA010000201.1, read on the forward strand.
TCTTTTAAAATTTTAGAACTTTGATTCAAGCTTAAACATTTGTTTTTTTAGCAAGCAATTTGTTAGAAATCTTGCAGCTGACCAACGAGTACAGAAGCAGCCTGCGGACGATCATGATACAAGCATGGATCAACAAGCGGAAAGCGGTTGCACGCGCCTACAGCAGTTTCAAACTGCATGTAGGTTTGGGGCCCATATCTTCTTCAGGACTACGAGATATCTTATTAGATAGCTATGCTTGTATACCTACCAAAATTGATAAGTCCTTGCATGGTGGTTTTTTGGTGTTTTATAGTATTGTCTCTTTCTGTAATACTTAGAATTTCTAACTAAGGTTTTGTAAATGAGCTAAATTGACACAAGTCACAAATTTTCATCTATATCTATCTATAAAATTTCCTCAACACGACTATTGTCTATAATAGGCAGGTGGTGTCATTGCTTGAAACCATGATTATAGACGAAATCTGATGACGCGTTGCCGTACGCCTACAGCCTATTCCAAACGCTGACAGCGAATGCGGCAGTGCACGCCGGCCTCTGGCAACCGATGCAACTCGACCCAATGCCGCCGGCGAGTGATCAGCTTAATCCTATAATGTCTTGATTCAGAAGCCGGGGTTCTTTGGCACCGGCGGTGCCTCGACGTTCGAAACACCTCCGCCGCAAGAGCCGCCGGCGAAGTCGTCGGCAGGGCCGACCAACCGTACCCCTCCCTCGCCCTCCTACTCCTCGTCGGCCTGCCCGACCACCCGCCAGCTGTCGGTGGCTGGAGGCAACAGTGTCAACACGGAGGTCAGCAGCCACAGGATTTTCAAGCAGTACACCACTTTTTAGCTCTCTCTCTGCCGGCCGGCCGGCCCCGAGGACTCCACTTCCAAAAAATGCAACATTTTCCGACCGGTAGATCCTCTAGCTCTCTTTTTCTCCCGCTCGCCTTTCTTTGCGCCTTCCTACTCACGAAATGGTGGTAAAAGAACATCTTTAAGCTCCTGACGTCGACCCCGAAGGCGGCTGGCTTCCGCGACTCGGCCGAAGCCTCGGATTCATCCATGCCATCGATGATACTCCCGGACGCCTCGAGCAGTGCAACGGTTGGTGCAACTCTTGCTGGGCTCCTCCACATTATGGGGTGGGGGGCGGGATTCGATCAAAATATCTCTGCCTCTCTTTCTCTCCTTCTCTCGCTCTCTCTCTCTCTCTCCAGCTTTGAGCTATTTGAAGTAAAAGCACCTTAGCCGCAGGAGCCCTCGGCGGCGCCATCGGCCGGGCTAACGGATCGTACCCCCTCCTCGCCTTCCTTCGCCTCGTCGGCTTGCCCGACAGCCCGCCAGCTGTCGGCCGTGTCGATCGGTGACTGCCGGACCGCCAGGCAGATACCGGATGAACTGCTCGAACAACTCGACGTCCTCAGCAACGGCGTCATCAAGGAGGTCAGCAGCCCCGGGCTTCTCAAGCAGTACACCTCTTCTTAGCCGATCTCCCCAGCCGCTACCACCTGTCGTGCGATGAACGACAAGGCCAGCGTCACCCAGGAGGGCGAAATCACCCTGGAGGGATCCGACGAACAGCTCGACGACACCGCCAAGTCGCAGAATGATATCAGCGAGGTCAGCGAGCCGACGACTTCAGGGAATACAATTTTTTCTAGGGTCTGACTGCCTACTCCGCCGATGTGCTGGCCGGATGTGCAGCCCTGTCGACGTCGTCTCTCAGCACTGACTTGAGCGCCTACGACAACCACCCGGCTGACCTCTCGCGCAACGCCCTCTCCTACACCGACGCCAAGGTCGAGAATACCGACGGTATGTTTCCTCTATCGAACGGCATTTTTAAAATCCTACCTTATATAATTTGGTCGCGTATCTTTGTGTGTTTGTGTGTCCGGCGCCTGGGATGGCTACTTTGCATAATTCCAAAAAATACAAATTTCCTCATTCTTGCAAGTTGCACGCGCGGGTGTGGTCGGATGAAGGGAGGGGGTCCGAAGGACCCAAGCTATCGGAAAGTCAAATTTCTCATGCAAACCCCGTTCCCGCGCCCAAGGCCCGCGAAGCGGGTTTTGGGCGCTGGTATGAAATAAAAATGAAAGAACGGGCGAGCAAGCCAGCAGAGATTCTATCGGGCCCGGAAAAATTAGATTTTTTAGGACTCACCGATCTCGACAGCATGGGCACGCTCTCGTCCTCTAGCGCCACAAGCATCGCCTCCTTCGTTTCGGTCAAGGTCGTGTTTTCCTGCATTTTTTGTAGCAGTAGGTCTAGATTGTCATCCAGTAGCCTTGAAAACGCGCCAATTTTCAGAAAACGGCCTCGAAAAAGGGCCGTCCCCTGGTCCTGTATTCGAAAGGTCACTGCGCCCGATGCACTGCTGCTGCCGGTCTCAAAGACGTTCGATATGATTTTGGTGCCGGGGTGTGTAGGGTCTGTGTGCGTGGGTTGAGGTGAGTTCATGAAATCATCCAACAATGAAACCATCGTTCTCAGAAAAGCGCTCGAGAAGTACAACCTGCTGGAGAGCCGCATTTGTACTTTCCGGGGCCGAGGTAAATTTTAACGACAAGCCCTTCGACCGACCAAATTTTAGGCCGATGTACTGTTTGCGCGTGGCGCCGCTGGGAAGGCCACGGGTACGAGGACCCAGCTCTGCGAGAAGATTGAGATTGAAGAAGAAGACGAACAAAAAGCCTACATCTTTCCCTCATTTCGCCTGTTTAAACTCATCTTTTTAACATTACTGGCAACGTATTGTGATTTCGCCGTGATCTAATTAGAGTATCATGCAGTGCTTCTATCTACCGACGTAACTTCTTCTATCTTCTTAATGTGACCATGTGGATTTGAATAAACGGGTTTTATGGTTTGGCAGTTTACTATCGAGAGAATGCGGGAAAGAATCCATAAAAATGTTACCTTCCGGGTACAGCTCGTCGAGGCGAGCGTGGCCGGCTTCCGCAAGGGTGGGGCGACGCGGGGACGGAAATCCGCTGTGGTTGGCCGAGTGACGGGCGCCGTGGTGCTGAAAAAATTCAATTTGGAAGCGGGGGAGAGAGTGAGGGAGTGAGAGAGCGCCAGAGAGCGAGAGAGAGACGGTGAGAGAGTGAGAGAGCGAGAGACTGGGAGAGTGAGAATCAGAGAGTGAGAGTCAGAGCGTGAGAGAGTGCGAGAGTGAGGGAGTGAGGGTGAGAGAGTAGAAGAGAGACAGCGAGAGAGTGCGACAGAAAAAATGAGGATGGGTGGGAGCGAGAGTGCGAGTGGGAGGGTCTTTCTTCATCTGGCATAATTACCATTTGGCATAACGCTATTTAGCATAATTGAATTTTGCATAATTTTTATACCGTATAACGGTGATCTCGCATAACGCTTATTACGCCTAACGACATTTCCCCGAACCGTCATTTCGCATAACGAGCATTTCGCATAATTTTCATTTGCCTTTCACTTACTTTCTGGCCCTGTGCCTACGCCTTGATACTTTCTGGCCCTAGGTGAAAGGAGGTGGGTAAAAAAGTAACAAAGACAACAAATCCGATTTTTTTCAGTAAAAACGGCTTTCGAGGCTTATGAGAATGTGATGCTCCAAGCTGTTATGGATTTTTGGCAAAGAAGGCAGATTGTCGACTATAAGAAATAGGCAACGAACAATGTTCCAATTTTTCAAATGATCTCGGCTAGTTGCCTCTACATCCCCCCTTCTTTTCTCTTGTTTATTTTCTGTATGCGATTCGAAAATTTAATCTTTTATTCCGAAAAATTGCGTATTACCATAAACGTGTAATTATTTCGGTTTTCAATTGAATCGCATCAAAATACGCAAATTTTTCGGTGTCCGTAAAAAAGCGCAGCCCACTGACAACTTCGAGATCTTTGATTCGGGATGTATATTCCAAGAGTAGCTGCTCGGAATCCTAAATAATACTTGAAAATTTCTGTGTATATCGATACCATATTGTTAAAGTTCTCAAATGGGTACGGTAACAAGAAAGCGAGCACTTTGACTGCTTTTTTATTTTCGCAATGGTGATTGTCGAGATCCCAATTGCCATCTTCACATCGGACCAGGATACGGTAGAAGTAGGCTTCGATGTGACTGAAAAAGAAAAAAGTTTTATTGTAAGTGGTGAATAGAGAGAGAAGAGAGAGAGATAGAGACAGAGACAGAGAGAGAGAGAGAGAGGAGAGAGAGAGAGAGAGAGAGAGAGAGAGAGAGAGAGAGAGAGAGAGAAAGCCGTAGCTCCAACTTACTCGTGCGGCTTCTCAATCCACCCAGAAATGACCAGCAAAGTATCATATTTATGCAAATATTCCGCCGTCTTCCTTTCCACAGCCCTCCAAAGGGGATCCCGAAATTCGGGACTTACCGTGATTTTCAGTGAATTAACGGCATTCTGAACTGTAGAGAAGCTTTTTACGATTTTAGAGCTACTTACCTGGTCCTGCCGCCAGGGATATTTCACTTGGAAACAGTTTCCTGATAAAATCCATGTTTTCCGGATCGTATTTTAGGTCGTTTTTCGTTAAAAATTCAACCACTGATTTTCCTGAATTACAGAGAAAACCTTAATTTTTGGGATGAGCTTACTTCCAGGTGCCTGCAAGTAGTAATTTTTATCGTCAGCGTTTTGATGGCAATAATCAAGGCCATTGCCTTGTTTTATAAAGTTTTCCATAACGCTCGACGCTTCTCCAGAACAAGGGCTTAAAAATTATGATTTTTTCAAAACGTAAAAAGTTACTGTATCGTCTTCATATTCTCATAGATTGGATCTACAGCTTCATCCCTATTTTTTAAAGCAGTACTTAAAATCCCTTGAGTGCCATTATTCGGCTCGGGCTTAATTTTGAGGATTTCTAAAAGATGCGACTTTCCATGGGAACCGTTCTACCTGCAAATAAGTTATAGTATTCCGTATTCTGGAATGGGGCCAAAACGTGGCCGCGTAGAAAGTCGGGTCCCATCGCGAAGAAGATCATCTCCATCTGCAATTGAAATCCCTATTTTATGGTGCCGTCATTACCCCCAATTTCCTAGTTATTGATTTTTGACTTTTTCAACGGTCTTGTATTCCGCTTTATATTATTTAATAGCCGTCTATTCCCTCTGAATTTTACCGCGCCGCAACAAGCAACGCGCCAACCTAAGTTTTCGTTGTGTAATGGATTAGGATTGGCTTAATTCGTCGCGCAAGGGAATTATAGCGGCGGCTAACCTAGCGCAGCATATGTACGTGCCGCTCCACTTTTATTACTTAACCGATTACGATCCTTCAAGGCGACAAAGTCGCGTCTGCGGTGCGTGTGGTGTGCTCCTTAAAAACGTACCTCAGGCATAATATAATCCCATCCATGATTACTGGCCACGATTATCCGCGGTTTAGCTGGATACGGATATCTGTAAACAGGATTTGCACGGAATACCACGATTTTTTTCTTACAATCCAAATCGTTTTTCCCGGGCTGCCGTGACCACGATATCGCCCACGCGTTTCGAGACCGTATAATGAAACCTGAAGATCGTAAAAGGAATGCATGCTAGGGTACCACAATGGGAATGGATCGAAACATTACGCGGTAGTGCTCCCTTACCTTGGTGGCAGTGTCGAGCGGTTGTAGGCCAAAAACGAACTCCGCTCCGGGTCCGATCCCAATTTCTTCAAAATCTCCCCACTTTCCGGGGCTCCTTCTTTCAAATAAAATCTGGCTACGGTGTCCGCGTTGGCGTATTTGCTCGGGATGTTTAGCTGTGTCGCGTTGAGGACTTGGTTTTGGTTCATGAAGCCTAAAACTTTGGTGAATAGGGGCTAGGAGGGTATGCCAAGCCTAAGCTTAAGCTAAGCCTAAGCCAAGCCTAAGCCTAAGCTAAGCCCAAAGCCTAAGCCTAAGCCAAGCCTAAGTCAAGCATTAGCCAAGCCTCAGCCAAGCCTAAACCAAGCCTAAACCAAGCCTAAGCCAAGCCTAGGCCAAGCCTAGGCCAAGCCTACCAGCCAAGCCAAAGCCTAAACTAAGCCTGATGCATGAAGAGCCGAAAAATCCATGGCGGCATGCCTTGCAGGCCTTTAAAACCGAAATAACCGACCGTGGTCGGAAATAAAAATGATATTGGTGCAGTGGAGACGCTTGGCCTTTTGGAGAACATTGAAGAAATCGCCAATCGCTTGATCGATTTTGCCGAGGATGGCTGTAAGCTAAAAGATTTTTCCGGAATTTTTGATGGAGGAATGGTGGATTGGAGTCTTTGATGGAGGAATGGTGGAACTTAAAGTTAAGAGCGCAAGCTTGACTTCCACGCCCCCCCTCCCCTTTAAAACCCAACCTTTGGCGAGTCGCTCTGCACCAAGTGTCTAGTCTCGTCCGGTTCATTTGAATATCCGATCACCAGCCCTGGTCGAATTGCGCGTGGCTTTAGTATTTCTTCGGCAACCTAAAAAGGCTGAACATAGCTTTTATCCTGCCTGATTTTGCCTGTATATCTTTGATGAGATTTTTGACGGCTTAGCGATTTTTAAATCGTTCAGTCGTAGAATTTTTCGACGCATTTTCACGTCGAAATAGGGACAAAAACACGTGCGGCGCGGCCGCTTGCCAGAGATCAAGAGCTGACGGAGCGGACCCGCCTTCTATGCTCCTTTAAAAGCAAGCCTTTCCAAACCCTATGGATTTTTTGCCGTATTTCCCATGAAGATATGCGGATAAATAGACACAATAATAATATTTCCCTCGAAAACTAGACCTTTCCCGGCTTCCTAACCCCTTTAAACTCACCCTATTCAACACCTTCTCCACTGGCACATTCTCAAAAATCTCCGTCACATCCGGCCGGTTTTCTGAAAAACGGATTTTATGCGTGGTTGAATTCCCCCCATTGACTACCCGGATAATGGTAACATCCCGGATAGAATAGACAGGACACGCGTCTCCCCGTCTGACGTCGATACGTCGCCCAAATCTGGAAATTCGGAATCTCGGCAACCGGATTTGACGTCACAACGGGGCCCATTCTAAGTTTTCGGTTCAAAGTCAAAGACACGTACGGGTTCCCCGCCGTACTTGTAGTATTCGTAGCGGCTCGTCTTTCGCACGTCCAGAAAATCCGGTGAAATGGACGGGTCGTAAATCTGGAAAGCGTTCTTTTTTTGGTCCTAGGAATACAGGAGCTGATTCGTTAGCTGAAGGACTTTTTTTGTGGGTGGTTTTACTATGCTTTTGCTCTCGCTATGTCATGGCACCTTCGTGAGCTACAAAAAATAGCCTAAAAAATTGAAATTCACGAAGATCGGGTGTCCCAAGCCCCCTCCAGCGGCACCCAGACGTGTCCGATTCTCGCCCTTTAGGTATATATCGAAAGCTCTCGAACAGGCGAGAAAATAAGAAGAGTTCATTTTCTTTATTACGTATTCTTATTGGCGAATTTTACCTCCAAAATCCATGAAAACGACAGATTTACGCGAGATCCGCATGCGAATTGCGAAATTCCTATTGACAAGCTACCTATTTTTTAGAAAAACGCTGAATATCGGACGAATCAGAATAAATCTTAGAAAATGAAGCCCGCTTGTTTTCTCGCCTCTTCGCGGGCGTTCGAATGGTATAAAAATCATCCAGGTCTGAGCTTGCCACGGACCGCTAGGGGGGTTGGGACACCCTGTACAGGGTGTCCCAAAAAAATCGACCCCCTCTAGCGGGCCGCAGTCATGTCTGATTTTTGACGATTTAGGTATCTATCGAAAGCACTCGAAAAGGCGCGAAACAAGCACTTTTCGTTTTTCAATATGGGAATTTTAATTCATTAAATTTAGGGCCAAAATCGATGAAAACTGCAGATTTTATGCAAAATCGGCATGTTAATTGCTTGCTAAAGCAAACAGGACGATGCTGGTTTTAAGCTTTTTACAGAAATCATTGAATATCGAGCGCAGGCTAAAATTTTTTGGAAAACCAAAGGCGCTTGTTTTCTCACCGTTTGAAGGGCTTTCGAATGGTGTGAAAATCATTCCGATCCGAGCTTTCTGCGGTCCGCTAGAGGGGGGTCGATTTTTTTTGGGACACCCTGTAGTACACGGTAGTTTGTCCGGATTTTAGTAAACTTGGTAATATGAGCAAATCCAAAGGGTTTTGAGAGTGTAAACGTTACCGTACCCAATTCTCGACAATGCCATGATAGCCGGGGTACAGCCCGGTGACCATCGTGTAGTGATTGGGAAGGGTTTTCGACGGGAATGTCGGCTTTACGTGCTGAAACGAGGCTTTTGTCAGTATTAACACTCTTAAAAGCTTCTTAAAGATTTTTTCGTAGCCTTAAATTAAAAAAACAATTTGGAAGTACCCTTTTGAGGATTTTACTAATTAAGCAACCGGTTTTTAATAACTCATCAAATTACGACACCACCTATCAGCAAGAAATTCTTACAACTTTTTTTTAATGGCCTATTTCCTAAAACCGTAAAAACATAAAATTCATCGACTGCTAATCCAATCGTTATAAAAAATTCAGATTTTTTAACCCAATTAAGACAATTTAAGAAATTCTGCGCTTTTTAGTCACAATACTATACCGTTTCCTTTGGGAAGCGGAATCCCGGAATTAAATTTTCATAAAGATCTCATACTTTCTATGTCCCCCGATCATTAACTACAAACACATTTTTGTGTGCAGGACATCCCTATTCAAATCTCTCTTTTCACGGCGAATCAGCATACTGTATACCCCGGATTTCCTGGTTTTCCGGCATTTTTCGACCGCCGGCAAGGCGCGCCTTTTCTGGCTGTCGCCGGGGCTAATCTGAGGGGAAGCCCGGGATTGATGTTCCACTGAACCCCGCATATTCCCGGGCGCTAAATTAAAAAGTGACTAATGCGAGTGGGGGAAAGAATCCACGCTGCACAGAGCGCTTAGTGAGAATTACTGTATATAGGAACCTATATACAAAAAATGGAAGACTTTTAGCGAAATTGGGTTCAAAATGATGTCTCGGGCTAGACAGGGAATTCGGAAAGTTGCGAAAAATGAGGGGATGGTACTACTCTCTTACTCTTCCCTTTCCCCTCACTCTCACTCTCTCTTTCACTCTTGCTCTCTCCCTCACTCTCGCTCTCGCTCTCTCTCTCTCTCTCTCTCTCTCTCTTTTCGTGATCTCCCGTTCTCTCTCTCAATGTCTCTCTCATACCCTAACTTTCTCTCTCTCCCTCTCTCTCTCTCTCTTACTCTACCAACTTCTGCTCGTACTCCCCGCTTCCCGATCAACTCCAGATTTTTGACGATCCCTCTTCGTAGATATTCAGCAGCAAATCCGTCAAAAGATATCACAACCAATGGACTAGGATCATCCCTGAAAGTTGACGGCTCCTTTAAAAAATCATGGAGCGCCAGAATCGATCCCTTCGAAGGCTAGGTCTAGACAGCTACGCACCACCCCAGAACACAGTTACAACACAAGTTGGATATTTCTGGAAGTCAAAAGGCAAAATTTGACGTGCTTGAGTCGCTCGACTAGCTGTCGATACCCAGTGAAGGAAAGGGTCGATTTTGCCGCGTCCCAACACCTTTAAAATCCACTAAAATCCTTACTTATCACAAATCGGCTCTTCTCCTAGGGCTTCTAGATCGTAAAACCACGAATGGGCATTAATAGTTTCTAGAAATTTATTGAAAACCTTTCAGAATTTTTAATACCCGCCGGTCGGTTAAAATATCCATTTTGCCAAAGTAGAAAAATCGAGCCCGCTATTAAGGAGAATAGTACAGTTTTGCTTAAGAGCTAAAAACCACATTTTATGGTATTTTTGCGCGGCCTACCGTAGTCCTAGAAAAATCGGCGCCTGGTGAAAATTCTAAAAAGATTTTAGCTATTTATTTTGGTCCCTCACCTCGCCTATTTTGGTATTTTGCAAAGTTCTCGTCGGCATAAAAGGGCAGTAGGTTCCTAAAATGCACCCATCATTTTCCCGGAGCGGCGTCACTTTATTTCCGGAATTATTGCGGGGGTATTGTCGAATATTGCCGATTAGAGCGAAGGGGCAGGCCGGAAATTCGTGGATGCACTTCTTCCTACAGGTATTTGGCTACTTTCTATCCCTCTCTCTCTGTCTCTCTCTCTCTCTCGCGCTCGCTCTCTTCCTCCCCAAAATTCAGGCGGAAATCAGTGTCGAAGCAATATTTAGACACACACGAAGCTCGGCACGGAATTTGGAATAACACGTACACATGCCGCGAGGCTTGGCTTTGGCTTTGAGGAATTTGGAAATCCGGAATACAGATAACAGCTGCAATATGCAATTCAGATCCCAAAATGGCAACTAGCAATTGCATAGAGAATTCCTGATTTCCATTCTAGATTCAAAAATTCGCTCTGGTTCTCTCTGTCTCAAGCTCCTTCTCTCTCACTCTCTCTCTATCTCTATAACTCACACGCTCGCTCTCTCCCTCATCTCTCTCTCTCTCTGTCGCTCTCACACACTCCCGCTCTCACACTCTCTCGCTTTCGCTCGCTCTCTCTCGCTCTCGCTCTCTCTCGCTCTCCCTCTCGCTACCTCGCTCTATCTCCCTCTCTCAATAACTTACCTATTCAGTCTCGTAAACCGGTAGATCGCTTTGAAAAATTCCAGAAAATTCTCGAAAGTCGACAACGAGCCAGAATTATCACGTGATTTAGCTTGGCTCATAGTTTGGTAGCAGCAATGTTCAAATCAAATTGTGTTTTAGCCTGCAGACCATCAAAATCCGGGTACAATGAGAAAAGATATGACATGGCTCCATTTCTATCTCTCTCATGGTCGGCTATCGATTATTGAGCCCGGAGTTCGAGGTCAACTCTCTTTGGCATGGGCTGAATTTTTCGACAACGTTACGGTGTTAGCAAATTTCAAGGTGATGCGGAAATCTGTAATTTAAAATTTAACAATTTTTCCCAATTTAGCCAATTTTAAGAATTAAATATGAAAATTTTTGAAGGAAAATCAGCAGCAATCGACGAGTTAAATGTAAAACTGGCACGCAGCGTTTTAGCAAAAATTATTTGAACAATCTTGAAGGTTATTTTAATTTTCTTGGAGTAAAAAATCCAACGGCAGGTTTTTTAAAAAATGGTTTGGTCCCTCTCTTACCTCAAATTCCAGTTTGCTACTATGTACACACATGCCCGATTTTGCTTCCCCCCTTTTCTTTTCCAGTCCGCAATACGCCGTGATCATCACCTGGTGGGGGATTATGGGGGCCCCAGTCGTTTTTTCCAGGGGCAGGCCATTTCCGGTCGGGCCGGAGGGGTCGTAATGTTTGGAGTAATACGGGTTTTTTAGCCGTCGCCCCGATTAGTCAGCTACCGTAGTATAGTTGCCATTTAGGAAAAGAGCTTACCAGCCAAAGGGAAGGCGAGGATGGTAGTTTTTTTCTGTTACGGTATGGCGGAATACGATAGGATTGCTCTGTAAAGTAACCAGCCGCTGACTGCGGCTGGACTTCGGGCTGCCCCCTGCGCCCCTCCCTGCTTGCCGAAACGCACGCGATCTGGCTCGCAATGTTGAAAATCGTGAAAATCACCTTTTTTACTACAAAATGACAAATATCGATTTTTAAATATGAATATGAAGTTTTGAGAGTCTGTTCTTGATTAGTTTCGGGGGTTCTGACCGCGCTCTATCGGAATCCGAAGAATCCAGAGCTGCTTTCCCCTTCGAGTTGAATTTGGCTTCAGACAGGGACACAACAGCAAAACTAATATAGTTGGGGATATCTTACATTCCAGTTTTATTCTTTCTTTCAAGGCGACGTTTTTGAGTGTCGTCGGGACTTTGGCATCGGACCAAGCCTATCTTGTGCAGAATTTTACGCTGATTCCGAGTATGGTAACCGTTTTCGGGGAATAGCCATTTCTCGAAAGTTATGAACGATTTAAGCCTCAAAACAGCCGAAAATCGGCTACTTTCGATAGCCATAAAACTTTTCGGAATAGGTTTTAGACAAAACCAGATGGTGCATCTTGTTCAGAAAAAAATTCTCTATAAAATGTATCATCTTCTCCAAAATCATTGAAAAGTTGGAAAAAATTGTTAAATTGGGCAAAAATAATTTTACAAAAATTTTCAAAATTCCAACATATTTGAGTTAAGTAGCTTATTTTATAGAGAATTTTTTCCTGAACAAGCTACTATCAAGTTTTGTCTAAAACCTATTCCGAAGCCTTTTATGACTATCGAAAGTAACCGATTTTGGGCTGTTTTAAGGTTTAAATCGTTCATAACTTTCGAGAAATGGCTATTCCGCAAAAAGAAGACCATATTTGGAATCAGCGTAAAATTCTGCACCAGATAGGCTTGGTCCGATGCCAAAGTCCCGACGACACTCAAAAACGTCTTCTTGTTAGTTGGAATTTATTAGCTTTTAGATGCCCGCATTCCGGTGACCCTTAACGCCCAAATTCTCGCGATTTACTTTCCAAAAATTGTCTCCAAATCAATACCTTTTGGAAGTACTGTGCATTACAATAATAGAGACTTTGACCCCTTTTTCTGACTATTTTTCGCTCCATTTTGATGCCTACAATTATGACATTTCCCCGTAAAAATCGGCATGTGTGCCAGGTGAAATGTGCATTGCCTTTTTTGGGCGTTTTATGTGAAAAGGGTATAGTAGGTGTATGGTTCATATGACTGTCGATAGGTGTACTGTGTACACGATAAAGTACGTAGCCTTCCCACATATCACGAGATATTTTGCAGAGGGGGACACCTGTCTTTTTTTGCTGTGCCGCAAATTCAGAAGGTCACGGTCACCTGGCATGTGATTAAAGCCCCAATTCGGATACTTTTGGGGCTTCACTGCCTTTCAATTTTTGGTGTAATTGCTCCCTACGATATCCTGCCAAAATCCCGACAACTAAAATACCGATAAGCAGAATTCCGATAGCAAAAATCCCAACCGGCTGTAAGCAAGTAGCGAAAATTCCTACCGGCTGAAATCACGACAACCAAAATCTTGACAACTATACCCCGATAGCGAAAACCCCGACACTCGAAATACCGACAGCGAAAACCCCGCGAGTCGAAATACCGACATCCAAAATCCCGAAAACCAGAATACCGACATAAAACTACCTATAGGCAAAATACCGACAACCACAATCCCGTCAGGCTGTAATCCAGGCAGCCAAAATCCCGACATATTCTTGACCAGTGGAAAAAGACCGCTTCGCGGCCATTTTCCACTGGATCCCGTCTAAGAACCACGAATTCTAACCCTTTCCTTTCTTCAAGCCTGCGGCGCAAGTGCCGGAGTCCCCGAGCCATTCCTCGGCCTGAGGCGCCAGAGCGCGGGCTACGTTCGAAACGACCCATCCTTGGGGCCTGCGGCGCGAGAGCCTTGGGCCAAGGACCCTTTTGGACTGCGGCGCTAGAGCGAGGGCCAGGCCTAACCCCCGCACACCGAGAGCCTAGAAATATATTTTGTTGCTAACTACCAAAAAGCAAAAAGTTAGATCCGGGCAGGACCCGAACTCACTACTACGCGCGTAGCAGACAGACGCAAATGCACTGCACCACCGTGACGATGGGAACAGGCAGCGGGAAAGGCCTCTTCTCCCCTGGGGGAGGGCGCGGGGGGAGGCAAAGAGAATGGCGACCCAATGATCACGGAGGGAGGCCTACTGGTCACTTTACAAAATTCGGTTTTTGAGTCTGAATCAGCTGAAAATTTGTAAAGATAATAAGATGCGCATGATCCCCACCATCAAATACATAAGTTTTCCAAATTCCAGCCCGAAAGTCCATCTGGGCTTCGAGTTATGCCCGGACACCACGACTCTTGGCCCATTTTGTTAGGATTTTTTGGAAAAATTCTCATAAAAATTTTAGATTAAAAAATCTGCCAAAACGCAGAATTATATCACAGGAGAATGTAATTTTCAATCTGCCCCTGAAAAATTAGCGCCTAATTCCATTTGGCTCGGGAGATATCCTCTGAACAAACCTTTTTTCGGCCAAGATGTTAAGGATTTTTCACTTTTTTGCTTATAAAATTGTTAAATGAAGGAATTTCGAAAAACAAAAAATTGCGTCACTGACAAATGAGTTTCTCCACCCCCATGCCAAAAATCACCACAAAATTCGGCCTGGCGGCCGAGAAATCGGCTGTACAGAAAACAGACATACTTTTCTCGCTTATAGGATAGGATGCTAGTTTGCCGGCCGCTTCCTTTCGAACTAATTTGCGTTTCGGGATTCTAGCTGTCGGGATTTTGGCCGGTTCTTTTTGCCTGCAGTGATCTCGGTTGTCGGCATTTTAAATGTCGAGATACAAGCTATCCGGATTCCTATCCGTCGTTATTCTGCATGTCGAGATTCTTCCCGACCAGCTTCCTTGTTACCTATTTGAGGATCCGCCCCAACCCCTTACGTTTTCTATTTTATGCCCTAGGGTAAAAATGCAGACCGTACCTGACACCGATACGGCCAGCTCACCCATGCCACCCCATGGATCATCCCGGATTCACCCCCGGAATTTTTTTGAGGGTCATCCGGGCTGCGTTATCGGAGTGTAACCTACCTGGGGGATTACCCGAAAATCATCCCGGATTCTGGGCGCTGAACTTTTAGGGCATCAAGAGGTGGTGTTTTCTAAAATGGAATTTTTGAGAATGGAACCTGGAAAATTACCCCTCTCTCGGTATCTCTCTTTCTCTCTCTCTCTCTCTCTCTCTCTCTCTCTGTCTCTCTGTGTCTCTCTCTCTGGTTCTCTCTCTCTTTTGTGTGTCTCTCGCTCTCTCCTCCTCCCTCTCTGATTTTGTCTGGCTGGATCTGACTTCCACAACAAACCTAGGGCAATCTCGCAGAGTTGCTTTCGGAATTGGCAGATTGATGACCATGGCAAGCCAGCAGAGTTCCTTGCGGAAATTGGTGTCTAGGGCAAACCAGCAGATATTCTTGTGGAAGACACAGTTCCTCGATAAGAGCAGTTTAGCGGTGATCCTTGCGAAATTGTTAAAAAAAGATGGCTCCATCCCCAATTTTTATCGACCCCCAGTGTTACGAATTCCCCGGTGAAAATGCCAAACTTTTTCGCTGATCCCTCGATGATGGTGTCTGGTGGTATTCCATACCGTAATTTTACAAATGGCATCCGGCTCAACGGCCAGGCCACCGGATGAAATGGAATATAAGGCCCCCAAAAAAAAACCAAACCCTAAAATCCTCACCCTGTGGGGGGCTAATCCTCAAACATGTGATAGACAGCCAGAGGAGAGGAGTAGGATGACGTGGCCCTCATCAAAAAGTTGTATTTAGGGGTGTGAGTGTGTATGGAAGGAGTAGTCGAGCGGATTAATCAAATCAGTTGAGAAGGAACGGCGCAAGGGATGGGGATTCCAATCTGTGTTTTTCGGAAGGAAAAGACACGCGGGGCTTCGCAACCTGTGACCTTGGAATATTGAGAAGCACATGGGAGATGAGTAGCGGGATCTATTTTTTACAAGGACTGAGAAGGCAGAATTTGCTCTTTCGTATTAATTGCTGTCAACACACCTTTAAAGATGCGGGCTCTATATTGCTTCTTACCTCCCTATCTTTCAGTTGCTCTCTCTCACTCTAACTCTGTCTCTCTCTCGCTTTCTCTCTCACTCACTCTGTCTCTCTCTCTCCCTCTCTCTCTCTTTGCCTCTCGGTCTCTATCACTCTCTCTCCCCTCTCTCTCTTTCTCTGGATCTCTATAACTTTCTCCCACTCTCTCCTTCCCACTCTAACGCCCGCCCAACATCTAATTGGGGTCACAAATTTACCTCGCAATAATTTAGCGCTCCAGATATTCTGATCCCGTTAAGCAACTACCCCCAAAAAAAACCTCTTCCATCCTGCGGCCGGCGAGCAGAGGACGTGCACGTGAACGTGAGTCTTTCAACACGCCATTTTTCTGCAAAGAGAACCGAATGTTCGTTGGTCGACTCTCGGCCAAAAATCGCCGGATTTCATGATTTACAGAGTTATCAAGGGGATTGTAGCCGGGTAAGCTCTTGTTCCCACAGAGGCCCGGGTTACGGTTGAATTATAAGTGTGCAGTTTCTGCAGAGTCAAAGACTATTTTGTTACCATTTTTGCATACTTTAGCCGCTCGTCGAAGTGGCCCGGCAGAAAAAGCGTCAGATCGGAATCCTGGATCTCTCTCTCCATTTCTTCTTCCCTCGCTCTCTCTCTCTCTCTTTTCTCTCTCTCTCATCTCTCCTCCTCTTCTCGTCGCTATCTCATGTTGCCTCTCTCTCTCACTCTCCCCATTTCTCTCTTTCTCTCCATTTCTCTCTCATACTGTCTCTCTCTCGCCCTCTCTTTCTTTCTCTCTTTAGCTATTTCTCATCTACTTGCCACTAAAAACAGAAACTGGCATACATCCCAGCCCCCTTTAAATACTAGGCAACATTTTCTAGGCAGCCCCTAGAGTCAACTTCGCTATCCTCGAAATCTGTAGCCTAGGCGCAAATATGCATTCCAGACTATACAGGCAAGTCTCGCTCGCCCTGGGGATCCAGACTAATCTATGCAAGTTCGAAAATGTATAGACGTTAACCTCGACCCTCCGGCTTTTGTAAATCCCACCTTTTTCGGGGCCGTATTAGATTCGGATTTCGGGCACTCGGGGTCGATTGGAAAATGGTGTAGGTTTCGGGTCAAATTGCCGTGAAGTGTCTGAGCTGGTGCCGAAAAAGTCCAATTTTGTAAAGGGCCCCAAAATCGTTCTTAAAATCCGCGGCTTAACACCCGAATTTTGGGGTTCTAAAAGAGCATTGTGGCGAGAGGGAGACAGAGAGAGAGAGAGAGAGAGAGCGATAGAGAGAGAGAGCGAAATAGAGAGAGTGCAAGAGAGTAAAATAGGGTGAAAGAGAGAGACAATGAGATAGTGAGCGAGGGAGAGGGTGAAAGGGAGAGAGCGAGGGGTGAGAGAGGCCGCAAGAGAGAGCGACAGAGCGATGGATAGAGAGAGATGTGTTTGAAAATGCCGCCAACCTTTTTATTTTGCCACCGAGCCCCCCCCCCCCAACTCTGCGAATTTATTTTTAAGCTGAAAATTGGAAAACTTTCCGCCCTCTGGCCATTTGTCTACACCAGTAAATCGACAGGGTGGGGGTGGGAAAATCCGGGATTTGCCAATTTTCCAGAAACGTTTTTCTGCGATTTTCCTCCAGCCCTAAAATCCGGCCATTGCGCACAGCGCAAGTTCATCACGATTTGCAGACACGAAACTTCGGTTTCGAAAATAGAAAATCCGCCGCCTTTAAGTGGTCGCCGACGCGCTGGGCAGAGAGTACGCGATGCTCCTGATGACATCTGCGGGGCATACGGTAGAAAAGTACGATTTTATCCTCAAACTACGGGGATGCGGAGAGTGGGAAAGTCACTTGTTGACGTTAACGGTGGATAGTCGATAAGCAAAACAGGAAAGTAGGACTTTTGTCGTTTTCCGGCAGTTGGAATTGGTCAGGAAAAGGGCAATTTTGGCCGGGAAATCAGCAGACTTCTGTGGGAATTGAGAAAACAGTCGGAAGCTCGATGAGCCAAAATGACGACAAGCGAAAACGCCGACAAATGAAAGCTATACGAAAAGTTTTCCGCATGTTTTTTTGTCGCCGTTTCGAACGAAGACAGTTTACTTGTCGGCATTTAAGCAAAGGGCCCTTGGGATGTCGAGATTTTTTGCATTTTCGCAAACTGACCGGACAACCAAATCCATTTTTTTTCGGAAGTTTCATACAAATGTTTGCTGTTCGCCCTTTCGAAACATTTGCACTACATTTTCAGCTTTTCGCCAAAAACGTCTGCTTGCTTGCCGTCTGGTCTTTTAGGTAGCTTTATTTATCCTTGCGCTTTTATAGTTTTCCAACATATTTTTCTAGCTTTTCGACGATTTACCAATCCGCACGAAATGCCTATTTAGGACGAGCGGCATTTCTAAAAATACCCCTACCACCCGCCCAAAATTATTCCAAATTAGCCGACATTTCGCGCAAAAAGGCCACTGTTAAATTGAGCATAATTGGGGCCGGAAATTAGGATATACAGCGCCGAAAGCGAAATGAGTACTCAGAGCAGCGGCCAATTTTGCAGCATTTTGTCGGTATTTTGCCAGAAAAGTGCGAAAAAACTAGGCGCCAAAAACTAGACTGGGCTGTTTTTTAAAAACGTTCTTGAAAAACGGCGAAAATACGGACAAATAATGGTAACGAGAGCAAAAACCATGACGCAAGCAATGTCGCCCATCAAAATGCCGACAAGCTGAAATGTAAAGTCGACCACGGACTAACATAATGCCGATTTAAATTAATGAAGCAAAACGCGATAATCTTTAAAATTATCCCATTTTCTGTAAAAACAGAATTCCGAAATGCCGACACCAGATTGACGTAAGAATGTTCATTTTCGATATTTTCGAATATGGGCTTACGCATCGGCCGATTGTCGGCATTTTTTTGTCGGTATTATCGTTATTCGGCTTTTTTCGCCGTTTCGATTTTCGGAGTCCGATTTTTGGATATCGTTTATATAATTTTTATCATTCTTTGTCGGTATTTTCAGCACGCGCTTTGGATCCGGCGCCTTGCAGAGCTATCCTAAGACTCCATCATTTAGTACCCTCAAAGTCGAAAACTTACGCGTCTTGTTTATGATCCGTCTATGGGAATCCGATGCAGTGGTTCCATGAAATTCCGTTACAATAATCAAAACAGTATACGTGTGGGTTTGTTTGTGGCGTCTCGCGACAATCCCTACCGCAGTCTCAACACCCCCAAACGAATCATACAAAAATCGCGCATCACCCCGGAAAATTGGCGCGTGTTCGTGGAGAGAACAAGCGGAAATAATATTCCGCTACCGGGCATAATAGGCAAATACGGATGGCGGTCTTCGTTTTCTGCTTCGGGTGATATATTTGCAAAAAGGGGTTCCGAGCTAAAAATAGCCGCTTTACGGACCGAATGGCAACGGGGGACCTGGAAAATATAAAAATTTGGCTTCACTCTTGCGTCGAAAATTCGTATTAGGAAATACGGCTTCCGGGGAACTGTACCGAGCTGGAAATCAAAAATTTTGTTGGGATCTTGGGGTGTGTGTTAGAATTCGATCCTAAATCTTTTTCTTTACTTTCCGGACCACTCGCTCGTGCTTTCGCTCTCTCACTCTCTCGGTCTCTCGCTCTCTCTCACTCTCTCACACTCTCTCACACTTTCTCTCTCTCGCGGTCTCACTGACTGTCTCTCACTGTTTCACGCTCTCTCTCTCCCTTTGTCTCTGTCTCTCTCTTCCATTCTCTTTCTCTACCGATATATTTCTTTCGTTTTATCGCGACCTCTCGAATTTTTAACCCACCGTTTAATATGACGCGCTCTTTTTATCCTTTCTTCGGCTCTAGACTCTATACGGGGTGTGGCCCCGACTCCCCCGTTAGGCATACGGTAGCCAAACAAGGGCCGATAAGGGGGCGGATACGACGCTGGGAAGAAACACATCCCCATCCATTTCCACTCATTCTCCCATTCCATTCCATTCTACCTTCTCGACACATTCCCATCCGATCCACCCTCCCCTCCAGGTCCCATTTTCAATTATTTTCTTTTTGGCTGGCTGCCAAATTTCAATTCGGGTGGCCCGCTATTTCGGGGCGGGGGTCCATTAGTCGGGGTGTAATTTGGCATTTAAGGGCCACGTGGGCGTAAAATGCCATGAGAAAGTCCATCTTATGGGAGCTTTGGGATGGCTAGGGTACGGTGTTTTAAAGGGGGCTGGAAAGTGTGTAAATCAACGTTAGCGGGTGACTTGGTCTCGACGAATACGCATACTACAATTTGGTTGAAGATTGAACTCATTTTGGCCGCGCGGAGCACTTTTATTGCCGCTCATGGATTTACCGTGATTTGAAAAATTCGGGGAGCCAAAATCCCGACAGGCAGGATCCCGACAAACGAAAATGCCGACAGCCTGCTTCGGACAAAAATGCCGACAGCCAAAATTTCGAGATCTAGGAAAAGATGGGGTCGCTTTTCCCGTTCTCTAGTCCCTTAGAAAAGGCGGGCCAGGCGATTTCCGATCCTAAAAAGGTCCTAGTAGGCCAGAAATCGGGCGATTTTCAATCCTCCGCACTTACGATTTATGATTCGCACTCCCTAAATCCCGCGTAGGATTTTTTAAATCCCTTGTTAATCACCCGATCGCGCCAACACATGTGTCCGAATTGTCATCTCTTCATTTTAGGGGCCACCATTGTCATCTTTTCATCTTTTGATCAGAGATCGGCGGCGATTTCCAAAAGAGAAAGGCGGAATAATATCTTATTCAGGTTCGCCCGAAACGAAGTAGGTTTTAACGGGACTGACAAGGCTTGACGTAGGCATATGCTTCGGCTTAGGCTTCGGTTTAGGCTTAGCATTTGGCTTCGCGTAGGCTTTGGTTGACGCTTAGGCTTCCGCTTAGGTTTGGGCCTAGACTTAGGCTTAAGCATAGGCTTAGGCTTAGGCACAAGCTTAGCCAAAGGCATAGGCTTAGGCTTTCCAAACGATATCCCGCCGGCCAAATTGCGGCAACCCTGACTTTCAAACGGATGCGAAGGGTGTTTCGGCATTTTGCTTGTCGGGATTCCGGCCTGTCGGTATTTGATTGTCGGG